>CM076569.1:526362027-526962027 GCA_034641835.2 Pinus albicaulis
CACCATTTTTTGGTCATCTAACCTATTATTATTAGATGGACCCAAATACACCATGTAAGACCAATTTTACCCTAAGTAAAATTTCTTTCACTATGTAAAATAACTTAATAAACCACATTTATTAGGTTGTTTATGGTCTAAACAGGAAACCCCAAAAGGAAATATTAAACAAACCTATATTTTTTTGATTTTCCTCATGGAATAATTAATTAAACCATAATTTAATTATTATTCCTAATCATGTTTAACCCAAAACAAAGAAATTAATTAGATAAACCTTTATTTATCTTATTATTTTCTAGGAATAATTATTTAAATCTTATTTAGATAATATTCCTTGTTAAATATGACCAAATCACCCACAAATAATTAAATAAATCATTTATTTATTTATTACTAACAAATAAAGGGATTTGACCCAAGTCAAATACTTTTTCCCTCCAACAAATATAATAAAATATTCCATAAAAGGTGGATCTAGATTTGGTTAACATTATTTTAATCATGCACCAAGATCTAGAATCACCCCATATTTTGTTATAAATAGGAGGGTTTTTTCTACCATTCTTTACCTTTTGTTGCCTATTAGATCACTCTGGATCTAAACTCTTGGTCTGACTTTGAGCCATTGTCATTGTCATATTTTCCATTATTTGTTGTGTGAGCTCCCTTTGAGTTCTATCTTTGTCTGGGTTTTCTACACCAACAGGAGAGAGAAATGCTAGATCTGAAGTGCCGAGGACTTCCAAGAACCCATCCCATTGAGGAGAATTGGAAACATCTTCTTGTTTTCCTCCCAGGTGCCCTTAATACAAAAATTCTTTCAAAAATTGTTCTTGTCTTATCTATTGGATATATGGAGCAAACCCTTCTTTTTACTTCTTAATGTCTTTCCATGCATAGATCTGGTTTTTTGCAGCTCTTGTCTTGATCAACTAACTGCAGATCTGAAGATATTGGCAGCCACTTTTGATGTTAAGGCTATTAGTTATGCGTAGCTAAAGTGGTATTTTTTCGTACACATCGACAAAGGATTCATACTAACACCACTCCTCATCTTGACCATGTTAATAGGCTGAAATTTTTGAGACATATAAATCACTAACATAAAGTTCTAAATTCACATCTACAACGATGAGAAAATTAATTACAATTTTGAAAAGAATGATACCACATTGTTTCCTTGTTGTCCTCTATGAAGGATGATACCAAATGACGATATCTCCACATTTGAAAAAGAGATAATGGTAGGGAGATGTGGTAAAACATTGTTAAAATTCCTATATGACCGTGGATCTAAGAGGATAATAGAACTTATGAAGATGTCAGTTTTGAGAGAAAATTCTAAGGCTGAAGCACTTAGTACATAGATAAATAGAGAAGTTTGGGAAGATTCTTGTATCGCAGTTGATATTCATGGAGCTAAATTCATAAAAGGGTGTCTTCAAGGAGATTGCAATGAGACCATTATGGGATACCATGGGGCATTTGGTATTGTCGAAATTTCTGATTTAAATAAGGAGTATTTAATCCCACCAAAATTACTAGTAGGTTGTGACTATAGTGCACGTGGTGTACCAATAACAGGGCTTAACTCTGTAGTGAGTATAGTTTTCTTATCCACAAAGGATGGGATTCTGAGCAAGGTTTGTGTTTTAAGCAAGGGGAATGCTTCATCACTTTCAGAAGTAGATATATGAGTATTTGAATGTGTTGAACCAAACTCTCTGGGTGAAAATATCCTTAAAAAAAAAATTCATTGTTCTGTTGGTGCGTACATAGGGAGAAAAGGAGTTTATATGAAACTTAATTTTGATGCTTACAAATACCTTCAAAAAAATTTAAGTTATGTAGAAGAATCTCAAAGATTCAAGTGTGGATGTTCAGGCTGCCTTCAACAGAAAGAGAGGAAGAGATGTAAGGAATATCTGGACTAGAAAAGAAATATTTCTTTGGAAATGAATACCCCCGATGGATTTCCAAACGATAGAATTTTTGAGATATTTCTTGGTTAAGAAACCACAGGCCTGCCTAATCAGAAAAGGTTTGTAAAAAAAAATTCTTGGGTATTTCTTGGGTAGCCCCTCAAAGGGAACTTCTTGAAGACATTTTAGAATGTCACTCATGTTGGAATTAATCCTACACGTGCCAAAGAATATTCCCCTATATCCTATGTTTCTTATGAGAGAGATGGCTGCAAGTGAGGCAGGGTTGAATGAGAGTGTTGAAGTCCATTTCTCTTGATCCTTCTATGTGCTGGAATAGAAATATGCAAAATCAGAGTCCACGAATGTTGACTAGTTTAGCTTGGAGGTTAAAGCATCCCAAAAATAGAAGAATAAGGTTTTTTAGGTTCAAAAATTCATGGTAAATATGGCCTGCATCGAAATCTTCAAAGAAGCTTTATGCATGGAAATCATTGCATCTAAATCTCATCTTTTCTCCTTTAACAACCCTTTATATGTTCTAATGCATGTTTCCCCTACTCAACATATCTAGAAATTGTTAGGTCCCTATATTACTAGTGTAGTCCCTTATTGTTGTTAGTGTAACCCCTTTATTATTGTTGTTGTACCCCTTTAAACCCCATATTTCTATTATTGTAATGTTACATTATTAAGGTTAGGTCGGCTAGGATTATATTGTCACCCCATGGACTCCTATATATAGAAGAAGTTTTTGTCATTTGTACCATCTAAGAATTGTTTATTTATGTAATGTAAAGGAGGTTTCCCCCTCGAAGTGGCTTATTTATAAGGCACTGATCTCTCTTTTCTTCTATTTTTTGAGCTGGTTTCCTAATATTTGGTATGAGCACTTTGGATTCTAGGGTTTCGATGCTCCAAACAGGTCATCGTGGAGTTTTCGCTATAAAACATTTTCTACGAAGTTTTAGAAGTTGGAATTTTTATCACGCAAAGCTGAGATCCTGGGAAACCTCGTGTAAAAATTTCATATCTTGATTCGCAATATTTGCGGAGATATGATATGTGAAGTTAGGGTTTTTTCATGCTCCTGAATTTAATCTCAAATAGGTGATCGTGGGAAAATCGTCACAACTCTCCTTCTCTAATTATCGGATTGGAATTCTGTAAAAAATGGCTAAAATTACATGGAATGTAGTTTCATGTGTATCAATTTCTGAGCCTAAGGAGGAAATAATGACACGTGGTACTACGTACAAGTGTGCTCTACTGAACTATTCCATAACTAGGTCATTTTGGAAGATTGGGCATAACTTTGTCTTGAAGAATCCAAATCAGGTCATACCTATGGCATTAAAAAGAATATTATGGGGGATACTACAGGGTAGAATTTCATATATTGAGGATTTGAAATCATAGAGATAATACAGTTTCAATATCAAGCTCCTCAAAAGCAAGAAAAAGATGTATATTTTGTTTTCAAATTGCATAAGTCTTGTCTGGAAAATGAGTTTGAAGTGATTCCAAGGGCATATTGAAGCATAGATATCAGAATTGGGCTCCAAAATTCCCCCTAAAAATAATTCAACACCCATAAAACCCTCATAATACTCTACTATGACTCATGAATATGAAGAAGTGAAACATGATATATCACAATTACAAGAGAAAGTGCACCAAATTTCGCTCTCGAAAAGAGAAACAAAAAATGAAATGGAAGTTTTAAGAAAAGGCATGGAAGCTAAGATGGATGGTTTGAATAAAGGTGTGGAAGCTAATATGGATGGTTTAAAGAAAGGCGTGGAAGCTAAGATGGGTGGTATGGAAGAAAAAATGGAAGGTTTGAAGGAAGACATGGAAGGTTTGAAGGTAGGTTTGACAAAGTTGATACAAGAAATCATTCCCAATGGCAAAAATATAGTAGAGGAAACTCATGATGAGAGAAAAATAAAGGCTAATTGTGATTTGATAAACTCAATTGTTGGATGGAAGACCCACCATATTACAAAGATCGATATGAGGAAGTTTGATGGCAAGTATCCCATAACATGGATACTACAGATGGAGCAATATTTTGATCTCAATAATGAGAAAAACACATAAAAGGTACACATTGCAACTTTATATTTAGAACAAAATACATTTGTATGGTGTCGATGGATTTTCTCCCATAAAAATTTTTTCACATAGTCAATTTTTACGGAGAAAATGATAGTGCATTATGAGGATACAAAAAGAAACACTTTTTTTAGGCAATTGATAAATCTCAAACAGAAGGGTTCAGTGGTGGAGCATATTGACGACTTCCAAAATTGAATATAAGGGTAACTGATATTCTAGAGGAACACGGGATTAATGTCTTCATAGGGACTTTAAAGGATAACATCCAACATGAGGTTTGCGTTTGGGAACTTGATTCATTGGAGAAGGCATTCAGATTAGCAAGAAAATTTGAATGCAAAATTATGGAGACAAGGAATCCTACGACTCACATATATAAAGATGGAAGTGTTGCTACTCCTAGACTTCCACAACCTACAAGGTTGACACCACAAAAATTGGAAGAAAAAAGAGCAAAAGGTCTTCGCTATTGTTGTGATAGAATATACACTAAGGGTCATAACTGTGTTGAAAAGAAATTATTTTACATATATTGTGAAGAGGAGGAAGAAAATGAACAAGATTCTTCAAAAGAAGAGGATATACACCACGAACCAACCCTAGAGAAATAAGAAATGAGTCTGACCATATCGTGTAATTCATTGGCAGGCGTTACCACTCCTGAAACTCTCAATATAGAAGGACATATCGAGAAGAAAAAGGTAATAGTGTTGATTGATTCAGATAGTACCCATAATTTTATTCATTTTAAGGTAGCCAAGGAATTGAATTGCTTCCTATACCCATCACCAGAATGTCAAGTGATGGTTGCATAAATGGAGGAACTATAAATTTCTCTGGAAAATGCCATAATATCAATATAACCATGGGGGAATATGTATTGAATAGCCCAATGCTTTCCATTCGAATGGGATTTGCTAATTTTGTATTAGGAGTACAATGGTTACAATCTTTAGGTATGATAGCTTTTAATTTTCAAGAACTTTTCTTGAATTTTTTTCGGAAGGAAAGGAAATTTAATTACGGGGTATCATAGGGAAGCCGAGAAAGATAATAAGCTATAATGTCATGAAAAAGCTTCTGATGAAATAACAACTAGGCGTAATTGTACAATTATTCTCACTAGAAGTTCCAACATCAAAACCATCTATTTATCCAGATCTCCAAAAATTCTTGGACAATCATTCCAAGGTGTTTGAAACTCCCAAAGGAATACCACCTATTTGTGATCATAATTATGATATTCATTTGATTCTAGGAAGGGTTCCTCCAAATATCAGGCCTTACAGATATCCTTATGTCCAAAAGAGTGAAATTGAACGTATGGCTGCAGAAATGTTAGAGGCTAGTATAATTCAACCTAGTCAAAGTTCTTTCTCTACTCCAGTAGTATTGGTGCACAAGAAGGATGGATCATGGCGCATGTGTTCGGATTATAGGGAGCTCAATAAGCTCATTGTTAAAGATTAATTTCTCATTCCTGTGATTTATGAATTATTGGATGAGTTACATGGAGAAATTTATTTTACCAAGCTGGATCTTCGTTCAGGATATCATCAAATTAGAATGAAGACTAAAGATATTCCTAAGACAACATTTCAAACTCATGAGGGTCATTATGAATTTTTGGTCATGCGTTTTGTCCTTACCAATGCACCTTCTACACTTCAAGGGTTGATGAATTCCATTTTAAAACTCTTCCTTAGAAAATTTGTGCTAGTATTTTTTGAACATATACTAATCTACAGTAGGTCTTGGAAGGATCATGTTTAACATGTTGACATTGTGCTCAAAATATTGGAGGAGAAATAATTATATGCAAAAACCTCCAAATGTTTCTTTGGAGTACAAGAGGTGGAATATTCCGGTCATATTGTATCTCATGAGGGTGTTAAGGTAGACAGTAAAAAAGGTAAATCCATTAAGAAATGAAAGTCCCCACAACCATAAAGAAGTTGCGAGGATTTCTCAGGTTAAGAGGTTATTATCGCAAGTTTTTTAAGAATTATGGGAGAATCGCAGAACCTCTAACAACATTATTTAAGAAAGATTCATTTTCATGGAATTTTGAAGAAAATAAGGCCTTTCAACATCTTAAAGAGGCAATGTGCCTAGCATCGGTCTTAGCTACACTAGAATTCACAAAAACCTTTATTCTAGAATGTGATGCCTCATG
The DNA here is from genome assembly GCA_034641835.2 of Pinus albicaulis. Taxonomy (NCBI): domain Eukaryota; kingdom Viridiplantae; phylum Streptophyta; class Pinopsida; order Pinales; family Pinaceae; genus Pinus; species Pinus albicaulis. The sequence continues at coordinate 526,368,250 of CM076569.1, forward strand.
AAATGGAATTGGTGTTGTTTTAATGCAAGAAGGAAGAACCATTTCTTTTGAAGGTCGTCCAATTAAACGAAATTATTTATAGAAAGCTATTTATGAGAAGGAATTGTTTTCAATACTACATGCACTATAGAAATTGCAACCTTACTAATGGGAAGACACTTCGAGGTAAAAACTTAACATGATAGTATTAAACACTTTTTGGAACAAAGACTATGTTCAAAAGAGCAGCAAAAATGGGCCACAAAGATGTTGTGTTATGATTTCGAAATCATCTACAAAAAAGGGAAGCTAAATGTTGTTGCAGATGCACTACCAAGAAAGGATGAAGAGGTCGAAGCATTTCTTTGTGCCATTTCTATTATCCAAATAGATTGGATAACTGAAGCGAGGGATGAATGGAAGAAGGACAAAGAAGTGTGGACACTCATTTAAAAGTTGCAGTAAGATCCTAGTACATCCGAGACATTTAATTGGAAAAATTATTCCTTATGGTGCAAAGATCACTTATATATTTGTAAGAATTCCCAACTAAAACAAAATATTCTTTTGGAATTGCACACTTCTCCTTTGGGAGGACACTCATGATTTTTAAAAACTTACCAGAGGGTGAAGAAAGATTTTTTTTGGGATGGCCTTAGATCTGATATTCAAAAGTTTGTGGAAGAATGTTTAGTTTTCAAAGTAAATAAAGTTGAGACAATTAGGACCTCGGGTCTTCTACAACCTTTATCCATTCCAAGTCAACACTGGGAGGAAATTCCAATGGATTTCATCAAAGGTTTACCTAAGTCCGAAGGAAAGAATATCATTATGGTGGTAGTTGATAGACTTACCAGGTATGCACACTTTTGTGCATTATCTCATCCATTTAAAGCAAGTACAGTTACTACTGCATTTATGGATACAATTCAAAAGCTACATGGAAACCCAAATATTATTGTCAGCGACAGAGATCCCACTTTTATTGGAAATTTTTTGACGAAATTATTTTCTTGTTTGTGTACTCAACTAGCTCATAGCTCATCTTATCATCCTCAATCTGATGGTCAAACTGAGTAGCGAAAAAATGTTTGGAAGGATATCTTCGTTGTTTTGTATTTGATAAACAAACACAATGGGTCAAGTGGTTACCTCTGGCTAAATGGTGGTATCACACTTCCTTCCATTCTGCAGCAAAAATGACCCAATTTATGGCACTTTATGGATATCTTTCGCCATCCATCACATCGTATTTAAGAGAAAATTATAAGGTTCAATCAATAGAAGATCACATCGAGCATCAATAATAAGTTCTCCAAATCTTAAACGATAACCTAAATTTCAGACAAAATCTAATGAAAAAACAGGCAAACCAGCATCGCAGCGAGAGAATTTTTGATGTAGGAGACTAGGTATTTTTACGGCTACAACCATATTAACAAATGTCCCCTAAGCAAGCTAAGAGGGATAATAAATTATCGCCGAAGTACTATGGTCATTACAAGGAGTTGCAAAAGATTAGTATTATGGCATACAAATTGGAGCATCCTGCTTCTTCGCGAGTGCATCTAGTTTTTCATGTTTCATGCTTAAAGAAGGTTATAGGTGACAAAATTCCAATTCAAACAATATTTCTAGAGCTTGATGAGGAAGGAAAAATCATATTAGAACCTGAAGCAGTCACAGAAATAAGAAATTTACAGCTACGAAATTGATCAATTTCAGATTATCTCATCAAGTGGAAGAACTTACACACTGAAGATATTACATGGGAGGATGATAATTTTATATAGAAGCATCCAAAGCTACTCAAGCATTGAGGAAAATACTTTTTGAAGCAGAGGGGCATGTTAGGCCCCTAGATTACTAGTGTAGCCCTTATTGTTGTTAGTGTAACCCCCTTATTGTTATTGTTGTACCCCTTTAACCCCCATATTGTTATTATTGTGCCCTTACATTATTATTTTTAGGTTGCTTAGGATTATATTGTGACCCCATGGACTCCTATATATAGAAGGAGGTTTTTCCATTTGTATCATCCAAGAATTTTTCATTTATGTAATGTAAAGGAGGTTTCCCCCTCGAAGTGGCTTATTTCTGAGGCGTTTATATCTCTTTTCTTCTATTTTTGGAGATGGTTTCATAACAAAAATGTTATTTTTCTTTCAAATACCTAGGTTATATACTCCTAGAGATATCATTGAGAGTGGTATCATGGGAATAATTTCTTTCCTAATTTGAAAAAAAGCTATCAAGTTGGATTTGTATGGCTCTCAAATATCTAAGCGAAATTACCCTTCTAAAATATGTTCTTGAAGACATGCCTCTATACCTATTTTCATCTGTAGTTTCCCCTAAAATTGTACTCAAAATATCTAAAACATACAAACTCTTTTCTATGGGGGGGGTGCACAAAGGGAGAGAAGATGGTATCTAGTAGCCTAGAGAAAAATCTACTAGGGAGAAAAGATGATATCTAGTAGCCTAGAGAAAAATCTACTTACTAAAGATAAAATGAGGGTTGGGATTATGAGATCCAAATTATTTAGAGAGAATTATGGTAGCCAAAACTTGGTGGAAATGGCTCACGAATCCCAACTCTCTTTGTGGAAGTCTATGTAGAGTCAAATATATATCCAACATACTAGAGCACGAATTGATAATATTAGAAGGGGATATGAGGGGATCTCATATATGGAACAATGTATGGAACAAGAAGGGCCTTATTTAAAACCATTGATTTATTCTGGGAGGAATCATGGATTCAATTTCCCATATAGGCACATTTTCGATGTTATCAAGAATTGAAGGAACTGAAAAAATATAGGGTAATGTTGAATTTTTAGAGTATTTGGTAGGACAAAAGAGACCCAAATATGTGGAAAAAGTGGAATTCAAAATATCACTAAAACTATCATAGGAACCAAGAATACCTAGAGGAACTATGTTAAAAAATTCAAGAGAGACCAATTAAAATCTAGGAGGGTGTTGATAAAATCATATGCAGGTATAAAATGGAGGGAAAATTTATCCTCAAAGAGACATACAACTTAGCAATTAGATATGCAAATCTCCAAGAGGACCAAATTTGGAAGAAAATATGGATCTTGAAACATTTGGCCAAAGTAAGTACATTCCTTTGGATTTTGGGCCACCAGAAGACCCTCGCATGGGAATAAATTTAGAAAATAGGTTTCCAATGGCCGTCTTGATGCAAACTATCCAAAGGGAGAAAGAAACATTGAAATACCTTTCTATTATGTTACAATTTGGTGGGATAAAGGATTCAATGTATTCTATAAATATGACAAAAATCATGGAAACATCATTACCACTATCTCATAAATGGGAGATAAAAGGTAATTAAATCATTAGTCAGGCTTGGAAACCTCATCAAGGTTTCGTCTTATGGGATAATTGGGAGGAAAGGAATAGAAGGTTTTCCATGAAATAGAACAATGCATTGAGGATTTCAAGAAAATAATTAGCTCATAAATCAAGGAAACAATTCTTATTGGTAATTGGTCCTATTAAAACTATAAAGGAATCCCAAATGAAGAACACACTCTACGAGATCTCAATATTCATCACTCTTAGCCTTGTTCAAATTCTATCATGATCTGTTGCAACAATTGGTCATTAGGGGAATTTTGAGGTCTAAAATGGGCCTTCTAAGAAAAATGTACAACCAAAATAAACTTTATAAGAATCAATAGGATTCAACATGATGATGTGAACCACGGGGGATGATTCACCATTTTTTAAGTAAAAGGGTAAAAATATTAAAAAATAATAAAATAATAAAACTACTTTTTCAACTCGTATTTTCAACTTACCTCCCAAAGTTTTTTTTCAAATTTCGAGAGGGAGTACTCGTTGGATGCAAAATTTAATTCCTCATCCAAGGAGTACCCATGTTGCATACTTTCGATGGACCTTGTTACATGACAAATGAGAAATACATTAAAAAATGTGATTGAAATCACATTTTTCATGTATTTCTCATTTTTCGTGTAATAGGGTCCATCAAAAGTATAAAACATGGGTACTCCTTGGATGAGGAATTAAATTTTGTATCCAACGAGTACTCCTGCTCAAAATTTCAGTAAAAAATTTGGGAGGTAAGCTGAAAATACGAGTTGAAAAAGTATTTTTTTTCCCCCCTCTAAAATTTGATGATGTGATCAAATCTTATTTTATTATTTCCACTATTTTTTTATAATTTCCTTCAGAGTCCCATTTTAGACCTAAAAATTCTCTTAATGTAGATGTCTGAATCTTACATGTGAAAATTTTGGCATGATGGATATTGAAGGATAAGTTTTGGTTACATTACTTTCTAGTAGTAGTTAGAATTCAGATCACCAGTCCGAGTTTTTCCTTGATATAATCTTGAATTCTATGCCTAAGGATTCTTGGAAGTTCTCCTGGAAGGCTTCTTGGAAGCTCATTGAATTATTTACTCATGCATAAGAAAGACCTGGAAGGCTCTCAAGTGGATATATTGGAAGGATAGGAGAGGAATGAATCTAACAAAGGTATTTTAGAAGTGGAAAATGTTGCTTCTATTCAAAGAGAAGAAGGTTGGACATTTCGTAGAATGGTAGAGAATAAAACTAAAGCATAAGCATTCTTTAGGCTCGATCCAAGAAATTAAAAATAATTCTTAAGGAAATTTTCTTTTACTCATATTTTTTCCCAATCCAAAATCATATTTGAACTATTCATTTCCTGAAGTAAACTTGAAATATTTGAATTAGTTATTTCCTGAAGTAAACTTGAAACATACCTTGTATTGAACCTTTGGGATTTTAGTTCGTTTACCCACTTACAACATTAGTCCATGAGTCCTTGATCCACTCATGTGTCAACCTTCAGACCAATCATGGATCTCTGCCCAAGGTCGGCTCCCAGATCAAGTCAAATTCCTATAATTCATTTTTCTTTATTTATAGAACAAAGGCCCTTTTAATCTCATATCAAATTTAACATTTGCATTGATTTAACTCCTTAAGTTCAAGTAACAAGTTCTGAACTTTAGGAAAGGAACTTGTTCTCCTGACTGCCTAACTCAGTCCATCAAGGTATGTCATGGGATATTGAGCTCCAAGACATTCCTTACCTTTTGAGTACTTTGTAACATATCATGATGTCTTCTCTTGCTTCAATGATAAACCTATAATTAAGGATTTAAATCCTTACAACTAACAACTTCTTACCAAATATTCCATAAATAAATCTCAAAGTCTCGGATCTTGTCAGATACAAAAATACTGAACCACAAGAGACTTCAAACCACACCAAACAACTTAAACCTTTACAAACATGAGAATCTATCTTCTGGTAATACAATAAAAAATTATACAATAGAATGCACGGAAAAAAACATGAATATTCCCTCACAATACCACAAAGTTCCTTTGGAGAAGTAGAGTTGCCTTGTAAGCTACACTAAAATGAAAAATCTTCAGAATATTTGTTCATGCAGAGCTCTTCACATCAATCCAATGGCTAAAACTCCCTCTGATTTGAATATTGGACCTATGGCTTCAAGAGGAAGTGGGGAAGAACTAAATAAATAGCAAGGTGTGCCACGGAATGCCTAGAAGTATTGAAATTCAAATGGACAAAGAAGCTTCAGGGTCGAGTCTTGGAAAACACGTTCAACGTTCATGGTGAGTCGGGTTCCACATGGTGTTAGGCAGTTCAGCAGGGTCGAGTCATGTTCAACCTGATTCTACGTGCAGAACAATGACAATGTGTTGGAAACAATGATTTGGGTGGTAGACAATTTATGGGTCTAGTCAGGCAGTGAAGTAAGAGTCGGAGCAAGCACACCGTTCCAATTGCTTCAACTCCTAAAGGGTGTATTTTTTGCAGGTGAGAGTAGGGAGGTTTGGGTGAAGGGTGAATTTTTTTTTACGCAGGAATTGGAATTAAAATAAAAAAATAAAAAAATTAAATTAAATGTCAGTAATAATATTATATATATATATATATCTATATAGTATTAAATTAGAAATTGAAAATAAATAAATAAGATATTAAGATGTATATAAATTATTTAATATGTAAAACTTACAAATTTCCACACACACAACCCGACCCGACCCAAACGCGTTTCCTTGGGTGCCCTCACACGACATGACCCAACCCGCTCGAACTAAGGTGCAAGAGAAGAAACAGATAATGGGTCGCACAAAAATGCTCATTAAGGGACACAGGTGGTCAAAACTAAGCATTTTTTATACGACCTCCCTCACACGACCCGACCCAACCCGAATGCGTTTCATTGGGTGCCCTAACACGGTGCGACCCAACCTGATCAAACAAAGGCACAAAGGAGAAAATGGCAAGCAGGTCGCACGAATATGCACAAGGAACACGGGTGGTCACATCTTAGCATTTTTTATACGACCACCCTCACATGAACCGACCTGACCCAACTCGAATGTGTTTCCTTGGACGCCCTGACACGGCACGACCCAACCCGGCGAAACGAAGGCACAAGGGAGTTAATTGAAAATGAATCGCACGAACGTGAACAAGGCACATGGTCATTCACAACTTAGCATTTTTCTTATGGCCACCCTCACATGACCTAACTGGACCCTACCTGAACATGTTTCATTGGGCACCCTGACACGACACAACCCGACCTGCCCAAATGAAGGCACAAGGGAGATAATGAAAAATGGGTCACATGAACATGAACAAGGAAAATAGGCGGTCAAAACTTAGCATTTTTCATATGGCTACCCTCACACGACCTGACCCGACCTGAACCGAACATGTTTCCTTGGGCGCCCCCACACAACAAGACCCGACCTGACCCGAGCATAACACGTTTCCTCGAGCGCCCTCACACGACCCAACCCGACCCAACCCGCCCGAACGAAGGCACAAGGGAGAAAATGGCAAATGGGTCACACGAACATGCACAAAACACATGTGCGATCATAACTTAATAATTTTTATACAACTTCCCTCACACGACCCAACCTGAACACGTTTCCCTAGGCACCTTCACATGGCACAACCCGACTTGACCCGAATCTACCTTAATCGACCCACCCTGAACGCGTTTCGTTGGATGCCCTCACACAACCCGACCCAACCTGACCAAAATGCATTTCCTTGGGCACCGTCACACGACCCTACCCGACCCACCCGTACGAAGGCAGAAAGGAGAAAAAGGTAAACAGGTCACACGAACGTGTGCCACAAGGCATGCAGGCAGTCATAACCTCGCATTTTTTATACAAACTCCCTCACACGGCGCAACCCAACCCGACCCAACCTGACCTGAATGTATTTCCTTGGGTACCCTCACATGACACGACTCGACCCGCCTGAACGAAGGCACAAAGGAGCAAATGCAAAATGGGTCGCACAAACGTGCACAAGGCACATGGGCGGTCACAACTTATCATTTTTTATACAGTCGTCCTCACATGACCCGACTCGACCTACTCGAATGCATTTCATTGGGCACCATTGCAAAACCCGACCCAACCTTACCCATCCGAATGTGTTTCCCGAGGCACCGTCACATGACCTGACCCAACCCAACTCACCCGAATGGATTTTATTGGGTGCCCTCACAGGACGCGACCCGACCCGACCTACCTGAATGTGTTTCCTTGGGTGCCCTCACATGGCATGACCCAACCTGTCTCGCCCGAATGTGTTTCCTTGGGTGCCCTCACATGACCCGACCTGACCCGACATGACCCAAATGTGTTCCCTTGCGTACCCTCACACGACTCAACCTGACCCACCCGAATGTGTTTCCTTGGGCACCCTCACACGACACAACCCGACCCTACCCGACGTGACCCACCCGAACAAAGGCATAAGGGATAAAATAGAAAATGGGTTGTACGAACGTGCACGAGGCACATGGGTGCCTTAGCATTTTTCATACAGACTCCCTCACATGACCAGACCCACCCGAACGAAGGCACGAGGGAACAAATGACAAACGGGTCGCATGAACATGCACAAGGAACACGGGTGGTCACAAATTATTATTTTTGATACGGCCACCCTCACACGACCTGACCCGAATGCATTACCTTGAGCACCCTCACACAACACGACCTGACCTGCTTGAACGAAGGCACAAGGGAGGAAATGACAAACAGGTTGCAGAAACTTGCACAAGGCACATGGGCAGTCACAACTTAGCGTTTTTGATACGGTCACCCAACATGACCTGACCCAACCTGAACGCATTTCCTTGGGTGCCCTCACACAGCACAACCCAACCAGTCTGAATGAAGGCACAAAGGAGCAAACAGAAAACAGGTCACACGAATGTGCACAAGGCACATGGGCAGCCACAACTTAGCATTTTTTATACTACCACCCTCACATGACCCCACTCGAACGTGTTAATTCCTTGGGCGCCCTCACACAGCACAACCCGAGTCGCCTGAATGAAGGCAAGAGAGAGAAAATGGAAAACGGGTCTCATAAACATGAAAAAGGCACACGGGTGGTCATAACTTAGCATTTTTGACATGGTCTCCCTCACATGACCTAACCTGAGATGCCCAAACGCATGACTAGAACAAAGGCATGAGGGAGAAACTGGCAAACGAGCCACACAAACTAGCACAAAGCACATGATGAGTCACAAATTAGAATTTTTAACATGGTCCCCTGACATGACATGACCTTACTCAACTCGCCCGAGTGTATGGCCCGACCCGCCCGAACCCACAACCCAACCCACCTGAACGCACGACCCAAATGGCACCACTTGACCTACACGAAGGCACGACCTGACCCACCTGAGTGCATGACCCGAACTGCCCGAATGCATGACCTGACCGATGTTAATGGCACGACTCAACCCGTGCAAACCGCACAAACCGAACCACCTAAACGCACGACCCGAATGAAGGCTCGTGGGAGAAAATGAAAAACGAGCCACACGAATGTGGACAAGGAACACGGGTGGTCACCAATTAGAATTTTTTACATGACCACCCTAAAATGACACGACGCGACTCGACCCACCCAAACATGTTTCCTTGGGTGTCCTCACATTGGTGAAACACTCGCAGCACTACCACTTCATGACAAATGATATCAGAGCTCGATTCAGAGAAAGTTGAGCTTTCTTGAAGATTGAAGATTGAAGTAGGAATACAACGACATGGTTGCAGTTGGTATCGAAGCTTGAAAATTATGTTGTTTGGTCTCATTGAAACATTGGCAGGGGAAAGATATTGGTCAGGTTTGAAGCTGCATAACAAGACATGGCAATTTGGGAAGAATGTGAAGAGAGGATTTTTAGACCTTGTAGAGGTTAAGGCATATGAAAGAAGAGCACCCACAGATTCATGTTGAACTTGAAGTCTTGGAGGAGAATTTTGAAGTAGATCTTCTTTGACTTGGTTGGTAAATGGAGCGAGATGGATCTACAGATTGCGATGAAGAAGAAAAAGAAGTCGAGACATGTGAAGAAGAGGATTTTGTAGATGTGTCAATGATAGAGAATAACTTGATGAACACGTTGGACCAGGATCGTGAAATTTGCAGACATTAATGATGGAGGACACTTATAGGGGTTAGGGGCTAGGGGTTAATGGGGTTAAATGGGTCAAGGTTTTAGGGGTTAGATGGGTTATGGGTCAGGAATTAGGGTTTAATGGTTTATAGGTTTAGGGTTTATGGGGTTAAATGGGTTAGATGTTTAGGGGGTTAAATGGGTTAGGAGTTAAGGTTTTAGGGGTTAGGGGTTAAGGGTTTAGAGGATTAGGGTTTAGGGGTTAAATGGGTTAGGGGTTTAGAGGTTGAGGGGGTTAAATGGGTTAGGGGTTGGGAATTGTGGCTAAGGATTCAAGCTCCATGGAAAAATATAAAGTCATAAAAAACCTTAACAGTTTGGAAGAATTTTCTAAAATACCTTTCCTAATAGACAAACCACATTGGATATTGGAATACAAAGTTGTATTTGTAACAAGTAGTTCATCGTGAAAGGTGGAGGGAAATGAACACAAAATGGAAGGAAAAAATATATTGATTAAAAATTAAGAATAATTGTGGAAAGCTCTCAAAAGGAATATTTGGGGATAGAGGGAAAAATAAGTATGACTATGAAATGGAGCCTTAGAACAATAGGGAGGCTAAAAAATAGTTCACCCATGAAAATTATGGTTCTGAAAAAGTGAAAGGGCTATGATGTAACATTCCCAATTAGCCCAAGCTAATGGGAATATATAATTTTGTTTCAATTTTCTGTTTCATGAATAAAATTATAAAGGAGTATCAATAAAACTCCTAAACAAAAAAATAAATCAATGCCACATGTGAACAAAGCTAAATCTGGGCTATTTACATAAGCACACTTAGGTGTGAAAGAGGCTGGATCATTTGACCATGTCAACCAGGACCAAATCAACAGCGTTTTCTAGATACAGTGAATTTCCTAGATGCAGACCACAGTTTTAGTTGGAGGCTACACATGTGAAAGGAGCTAAACCATTGAGATGGTTTAGGGTTTGGCAGGACTTTCATCTTATAAAAGGAAGAGGAGGATAGTAGAAGAAGGTTGTTGATTATGTATATTTCTGAATATATTTTCTATTTAGACATATATCATTCTCTTGTTGTTTAGCTGAGAATAGTGATGTTTAGCACTAAGGTGTTCCTGATCGGGAATCCCACCTCTTCCATTGAGTAGCTTTTGGAGGAGTCTTGCTGATCTTGTCCACTATTAGGCATTTGGCCAAGATCATCCTCCAACTACAACATATATCATGTTGAGGGTTTGGTTTTCCTTGTAAGTTGCAACAAGTGGAGGCTATATCTAGTCAGATCTAGGCCAATCTAGTGCCTCTTTTCAGTGGGAAAACCTTCTATCCCCTTGAAAAGAGAGTATTAAACCTTTGGAGTTGAATTTTCAGATCTTGGCATAAATCAGAACTAGTATTGGAGCCTACAACACAGTTTCCCTTCCACAACTGCGTTATTTGCAAGTGTATAGTTGTAGGGTGTTTTGACACACTTTTGGAGGAGAGATCTCTAGTGTTGGGGTTTTTCCCTTCACTGTGGTGAACCATGGATTAAAAAACTAATCCATGTTCTGTTCAGATCTGATCTGCTTATGATTTTATTTACTTCAGAAATTCTTGAATATTATTTCAGATCTGCAACTTAGATCTCAGATCTACTCTTTGTATTTCATGTTTCGCTCAAAACCCTAAGGGGAATTTGTAGAGGAGCTCATCTAGTGTAAAGATCTGATATAGATCTAATATTTTGTACATAGATCTGGTCTAGATCTAGAGTGTAATATACAGCTACTGTAGCTCTTTAAAATAACGTTGTCAAGCCTTTTTGTAGTCAATACATGTGTTGCAGAACCTCTTTTGAGGGATTTCTTCTATTTCAGTATTCCATTTTCTCTTGTACATTGTATGGGACACATTATAGATATGATTTGTTTATGTACATTTAATTTATGAGCCTTTATATTGGCCTCCTACTCTTACTCTGATAAACTATGTTGTTTTCTGAGCAGTATTGTTTGGTATTGCTGCAGTCCCTTCCTTGGGCATTTTTCAAGCCATAGTAGGTGTGGGAGGTCTGTTTACCTCACATAGTTTGATTTGTTTCTGATATCCTCTTGGATTTAGGTCATATATTGTCAGATCTAAGGGATCCAAGGGTTGATTATGATTTCTATAGCATACATTTCTTAAAAATGTGTTTTTCAGACATGTATTTCTTACAGTCCCAATTTGGGGATATTACAGTGGTATCAGAGAAATAATCTTGGCGCAGCCTGTGATTTTATTTCTTAAAGAGCCAATATGTCTTTATAAGAATATGAACCTCTCACTGATAGAGATAAGAGGTATCTTAAAATAAGACAGAATAATTTTGATTACGCCAATGATGATAAAGACAAGGGAAAATCCCCTGAATCTGGAAGTGATGAAGATGGAAAGGAGTTTGAAAAAACCCTTTTGAAATCCATGCAAGATCTTGCTAGAGAGATCAAAGAGATGAGAATGGATAGAATCAAGTAATATCCTAAGAGATTTCATCTTGTAGAAAGCTCTGGCATGTCTCATCACTCGAATGATCAACCAGTGAACCAACCATAAGCTCCATAATGCTCTACCATGCCTACTTTTTTGGTTGTGGAAAATGAAGGGCCTCAAGAGAAATCATCTTGTATAGAATACTTTGAAGAATATGAGTCTCAAAACCAGACATTCAAGGATCACTTGAGCTTTCAAGATTTTTGTCACCTTAAGGACAAAAGAAGAAGACCAAGGCATCAGCATAGAGATGGTGGATTCACTCAGAATCATGATCGACATCAATCTATGGGCAGACTATTTTTATCCATGTTTGATGGATCATCCACTTTTTCTGCCAAAGCATCGGTAGAAAAACTGGATATCTACTTTCAGTTGAACAAAGTCCCTGAGATGGAAGCTATCAAGATTGCAGCACTGCACTTTGAAGGTGAGGCACACAATTGGTGGTTCCATGGCTTGTCTACATTAGGTCATGTGAATGTGACTGCTTACTCTGAGTTCACTAGAATACTGGTGGAGAGGTTTGACAGAAAGGATCCAGAAGCACCTTTCATGAGCTTTGAAAATTTGAAGCAATCAGGAAATACAGAGTCTTATATTTCTGAATTTTTGAGATTATCTGTTATGGTTCCTGACTTGTATGTAGCAAGAAGGGTGTACATGTTCATCGATGGCTTAGATGAACCTTTGCATGGGTTGGTTAAGTCTACCAAGCCCACTACCTTACATGATGCCATTGAGAGGGCTAGAGATCTTCAAGATGCCTTGCCAAAAGCAAAGGAAAACTTACAGAACAAGCCCTCTTTTCCTTCTAAGGGAAAGGAAGAGAAAGTTGCTCCTTCAAAGGAGAACTCATTCAAGAAGCCTCTTGATATTGAAGTCCAGAGAGATTTAAGAAATAAGATGCTTCACTTTCCAAGAACCATGGGTACCCAAACATATATGTGCTGCTGGTAAAGAAAATTATATATAGTTCTTCTCATATCTTGAAGAAGATGAAGATGATGAACCAAGAAGGGGTCACAGCGCTGAGAATGTTGAAGGAGATCCAACACCATCAAGAGATGGGAATGGGGAATTTTCTCCTATTGGAGGAGCTCTTGTATATTTGAGAGGAGTACCTAAGTACTTGACCTTAAGAGTTCTAGCTTCAATAATGAATCAAAGGGTTTCTGTATTGATTGACAGTGGGGATACCCACAATTTCATTAATGCCCATATTGTGCAAAGGAGGGAAATACCCACTGATACTTTTGAGGGATTTTTTGTTTTGGGCCCAGGAGATAGAACAATGAAATGCATGCATTATGTCCCATCACTTTCAATCACCATGGGATCCTACACTTTGGTGGATCACTTCTTTGTAGTTGACATACTAGACACCAATGTTATTTTGGGTGTTCAATGGTTGATTACATTGGGGAAAGTTACTAGTGATTGGGAGGCTTTACAAATGGAATGGGTGGACAAGAAGAGTGGTGCACATAAAATGATGAAAGGCATGCATACTTAATGCTCACATGACACTTCCACACAGAAAACAGAGATGGATTTGCACAATGGAAGCAAGGACCTCACTGTCCCATCCATTATGTTCATGAGATCTCCGCAAGGGATACTCTTATCTAGTGGAAAACCACCTGGGAGGCCACCTGATTCAGTTTTGGTGAGATATCTCTCACTACATGATGCTCCAAGATCATATCCAGGAGGGATGGGAGCATTACAAGGCATAGCTACAACGCTGGAATGTTTGGGCAAGCAGAAGAAGGAGGGAGATTTCCTTCTCTCATCATCATCACCCACCTTCATTTCTAATTCTGTGTTGTTGGAGGAGAAGAAGGGAAGGTATGTCCTTACTACATGTACCTTTGGCATAGGAGATGTCAAAGAGGAGATCAGCAACATGACATACATTCCTGTTGATACATCATCAGTGCTATCACTGTTAGGGAGTGTAGATCTATATTGGGAATCCCAGCTGTTGGTGGATTATTCCAAAGATCTTCACACTTGTATGATGCTTGATGACTAGTTGCATGAAGAGGGATATCTAGTCCATGAGGGAGTCATCTAACATCATGATAGGATATTCTTACCTAGAGCCTCCAAGCTCAAGGAGAAGATGCTACAAAGGGCCTACAAAGAGTTATGTTTCAGCCTTAGCTATTCTATGAAGATCTATAACACTATCATGCGATTATTTGAATCGGAAGGCTTTGGAGGAGAGCTACATCAACATTTTCTAGAATTCATGAGCTATGAGGAGTTGGGGCAGCCATGGGACTCTATGCAATAGTCATTCCAGCCATTTCTTCCTTCTTTTGAAAGGGGAGAAAGACCTATGCACAACTCCATGTGTATGAGAGACAATGATGGTATAAGATTTGATCATGTAAAGAAAGTTTATATTTCTGATTGTACATGTTATTTTACCATTTTTATGTAGGCCATGACTCCTAAAATGAGTAATGTATCATGTAAATCTCATGGCAACTATTGGGCCACAAAAATTTCTGAACTTGGCCACTCCCTTGATGTGCAAAGGGAGATTTACTTTCATGATGGGTGCTTCCCAAAAGCACCAAACATATCTCACACTGTTAGCCATTGTGAGATGACATGTGCAGCAAGTAAGTGGTGGGGAGACTAGTTACCACACCTTGATCTAATGCAGCCAGGAGATGCACTGCGCTGGTACCATATGCGGGACTATGACCCACCTCCTCATGCTCAAATTTCTGTTTGTATATATGTAGTTTTGCTTCCATACTTGGATGATATAGTTGTACTTTTTATGGGATTGTATGGAGGGAGGATGGGAAGCTCGTATGTACCACATGGGATGGATACTCTGTATGTGCCTTGTGCTACATGTTTTAGGGAGAGTATTGGTACAGCCATTTTTATTTCATTGGAATTCTTGACTCCTTGTGGGATGGACTATGTACATCTCATAATGATTTTGGAGGAACAATTCATGGAGGGTTGGATTTGCGAACACTTAGCTTGTGAATAAAGCTTGATCCTTGATGGTGTCACCAATGAAGGAGGAGAAGTGTTGCAACACTCACCCTATCAGTTGCTTGAGGACAAGTAACATTTCGGAGAGGAGGACTGTAATATTCCCAATTAGCCCAAGCTAATGGGAATCTACAATTTTGTTTCAATTTTATTTTTCATGAATAAAATTGTAAAGGATGATAAATAAAACTACTAAACAACAAAATAAATCAATGCCACATGTGAACAAAGCTAAATCTGGGCTATTTACAAAAGCACACTTAGGTGCGAAAGAGGTTGGATCATTTGACCAAGTCAACCAGGACCAAATCAACAGTACTGTCTAGATACAATGAATTTCCTAGATACACAACGTAGTTTTAGTTGGAGGCTACACATGTGAAAGGAGCTAAATCATTGAGATGGTTTAGGGTTTGGCTGGTATTTCATCTTATAAAAGGAAGAGGAAGACAACAGAAGAAGGTTGTTGATTATGTATATTTCTGAATATATTGTCTGTTTAGACATATATCATTCTCTTGCTGTTTAGCTGAGAATAGTGCTGTTTAGCACTAGGATGTTCCTGATCGAGAATCCCACCTCTTCCATTGAGTAGCTGTTGGAGGAGTCTTGCTAATCTTGTCCACTATCAGACATTTGGTGAAGATCATCTTCCAAATACAATGAAGATCATGTTGAGGGTTTGGTTGTCCTTGTAAGTTGCAGCAAGTGGGGGCTATATCTAGTCAGATCTAAGCCAATCTAGTGCCTCTTTTCAGTGGGAAAACCTTCTATCCCCTTGACAAGACAATATTATACCTTTGGAGCTACACTTTCAGATCTTGGCATCAGGCCAAACTAGTACTGGAGCCTATAGCATAGTTTCCCTTCCAAGACTACGTTATTTGCAAGTGTACAGTTGCAGGGTGTTTTGACACACTTTTGGAGGAGAGATCTCTAGTGTTGGGGTTTTTCCCTTCACTGTGGTGATCCATGGATTATGAAACTAATCCATGTTCTATTCAGATCTAATCTAATTATGATTGTATTTTCTTCAGAAATTCCTAAATATTACTGTGGATTTGCAACTTAGATCTCACATCTACTCTTTGTATTTCATGTTTTGATCAAAACCCTAAGGGGAATTTGTAGAGGAGCTCATCTAGTGTACAGATCTGATATAGATCTAATATTTTGTACACAAATATGCTCTAGATCTTGAGTGTAATATACTGCTGCTGTAGCTCTTTAAAATAATGCTGTCAAGCCTTTTTGTAGTCAATACATGTGTTGCAGCACCTATTTTGAGGGATTTATTCTATTTCACTCTTCCATTTTCTCTTGTACATTGTATGGGCCACATTATAGATCTAATTTGATGATGTAGATGTCATTTATGAGCCTCCATATTGGCCTCCTACTCTTACTCTGATAAACTGCATTAATTTCTGAGCAGTATTGTTTGGTATTGCTGCAGTCCCTTCCTTGGGAATTTTTCAAGCCATACTAGGTGTGGGAAGTTTGTTTACCTCACCTAGTTTGATTTGTTTCTGATATCCTCTTGGATTTAGGTCTTAGATTTTCAGAACTAAGGGATTCAAGGGTTGATTTTGATTTTTGTAGCATACATTTTTGAAAAGTGCATTTTTCAGACATGTATTGCTGACAGTCCCAATTTGGGGATATTACATATGAGGTACCAATAAGAAGCTAGCCCATAAAAGAGTGCTTATCATTTACAAAACATATATAATAATAATCCTGGAGCCTGCTACCAACCAACCTATAGAGTAGCTCTAGAGGAGTCCTCAGGATACCAATTAGGAAAAAATTATTTAAAAGAAAAAAAACAATTGACGCACCACAAAAACTTGCCATTAATAGATCAAGAAAGAAATTAAAATCTATCATTAAAGAGCTGACCTTGAGTCTATCATATTCCCATTTTTGTTGTACTAAATTTTCATATCATGAACTCACATCAAGGAATCTTCAATTTATGTCAACAAGCTCCATTTGTAAATGACCAATATGCTTATAATGTTAGATAGAGAAGACTGCACAAAACTGGGATTGTAGATCATTGCATTGATAAATTTGGTTTCTTGGCTTATAATTCAGTCTAAGTAATGGTTAATTTTGTTCATAATTCGTTCAAAAATGCTGGAGGTGTTTTCTTTTATAGATTATATTCATCTACCTAGTGCCCCAACATGACTTGATAATAATTGAGACTATTTCTTCCGTTTTCTGTTGTCTTTGGAAGGCATTGATGTTGGTTGTTTCGTAAAGGAAATCAACATTGATGCAAGTTTTTTACCATTGTTTGCAATCAATAAAAATCCAACAAAACTCTAATTCTGTCCACCAGGAAAAAATGTTTACCATACCTTAATTTTACAGGCCTGTGAATGCTTGATAAATCTGAAATCACACACTTATGTACTAGAAATTCACCATTGGCTAACCCACAACCTTATACTAGAGACAACTCCAAAAAGAGAAAAATAACCCAAGGTATGATGATCCCCATCAAGAAAGGATGATGACCCAATGCAGATCCTATGGAGAAACTAAGGATAACCCTAAGTAAAGAAGACCCTTGGATACGACACGAACCGACGCAACCTGACCCGCTCGAATGTGTTTCCTTGGGTGCCCTCACATGACCCAACCGGACCCAACTTGACCCAACCTGACCCGCCCAAGTGTATTTCCTTGGTCACCCTCACTCGAACCAACATGACTCGAACCAGACGCATTCCTTTGGCACCCTCACATGACCCGACCTAGCTCAAACTGCCCGAATGCATTTCCTTGTGTGCCCTCACATAGCACAACCCGACCTGACCTAAACACATTTCCTTAGGTGCCATCACACGACCCGACCCGAGCCGACCCACCTGAACGTCGAAGGTAAAAGGGAGAAAACGACAAATGGGTCACACAAACGTGCATAAGGCACACGAGCGATCAAAAATTACCATTTTTGATACGACCTCCCTCACACAATCCCACTTGAATGCAATTCCTGTGGCGCCCTAACACGACACGACCTGAACCATCTGAATGAAGGCACAAGGGAGAAAACAGAAAAAAAATCACACAAACATGCACAAGGAACATGGGCGGTCACAAATTAGCATTTTTTATATGGCCACCCTCACACGACCCGACCGGACCCAACCTGACCCACCTAAACGCATTTCTGTGGTCGTGCTGACATGACCCGGCCTGACCTGACCCGCTCGAACACATTTCCCTGGGTGCCCTCACATGACCCTACCCGACCCACCCTGTCTCGCCCGAACGCGTTTACTTAGGTGCCCTCACATGGCACGACTCGACAGGACCCACCCAAATGCATTTCCTTAGGTGCCCTCACATGACCCGATCCACACGAACATGTTTCCTTAGGTGCCCTCACACGACCTGACCCAACCCAGCATGCTCAAATGCATTCTTGCCGGCACCGTCACATGACACAACCCGACCCTACATGACCCACTCGAACGCGTTTCATTGGGCACCCTCATATGACGACCCGACATGACCCGCATGAATACGTTACCTTGGGTGGGCTCACATGGCATGACCCGACCTAACCCGACCTGACCCTCCTGAACATGTTTCCTTTTGTGCCCTCACACAGCCCGACGTGACTTGACCTGGACGCGTTACTTAGGCGCGCTCACATGACCCGACCCGACCTGACCCACTCGAACTTCGAAGGCATGAGGGAGAAAACGGCCAACGGGTCACATGAACATGCACAAAGCACATGGGCGGTCATAACTTAGAATTTTTTATATGGCTTCCCTCACACGATCTGACCCAAACACGTTTCTTCTAGAGCCCTCATAGAACATGACGCAACCCACTCGAATGAAGGTACGAGGGAGAAAATGGAAAATGGATCACACAAATGTGCACAAGGAATATGAGCGGTCACAACTTAGCATTTTTTATATGGCCACCCTCACACAACTCGACCTAACCTGACCCACCCGAATGCGTTTCCCTAGGCGCCCTGACATGACCCAACCTGAACTGACCCACCTGAACGAATTTCCCTGGGTGCCCTCACATGACTCGACCTGACCCGCCCCGACCGCCGTAGCACATTTCTTTGGGCACCCTCTCATGGAACGACCTAACCTAACCCACACGAACACATTTTCTTAGGTTCCCTGACACGACCTAACCTGATGCACATGAACGTGTTTCCTTGGGCGCCCTCACACGACCCGACCCGACCCAACCTGCCTGAACTTATTTTCCTAGGCACCCTCACACGAAACAACCCAACCTGACCCGACTCGCCTAAACGCATTTACTTGGGCATCCTCACATGACACAACACGACCCAATCTGCCTGAACAAGTTTCCTTGGGCAGCCTCACACGACACGACCTGACCAGACTCAACCCGACTCACGAGAATGCGTTTGGTTGGGTAGTTTCATTATTTCGACGCTTTTTGGGTAATGCCGCAAGAGCGACACTTTTTGGGTAGTGTCATTATTATCACGATGTCTCTATTCCAACACTTTTTGGGTAGTGTCACTATTCCGACACTTTTTCGGTAGTGTTGGAAGAGCGACTCTATTTTGGGTGATTAAAAAAATTGAGAAAAAAATGGGAACTTTCCGACAATACGTCAAAAGTGTCAGAAAATTGACAATATGTACTAGTGACCTAACTACTCTTTCAAATAAATCGTAAAATAAAAAGAAAATTTTGCGTCTGGAGAAGGTCTACCCTCCTCAAGATCTAATGAAAGAGATGAGAAAGGGAGGCCTGACATACAACTTTATGATTTTATAAACAGTTCTACCAACATGTAAACAACCTTAATCTACAATAAGGAAAAATGGAATCAAACGAGAAACAGTGAATTGAAATGTAAGCAAACTAGCTAAAAATGCATAAAGAAAACTAGCTACAATGACATAAAAGTAAATAATTAATACACAAGAGAGAATAAGGCTAATGGATTGGACCCTAACCCACAATCCTAGCCCTTTGAAACTAAATCAGTGAAGCATAATCTGAATACTCATATTATTGCATAAAATAGTCTGATTACATGAACATGAAAGTCTCAAAAACCTATTACAAGAGCTAAGAGTCTATTAGCTTCATTCAAAGTTCAAATCCTAATGATACCTTTCTCAGCCCTATTTAACCTAGAGGGTAGCTACCAAAAACCACCTAGAAATTAGGTGATGTGTCCACTTTGACTGCAATTGAAGTGTTTCTTTGGTGCACTTGCTCATGATTTTTCTTGGCTGCCTTTGATTTCGAGTTGTTGGAGGTAATTGCTAGGATCCCTTGGCTGCCTTTGGGAGTTAAGGAGGTGGAAAATACCCCTAGAATCTCTCCTTGCTGTCTACTTTGAGCTTTAATGGAAGAATCTTCAGAAAAAATGCAATATCTCCATGATTTTCATGCATTTAACTCATGTTAGGCATTTGAAATATGAAAATGCTTAATCACCATATACACTAGCAAAATAAGACCATAATATAGTTAAATGTGAGAAAAAAATACCTAATAAGGAAAAAAGGTAACAATTATCCCCTCCAAATGTACCTAATGATGGAGCTCATCACACAATATGTAAAAATGTATGTCAACATCGCTCTGAAGAGTGCTATTTGTTGTAGAGGTATGTACAGACCCCAAAACAACTTCTATAGATCAGTGAGGCATGATGAGAAGAAATGTCCTATTTAATGCAAGTAGAGGGATGTGCTCCTAAGGATCAAGGTCAGAATGTAGGTTGAGGAGGATTCCAAGGACAAGGGCGAGGATGAGCAAGAGGCGTTGGTCGAGGACGTGGCCAAATTATATGTTACAACTGTGGAGAAGTAGAACACTTCGTGAAATATTTTTAGAATCCGACAACAACCTGTAAGTACTCTAAATATTTTGATCATGTGATAAAATAATGTGGTGTCCTTATAGCGAATATGCAACAACAAGTAAATCAACGACCCACGTAAAATTTGAAGATGATGAATGCTGAACCATTGGAAGATGACTCATGCATGAACATAGTAACAAGAAGTGGTGCAGTGATAGGAGAAGATAAAGCTGAGGAAAAAAGCCAATGGAAAATACATGGGTTAGGAAGACTGCAAAAAATACCCCTAGATTCAACATGAAGAGGGAAAATGAGACATTCATTTAAGTGAAGTGAAGCTTAATGGATCCTGAAGCTTCAACATCTAAAGTGTAGCCGCTACATAAGATAATACCAAAGAAGGACAATGGTAAAAGTTATTACATAGCTAAAAGAGTTTGATCCATATATATTAAGATGATTCTTGCAGACATGTGTGAATATGTTGAGAGATTAGAAGGTTGTTGAAGGACTCTAGGAGTTGATAGACTCCTGCATTGGTAAAGAAGAACTCTGGAGTGAGCTTCACGTAGTAAAAAAAATTGCATTAACATAATAAGAGAACAGACAGGGAAATGAGGCTAACCTCACAGATCGGGGAATATGAGATGGATCAAGTAATATTGCACCTCGGATCCAATGCCAACACATTGCCTAAATGAACTTGGGAGAGAATGGGAAGACTGAAGTGGTAATGGTTTCCAATTCAGTTGAGGATGGCTAACCAATAGAAGATCATCCCTATCAGAAGGTTACCGGGTCTGATAGTAGATATTGAAGAAATGTACGTTGTTGCAGAATTTGAGGTAATTGAAATTGTAGATGATAGAAATCCCTATCCAGTTCTGGTTGGATTCGATTGGTATTTTGATAGTCATGCACTACAAGGAAAAGACCCTCTAGAAAAGGTTATAAAGGAGGTTTTTAGTGTTATAAAATTGGAAAAAATTATCAAAAAAAAATTTGCTACAACATCCTTTTATGGTTATGGAGGTTTTAGCAGAGCTTTTAATGAAAATTCAATAGAACTAAAAAAAATAGGCGGCCGGAGGTTATTATGGATGTTTTTTTCATCGGTGCGCTACTAAGGTTTCAACGCGCCACTGCGTGTCATATAGATGGTGGCCCCGGGGCAGTCAAAGGATCCTTCACTGGGTCATCAAGGTATAAAACCACACTAGGAGCACTGTTGGAGATAAAATTCATGGGGCTATAGCAATTGATCTTGGGATTTGTGCAGTGCCCATAGGTTGTCTCAACGTGCCGGTACGTAGACACATAGAAACACACCGGTGCATCGTATCAGACAAACACACCGATAATTATAATTGGTGTTGGTATTTGTGCAGTGCCCATATGTCGTACAAATCCACCAGTGGGTAGTCTCAAATAAAAGCACCAGTGTGCAGTATGGCACAAATACACCGATGTATAGTAACTAACACACACCAGTGTTCATTTTGTATTTTCTAGAAACATCAACCTGTGACAGTGCAATTATTGTGATTTTTCTAAATTCATTATTCATCAAAAATTGACATATATATATATATATATATATATATATATATATATATATATATCTTACAACAATATTCATATGAATTAAATTTTTATTAGAGCATTTAAGAACGACAATGAGAACGTAATACGACAATGGAGAATGAAATAGAATAAAATAAAACATATTTTATTATATATATGAATAAGACAGTCTTTGTCATACAAAATGGGACAATTATTGGTATCTCTTTGTCTTTCAATTAGGACACTATGTCCATTACATTAAAAAAAATGTCTGATTTCATAAACAAATATTTCAAAAAATAAAATGCCTTTCTTTGATATCCAAACCTAGTGATCATCATTCTTCGCTTGAACTACAGTCACTGTTAGAGCTACTTCCATGACTTGGCTTATTTTTAGGAATGTTTTGTTCACGGTGTTTATTGTTTTCTTCTTCTTCACCTTCCATCTACAAACAGAAAAATAAACTGAAATGGGTGTATATACATTGGTGAGAATAATGAAAATTCAATATTAAATAATATACATCAATGTAAATTGAAAAGAAAAATGACGTACCATAGCAACAATTGGCTCATAAACTATAGACATTCTTTCAAAACCATGTACCATGCCATCTTTCAAAATTTCATCAGTTGGCGTTTCCTACAATTTTTATACCCCATAACAAATCATATATTTAATATAAAAGATTTTATTGTTCTATTAATTATAGACGGAGCTAAGTAAAACAAGATCGATAGATGCTTACCAATTCCACAATTAATTTATGATATGCCAACATATACTCACAACCCATATCTAACCCAATTTCAATCAATTTGACTGATGGTTCTTCTTTGTATGTTAACACCTATTTGAAGACATTCAATGATGATTTTTGTAAAACAACTTAAAAAATACAAAAGTGAAATCTTGTTAAGTTGTTATAAGGAAGTAACAATTACTCACAAACATAGATATTAGCCCTTTTCTTCCTTGTTGTCCTATTTTATGTGCTGAATGGGTTCCATTTTCTTCTTTTTTTTGCAAGAAAATACTTGAAAATTAATATTTAATGCTAAATTGTTTATTTATTGTACCTAATGATCAAAAAATTCAATGATTACATATTACATTTGAAACACGTTGTTGTTGTATGACTCCTCCTACGATGCAATTTTTTCCATTTCTTTGACCATCTCCTTGTACACCTTTTTGGACATCCCTACTGGCATATTTCTGATATCATCTAGTTCATCTTTTAAGATTTTCATAATCTTCCTGAAAATGTACCATGACAATAAACTATTTAATTTTAATATTGATATATGAAAATTAAATATAACAAAAGTGATATTTATAAATAATTCTAGACAAACATTTAAAGGAATATTAATTTTTCATTCATTTTTTTTTGTTGTTGTACATTTTTTCTATTAAAAGTCTTACATGTATCATTGACCAATTCTCTGGAAACAATTCCTATAGTTTAGATAAAATTTGGTTGGAATCATTGAATTGGTTTTTGTATTGTAATTGGAAAGAACGTCTATACATTCATTCCACTATATCCCTCAAAGTTTTTTAAAAGTTTTTCCCCTTTCATTAACCTCCATCACCACTCCAAATGAGCTAAGGAGAAATTCATTTTCATTTGCATGTTCTATTCTTTTTCTTTTCTTAGAACAACATTCCTTTTCTGAGTTTTTGTCCCTGTAGAACATTAAACAGATGTGAATTAATAGAATTTTTGACACATGTTATCTAATAATTTTAAGTATATTATTAGTGAAAATTAAAAAAATCAACTCATAATGGATCAATAGTATTTTTTCATTCACCTGATTCATCCTTTTGCAATTTTTCCATCAAGCTTTTACGCTCTTTTGGTCCTAGATTAGAAATAATCTTATCGAGTTTCGTCATTTTGTAGCTCTCAATGGTACACAGTAAACAATACATATTGGTTAAACTTACATATAGTTCAAAAATAATATTTTTTGTAAAGAATTTACAAAGAACTTGCCTTTTCTTATTTTCTTGATGTGCTATCAGTTTTTTTGTTGATTGATCTCTTGTCAGTCATTTCTTTACTAATCTAAAACTTGTACCATATCATTCATTAATATATTTATAAATAAATTGTCAACTTTTCAGGTAAAAAACAAATCTCAAGAAACCGGTGCGCCTTTCATGATGTATGCACCAACATCGATTCGTGGGGGTATTATAAATGCACCGCACAAATAGTATAATAAACCGTACGGTGCTATCCTCATAACATAGCACACTGATGCCCTATTTTAGATATGGCACACTAATTAAAAGAAAGTTTTTAAATATTTTATTACACAGTACTTGCGCAGTGCATTGTATAATACAATGCACTGGTGCACTATGTTATGCATGGCGCACTGATAAAAAAATAATTTTTTTTCAAAAATTCATGCAAGGGCCGACTGGATTGGGATCCGCCTATGGAAGTTGTCCCATGGGTTGGATGTCAATCTAAAATGAAAAGCCCTAATTATGAAATCACAAAAACATGGAGAGGAAAGGGCAGAAACAAAAAAAATGAAAGGCTTAGTGTAAAAATGGATAAAACTACAGAAAAAGTTAAAAAACTGCAGAAAAAGTAAAAAAATAATCAAATTTAATCACAAGATCGTTTGAAATTCTATGCTACAGGGTTTGAATCACCAGAGGTTTGGATTCTGATTGTCTGAATACTTCTGTCTGAACGTATTTTTCTGCTCCACAGTGATCTTGTGCCTTCTTGCTCCAAGTATGTGTCCTGCAAATCTCTGACTGAAAATTTTAGCAAAAATAGTGAAAAAATGAAAAGTGTTAGTATTTAAATAATTGTTTTATGAAATTAGATTTTCGAAAATATGTTTCTGCCCATTTTTCAATTTGCCACTTTTTTTCTCACTTAAAGAAAGTAGAGATGCAATTTTTTTATTTGTAGTTATTCATCACTGGTGCGTCACTTAATAGCACCGCACCACTGCGCCCTTTAGTAACACAGGACCTGTGTGTAGTAACTAAAATTCACCGGTGTGGAGTAACTAGAACGCACTGGTGTGGTTATCTGTACATTAGCACCAATTTGCATTTGAGGCACCGAAATTCCTTTTACGTGTGTACACCAAAATTATACATGTTGGAAAAGTACATTTTGTTGTGAAAATATTTGGGCCATTTCTTTTCAAAACTACACCTCTTCTTCTTTCAGAAAAAGAAACTTGAACCTTTCCATAACCTGCAACAAGAAAAGGTGCCCAATGATCTGCTTGCTCATTTGTAAGTTCCTCCTCCATCTTGGCATCCAATTTCCTCTTTTCTCCTTTGTGCTTTCTATCTTGATCTTAACAAAATTTATACAATCTCTATTTTACAAGAAACTGACCTTGAATGTTCTGGGAGCAATGACAATGAGTCATTCATTCTACATTTGTTAGCAGAAGAAGACCGGTTTTCAACTAGACGATGCAGTTATTACATGTGGAGGCAATGGTTTCCCGTAGAAAATGAGTATAGGGTTGAGCAGAGGAAAGACATTGCAAAATGGGCTATTACATTAGCTTTTCCAATGGAAACCAATTTGCAGGTGGAAATATGGTAGCTATAGGTATCTATGCTTTTCTTCCCATAGAAATGGTCACTGGATGTCCATTTATAATACAAGCAGACTTTTTACTAGTTTCATCCAGAGAGAGCATCATTTTCAATAACAAATGGAACCAGGGAATCCTTAAGTGTATCCCGTTCGCATTTTGTTCGGAATTTCATTCTTTGATAAGTGTTAATTCACCTATATTTTCAAAAATTTGGATTTTTAGGTACCTTCCACGTGATATTCCTCGTTATCCACACGACCACAGCTCAGACAAGTTAGATATTCCATTCAGGTTCAATTGAAATCCGAAGATGTGATTTTATGCGACGTCAGCTTTGCAGGTAAAGTTTATGTAAGCCAATCGAAGCTCGGAAAATACTCCTAGCTGCTTTTAAATGCAATCTTGAGAATCTTTCCCTTAATGGAACCTACCAGCCTGATCAACAATGTCAATTTATCTTTCTCTGTTGTCCTTAAGGGAATGAGAATCCTTCCCTTCATGGTGCCTCTTGGCTTTATCGACTGCCTCGATTGATCTTTCTCTAAAGTCCAACCTTTCCTTGCCATCCTTTTAAGAATGAGAATCGTTACCTTCATGTAATCTCTTATCCCATTCAAGATACTTGATTGATCTCTCTCTGACATCCCTTAGCAAATACGACTCCTTGCTTTCGAAGGACCGTTTCACCTTGCTAGTTGCCAAAGCATCGACAAGTATTTCTCTGCCATCAACTTTGATCTCCCTTTATCCATCATGGGACCTCTTAACCCTGTCATTAGCCTCAACCAAATTCTCTCTGCCATAATCAAGAAAATACTTACCCTCGTGACCAATCCTCTTAACCCTATCGCTGGTCTCAACCGATATTTCTCGACCGCCCTTCTTATATTTTTCATAAATTGTTTCTCCTTTTGTATTCTTTCGAGCTCTGTAGCCATCTACATCCCTCTAAGCATCTTTTTTCATCTTTCTATTTGAATCACTCGTTTTCTCAGCCGAAATTTGAACTTTTTCCTTTTCAAACCCTCATCTCCTCAGAAAAAGTCTTGCCCATGATTCAAACCCTCCACTGCTCCAATACTACACTTTACAGAATAAATTTTCCTTCTTAGAAAAGATATTTCAATAACATACCTGGTTCACGTGAGGTTTTATTTAACTCTATTCTGGTGCGTGGGGTTTTATAGGCGCACCGGTATGGTTTAGTAAGATCATGATTTATGTTTTTGCACGGTGTTTTATGAAACACTGGTGTGGAAGAGTTGTGAAGCACTAGTGCACTACAGTACTAAGATGCACCAGTGTAGGTTATGATGATAAGCGCACTAGACGAAAAACTAGGAACCCCCGCTAGAAATGGCGTACTATATCAAGTTATTTTTTTTGGTATGTAAGATCATAATAAAATAATGATAATTCTAAAGTACATGAATTTATTTGCATTATTTTATAAACTTTATTATATTACAAAAATTCATATTATTCTAGATTTATTATTTTACAATTATTTACAAATTTACAAATTTACAAATTTAAACTTTTTAATAAAATCATTTCACATTAATATAACTAAAAGTTTACAATTATTTTACATATAAATACAATTAAAATTACAATTAGAATTACAATTACCATTACAGTTTTACAATTTCACATACAATTACGATTAGAATTACAATTATAATTTTATAATTTTACATACAATTACAATTACAATTACAATAATTTCGCAGTAATACAATTAAAATTTTACAAATATTTATATATTTTTCGTTTAGACTAATCCTAATCTTCCCATTTTTCTCTCCTCTTCCATCCCACAATCCCACCCATGGTTTCAACACGGTGACCTTACAGAACCGAGTGCCCCTTACTAGCACCTCCCCATCACCGAATGCTCTACACCACATGGGCAAAATTTTACAAATAAATATTTTACATACAAATATAATTAGAATTAGAATTACATTTACAATTACAATTACAATTTTACAAATATTTTACATACAATTACAATTAAAATTACAATTACAAATACAATTACAATTTAGAATTTTACATGCAATTAGAATTACAATTGAAATTTTACAATTTGCCATATATACAATTACAATTACAATCATTTCACAATAAATTAAATATTACAATTACAATAAAATTTTACAAATATTTTACATACAATTACACTTAAAATTACAACTACAAATACAAATACAAATTTACAATTTTACATACAATTAAAATTAAAATTTAAATTAGAATCACGACATAATATTTAATAAATATCATGGTCATTTAATATTAAATTAATTAATAAACATCACGATCATGATAACCATCGTACAAACATCATATTCGACTAAAAAACACATTCAAATTCGCTAACATCATCATGATCATGATCATCTAACAAAACACAATTAGCATTGTATAACATCATCACAACACAAACATCAAATATACATCTCATTTCAAATAAATCATGTTATCACATACACATCTATCTTCAAGCTGCACATTAAATGAACATATCTAACATGACCTAACAATATACACATCATGATGATCACCAACATGTAAGTTAAGTACAACTGCAACATGAGCATAAAATACATGGACCACACACACACACACATACACACAGATATATATATATATATATATATATATATATATATATATATAACTGAATAATGTTAAAAATATACAACTATAATATAAATTTCATGCAAGAACAGCTGGTGGTACAACATCAATAGTAGTACTAGTCGAGGCCTATTCAGTCAATGGTGCAACCTCGACGGTCGATGGACCAGGCTGCTCATGATCACGAGTACTGTTGGATGTTGAGGTTGTTGACTGGACGTGGCCGATGGTCTAGCCTCATCTCCATGATGACTGCTGCTAGATGCTAATGGAGGCTTCTCATCTGGTGCAGCACGAGGTGAATGATCATGAGATGATGAGTCGCTGCTCGCAGAATATCAATCACGTGCTACATCTCAACCATTCCTATAATGTGCAACGATCCTCCTCAGCCGCGTAATTAAGGTCGTAGCTCCTACGACATGCCACATCAGGCTGTACATGTCACGCAGCATGCCCCTCCACATCTGTAACAGCCTACCATCGGCTTGTATGTCTCTCATATGAGCAGGCCTGTTGCCCGCCTCAACAATCAATGCAGTCAGTAGGTCTCCCAACTCCATCCTATATCTAGTATCAAGCTGACCGCGCCTAGAAAAAGGAGGTACCGGCGCACCAGCAGGAGCAGGTCTCTCTGCACTGGCCTCCTAATGAGCCTCAACATCTGTCATGCCCTGATTGTCATCAGGGTCCACACCTGGATCATCTGATGGTGTAGGAATGTCCTTTCCATCAAAAGACTCAATGTCTTCAAAATATATACAAGTACACGACAATAATTAGACAATTTCATTGCACAATTTAATAAAAACAAGTTAAAGAACATGTTAGAAAAAATTTAAATAAAACAATAATATTACCTCTATCATCTGGCGGCTCATCATCTGTGAATAGGATGTGGGCACACCCTCACCAATCTAATATAGCATAGGGACAGGGGACCATAATGAAGGTTTGCAACTCGTCAACACTGGCTATCAACTCTAGTGCATCATGAGATATCCTTGCTAGAAACATAGTCTCGCCCCTCTTGGGAATCATCTACCTGCACATGTGCATCTATGCCTCGTACATCGGCCTACGAGGCTGTGAAAGAAAATTAGGCCTCGTCTCTCGAAACCTCTCAAAAATTAAACAAAAAATATATAAAGAAAAAGGTAATTTTACCCTCCCTTGTGGATGAGCACGACATCTATCTAAGGCTATACAAAACTACCACAAAAAAATGGTAGACCACCTCACAAGTCATGGCTCATGTACTGAAGAATCAAAATAATATAGAAGTGAGAAACTAATGCATTTTCCATCATAGGTGTTGTGTGAAATGGTTGAAATCAGAAGTGAGAGGCACCTCGTCTCCTCACTACCAAATGCATCAATACGTAGCTGACCTCCAACAACTTGAAAGTCTGAAGGAGACACTACATCTACTCCAATGTATCTCTAGGAGTTCACTAACTGACTCCCTGCTACATAGCCAGCTCGAACCTCTGGTAACAAGGTAAAATCCACCCCTCTCCTCAATAGCCGTGTAATGAAATATATTCCCTCCTCAGTTGGCATGTACCACTGGTTAGGACCAACCTAGAAAACTTGTCAGTGGGCATTCCACCTGCGGATAAGATGTCTCAAAAACACACCATGGCCCTTTAGGGAAGTAGCCTCCTCATAGAACTTGAGGAGGCCTACCTTCCTTAGGAGCCTGTGGGTAGCTGCTGTAATAGGGTGAGGGTACGCATCTCTCTCCCTCTCTTGTGCCTCCCACAAGTGAACCATGTCATACTGCTCCTCCTGTTATTGCTGTTGTTCCCCCTCTTCTCTCTGAATGATTGACATATTAAATAATTTCTTTTTATTAAATGAGACATGTATTTCAGAATATACATATATACTTTTTTTTTTGAAAAAAAAAAAAAAAAACAGTCTGTACGCCACAAAAAACAGTCATGCACTGGTACCGGTGCATATTTTTTTTATCGCGCACCAATGGTGGTGCCCTAGATGACATTAAATGCACTGTAGGCAGTGCCCCTGAAATTTTTCAGAGCACCTTTCACTATTTACGGTGCCAGGAGTGTGCTGCACTGACTAAAATCTATGCCTCGACACGTATATTTGGGTCTGTGCATCGACTTCTTGAATTCATTACATAGTCAACGGTACGGTCTTTTAGTAGGCTGCACCGTTGAGCCTGTTGAAATGCCAAATCCGGTGTGCTAACAAACATACCCACCCTGGGGCAGATATTTCTATCAACGCACCACGTTGCCGCTATTCCACATCGTCAATGGTGCAGCCGACTAAATGACTGGACCGCACTTTTTTTTGAAATTTTAAAATAATGCAGTGTGCCTTTCGGTACCACCCTGGAGATGGTGTGGATACCGTTAGCACCGGTTGCGGTGTGACCTATAAATTTTATAGGCAACACCGCTTACCTGTGCGATCCGAACGACTCGAGCACACCGCGTGACAAATTTTTTTTTTCTTTTAAATGGTTAATTTTAAGGTTATTTGAAATTTTAATCTGCTAAAAAGTTTAATTATGGAAAAACAAGAAAATTACCTATACATTTGGCCATCAAGGAGGCATATTGGTTGTAGAATTTGCAAAAGAAAAATTTCCCACCATTTTGCAAAATGCAAGATGGATATTGGTGGGCAATGCACAGATACAGTGCGTGCAATTGGTGCAATGGGAGCACCGATGTCAGGGCAGCTCCAACAAGGATAAATTGCACTGGTGCTTGAGAGCTCTGGAGCACTGAGAAAGTGAAAAATGTGGTTTTTTGGCCATAATTTTCTTTTTTTTATTTAACCCTGTTCCAGTGCGGGGGGTTTTATAGGCGCACTGGTGCGGTTTCTTAATACCCACTGACCAGTTTCTATTTTGGTGTGGTGTTTTATGCCAGACTGGTCTAGAGGAATTGTAAAGCACTGGTGCTCTATAGTAATACAACGCACCGGGCGGGTGTGTATGGAGTGCACGGTGTCTGGTGTGCCAATGTTTTTTTTGCACTGGTTCTTTCTCTTCTTGAGTGCATCGGTGCAATTGTGGATAATAAGCACACTGAACGAAATAAATACGCAAAAACCTCCACCCACCAACCTTCTCTAGTAACCTCCACTAGAAACAGATGTCTGGGGTATTTTTATAAGGGGCTCCTCAAAAACATCCACTAGAGGCTCTTTTCCTTGTTGTGACTTGATAACCAATTTGAAGAAGAGGAATATGGTGTATGAAAAATGTGATCTGAGGGTCATTGTCCCTCTAGACCAATTAAGAGGATTGAAGTATACAGAGCCTATCCACGATGAGTATTGTGGCACTAATATTGACAATATCTACAAGGTGACAAGTAAGGAGGAAAATTAGATCAATCCCACTATGGATGGAAGACTAATTTGTGAACAAGATAGTTCTTATACTTCAAATTCTGAGGAGGAACTACGGATGGAAGAAATATCTACTAGAATATGTGATAGAATCACAAGATCACTTCGATGCATAACTTCTGAGGTAGGTGAATTACCTAATTATGATGTGATAGGTGATGTAAGTCTTTTTATTGATAAATTCAAAAGAGAAGTACCATAATAATATAGGTTCCAAGCTTTAGATGTAGTGTTGAGATCTCCACCTGCTAGATGGTGGGGTACTCATAAAGGGAATATAGGAAGTTGGGAAGACTATTGAAGATTGACGAGGGTTATATTTGGGCCAGTAGATACCAGAGTAATAGTAAAATATTATGGAAAGGTTGACCCCCAAGAGCATATTCCTCACTGCACTTCAGTATGGGCAGAAGTTCCAGAGAAATATTGGGTGCATGTGATTTTTCACACATTTGAAACGATACCTATGAACTGGTATCTTGAGATGAAACTATGAAACGGAACCGAGAATTGGAAAAAAATGGGTCAATGGATTCATACTAACATTTATCTTTGAAGATTTTTGTCCGTGCATAGATGAAGCCTTTATGAAAATTAGATAAAATGTATTGAAGGACGCAACTGTGCTAACCTGGACGCCAGTAAATTGTACCACAGAGTTGGAGCAGGTGTTGGAATGATATAATATGGCAAAGAAAGAGGATGTTGAGGGTCTGTGCAATATTGATATTCTAGAATTAGAGTGACATCGTAAAGTTGTTGGACCATAACCTAAAATACTTGAAATAATGCAACTTGGAAAGACGAAGAAGGTAAATATAGGGTCGGAGTAAGAACCAAAATTTTCACTAATTGGAGATTATTGCGATAAAGACACCGTTAGCAAGATTGTAAAACTTTTGCACAAGTATCAATATCTATTTCGCATGAAGTTTTATGAATTGAAGGGCATTGTAGGGACCTAAGCATTATGAATATTCCTATGAAACCTAATGCGAAGCCAGTAAAACAAAGACCCTATAGGTTGAATTCGAAATACAAATAAAAAGAGAAGGTGGAGTTGGATAAGATGATCAAAGCTGGGATCATTGAACTGGTCGAAGATTCCAAATGGGTAAGCCCCATGGTAGTTTAGGAAAAGAAGGCAAAGGATGAGATCCAAATATGTGTGGACCTAAGAAATTTGAATGATGCATGCTTGCATGACCCCTTTCCCACATCATTCACAGACAAAGTATTGGACAATGTAGGAGGACAAGAGGCATATTCTTTCATAGATGTATTTTTGGGCTACCATCAGATCATATTGCACCAGAAAATAGACATAAGAACAATTTTGCTACAGAGTGGAAATCTTATTAGTACATGGTGATGCCTTTTGGATTGAAGAATGATCTTTCCATATTTTTTAGAGTTGTAGTCGCAACTTTCAAGGAGTATATACAACAAATTATGGAGGTTTATTTTGATGATTGGACAGTCTTTGGGTTATTGAAGAAGGATATTTCAAGCTTGAGATTCATGCTGGATACCTGTAGCCAGTAACAGATATCTTTGAATTTCAAGAAGTGTATATTTTATGTACGTTTTGGTATACTATTGGGCAATGTTGTTTGTAAGCAAGGAATCATGGTGGACCCTCTGAATATTGTTGCTATTGTAAACTTGGAACCACCTAAAACTGTGAAACAACTGTGAGCAACACTTTGAGATACTAGATACTACACAAAGTTGATAAAGGCATATGTGCAGATAACTACGCTGATGGAGAATCTAGTGAAGAAAGACATTACTTTTCACTGGGATGAAAAATGCCAAAAGAGCCTCAATATATTGAAGGAGAAGAAGGTAACTGTGTTGATTCTAGTTTTCCTCGACTAGAATAAGGAGTTTCATGTACATTTCGATGAATTTTGCATAGCATTGGGTTTAGTCCTGGCACAACCACAAGAAGGAAAAATCGATCACTCCATAGATTTCGCAAGAAAAAAACTTCCCAAGGTGGAGAAGAACTACTATACCAAATAAAGAGAAGGTTTTTCTATGGTTTATGCATTACAAAAATTTAGGAATTATTTGTTGGGATCACACTTCGATATGTTCATTACTCACTATGCACTAAAGTATTTGCTGAATAAGCCTATTTTGGGAGGAAACATTTGTCGATGGTTTTTGTTATTACAGGAGTATGATTTTGAAGTTGTAGTCAAGCTAGGGAGATTAAATGTTGGTCCTGATCATCTGCCAAGGATAGAGACATGCAAAGAACCGATGAGAATTGAAGACAACTTGCCAGATGCATAGTTATTTGCAATAAGGGTCACAAATGATCACTTTGTGGATATTATTCAGTTTTTTACCAAAGGGGTGGTGCTTGCAGAATACACTACACAACAAAAGAAGGATATAATAGTCAAGGAAGCTCATTTTTCATTAATTTTAATGCATTTATACAATATGGGACTAGATGAAATACTGCGCATATATGTCCCTCAGCATGAAAGGAAAATAATTTTGGAAGAATCTCATGGAGGAGTTGCAGGAGGAAATTATGTAGGGAAGGCCACTATGAAAAATATTTTTAGAGATGGGTTATTGTGGCCCACAATACATAAGGATGCAAATGAATATTGTAGAGTTTGTGATGCATGTAAGAGAACATGAAATCCATCTCGAAGAGATGAAATTCCATTGGATCCGCAGGTGACATTGCAGGCATTTGATAAGTGAGTTATTGAATTTTTTGGACCTATTAATCCACCATGAAAGAATACTGGCGCAAGGTATATCATCACTGCAACATATTCTTTGACGAGGTGGGCCGAGGCACAAATATATTTTGACTAGATTTGGGTTTCTAAAGATCTTGATGCGTGAAAGGGGTTCACATTTCTTGCATAAGACTAGTGAGGCATTGACTGAAGAATTTCAAGTACACCATCAGAATATTACACCCTACCATCCTCAAGAAAATGGGACAATCGAAGCTTCTAATAATATTCTGGACAATACACTCACAAAGGTATGAAATGTGAACATAAATGACTATGATGTGAGAATTCCATCAGTGTTATGGGAATATAGGACAACCTGAAAGAATATGACATGATAGACACCTTTTAGGTTGGTCTATGGACAGGAAGGAGTCATTCCTATGGAATATATAGTGCCAAGTTTGAGAATTACAACATTCATAGACATGACAAACCACGATACAATGGAGAAAAATATGGAGAAATTTTTGTTCTTGAAGAAGACATTTTTATTACAATTTTTCATCAACAAGTACAAAAATCAAGGAATAAAGCCTCACATTACACACACATCAAGAAAAACACTTTTAGGGAAGGAGAACTTGTATTATTTTCTGATAGAAAATTCATGAAGTTCCTAGGAAATTTTAAACCACATTTGTTTGGGGCATACATTGCCAAGCATGTATCTGATGGAGTTGCAGTTCAGCTTGTGAAGTTGGATGGTTAGTCGATTCCAGGATGAGTGAATGGTACTAGATTGAAGATATACAAGGATGAAGTTGTCCCTGACACTTTTCACTAAACCAAATTAAAGGGGAAATTACTAGTGCCACTAGTAGTTGAAAGTGTGCACTAGACTCTAAGCTACTCTAGAGAAAGGGGCTTTGCCTAAGGAAGAGCATTGCGCGATAGTCAGGAGTATGGTGAATTATGAAATAACTGTGCCAAAGGAAGAATATTACATGATAATTAGGAGAGTGTCAAATTCTGAAGGAATTGAGACGAGGAATGGATTGCTACGACAGAAGGGAAGGTTCATCGAAGTTCACTAGAAATATGACTGTTGGAAGGAAAACATTGACGTGAAAGGACAGTTTTGGTTGAAAGGAGTGGGGAAAATGAATATATTAGGCATAGTTGGTCGAATCTAGCACCTTATCTGCATTAAATGATCCAAATCTGAAGATAATCATGAATTTTGGAATTCAAATTCGTTATAAAAGCAAGGTCCCGGTCCACGTATTGATACTTTGGTTCCTGAGAATTCAATTTGTGAATTTTCACTTAAGTGAGAACAAATCAATTGGTTGTATGTGTGAGAGCAGTGTTGAAGAAGTTGCTACGAAATTTTTAAAGAAGGGACCAACAAGAATAATGGAAGCTATAGCACTAAGAGTCATAGGCTAGAGGTCAGTAAGAATGAAAACCACCACAAAGGCATAACCGAAGAAAAATAAGGTGAAGAGAGAAGCTATGATCTCTAGTGTTAGACAATACCCATGCAAGAAAATCACCAAGGAGCAGTGGAAAAAGAAACAATGTGACAATAAACAGAAGAAACCAATGTAGATTCCTGACAATGAGGAAGAAACTAACATACCAGAAATAGAGATACCAAAATAAATTGAGGCAAAGGATGTAGAAGATATCTCTATGTTAGCACCAAATGTGCCGATAAGGAAGCCGAGTGCTAAGTCAGTTAAATATCCTGATAATGTGAATTTCAGTGTATTCGCACTGTTGTTTCCTGAAGACATACCATTTGAAGGAGAACCATTGGCCGAATTTCCACACTTGAAATTGGAGGATTGGGATTTAAATGATCGCAACAAATACCCCCAACTCGAGCCTAGCCGATACCTACACCAAGTTTATTACCCTGAGACTAAAGTCACAAAATTGGAGCCACACCAGTTGGATGAAGGTTTGTAGCGAGCATGGTTATTAAATATGATGAATGTACCACACATCGGTTGAAGTGCAATCAACACGAAACATGTTAGACAACTATTATAGTTAGTGCATAATGGATACCTCTGGTTGGTAGAGAGGATCCCAATAGATGTGATGTTGACAAAAATAATAACCACGTTGCCATACCTGGGAAAGAACCTAACCAAGGAGTTCGTGGGAAATATTTAAGATAAGGCAGTTGCTGATGAAATGAAGAAGTATGAGTTGATCAAGAATTAAAGGGGCTATGACATAAACTATATCAATGACCAAGGGGTGAAATTTTTCGCTCACATTATTGCAGGGGCAACCATGCACACATGAAGAGTGAACGAAGTCCCAGCAACCATGGCATTATTGGCAGCACAATGCAGTTAGGGGGTTCAATTTAACTGGGCCAACTACTTATGAAAATAAGTTTTGGTGGAATGCCGAGAAGTGCAGGAGGAAGGAAAGACGTTCCAATACACATGGTTGCTATTTTACTTTTCATTGATGGCATGGAAAGAACAAGGGGAGTCACAATTCCCTATTGTTGAACTATATGTGTGCGAAGTTGTGAGGTACACCTTGCTCTAGTTCACCAAGGATCCCATGTGCGCAATGGAAAATAAGACTTTTTTGGTTATGATGGAGATGCATTTACACACGGTGGTGAATCAACGTCCCAAGCTATCACCTATTTTGTTTTAATAATATTGTAATATCATGGAGTTTAAGGCTGATTTCCACAGAGCGTACACCAAGGCACAGAAGGATCCGATAGGGACATGACATCCTTTGCCATATCTGGACACAAATATTCATCTTGTGGAAGTTATAAAGAAATGGTTGATATACTGCCTAACTCCACTCGTTGGAGGAACTACGACAGGGGTATATATCGCACAACATGCAAGTACCAGTGGAAAAGACACAAAATAAGGGAATGATGCAGAGCGGGAAATGAATAAGGACGACAAAGAAAATGAAGGAACAATACCTGATCAGGGTGGAAATGACACTCATAGCGATGTCGAGACGGCTGAATCACTATTTATCATAAATAAGAGGGTATCTACAACATGTAATACAGGTGCGCAGAAGAAGCACAAGGAAGATCGATCCAAGCGTGTAGGGCCAATGGTCCTCACTGAAGGGGACATTGATGAAATCAGATATAAGGTGTAACACATCACATAAGACACTTGGAACCGATTCGAGGATCACTAAAAATAACTATTAACAGAAGCACAAGAAGGAATGCATGAACTCAAGGTTTTTCAACAAATAGAAAGTAGCTAGCCAACCAATAAGCATAGACAAGTCAACCAGTGCAGCTAGAGCACCAACTAGAAACACAATTTAGTTTTAGAATTTTGTAGGTACTCAGAGGAGCACTATAATTCAAATAAGTTGAAGATAGGGAACACACCAAAGGATGGGAAAACATAAAAATGAGCCTCACCACGCTCCCCACTCCAACATTTCATGACTTTCAGCAAGGGATCATCCAAGAACTTAAAGGGCGAGAGAAACGTCTTTTGTAGTCCAACATACAAGTGCAACAAGAAAGAACTACGATGATGACGTAGCTAGAGTGGGTGCTCAAGCAAAGAGAAGAGGTGTGTCAACAACAAAAGCAGTTGGGAGAAGCTGTTACTGAAACTTGCAGTGAAGTTCTAGATGTTCAGGTTCGCATAGAGGAACCCCCACCAGAAAAGGCTGCGAATATCGCACTTGAAATCAAAGAATCATAGGGAAAAAATGATAAGATGAAATTTGAATATCATGTCCATATTGTTGAGCTGAAAATGGGGCTGTAGCCATCGATGCCACCATAAGTTAGAGAGAAGAGGGAAGCAGACCTCAAAACAACACTGAATGGCATTAACAACTCCGTGGTGGAGAATGGAAAATTGTTGGATGATACACTATAGATTTATACCTCACTACAGGAGGATCCAAACATTTTGAGGATCGAGGAAGAAATACACACAAAGCAGAAGCAATTAGATGAAATATGAGAAATTGAGAGGACCCTAGAATTCTTGTAGAGGCTCGCAAGGATAACAGAAGGAAAGAAACTTCAGATTCATATTGAAGATCTTAAGAGAAAAGAGAAGCTGATCATCACAAGGACTCCACCATAGTAGGAAAAGGTCGTCCAACTTTCACAGACAATGGATGGAAAGCCTAAGGAGCTGTGGCGGAGGGATAAATATGTGCCGCAAAAGACAATTTGACCACCGAAAAAGGCACTGTTGGAGCAAGTGTGCAATGAGGAAAAGTAGATGGCAAAGATACTTTGGTAGTAAAATGCCGCTACACGAGAACTGCAGACAAGGTTTGGGGCACACCCTCTGAGTGACTCGGGATGAGTCACATGTGAGTGTTGGGGGACTCTTTGGTGCAACCTGACTTGGTCCAATTTTTGTCAAGAGACCCCGCATTTTGAGGAGTGGAGTGCACAAAACCACGAAGTTAGATCTACCACGTGGTATTTAGGGGTTTCGGGGCGGGTTGAAGCTCCTCATTTTGTAATGGGTTTTAGGTTTTAGTGTATTATTTTGTCTGCCCATGATATGTGGATCATGATTTTGTATGTATGTAAATGTTGTATAAAGTCATTTAAGGCTTTTTCGAAGTAACAATCTATGAATAGTTGATGAGCACAAAAACTTGAGATATTGATTTAGCCTATTTTGGGCCTAAGGGGAATGCTCCGCAGTTGTGTGCACGAAGGCCTTGAAGAGTCTGTAGCTTGATGCGCATACCACCGCAGTTTATGTACTGAAGAGACTTATCATAATAAAAGAGAAGAGCTTTTGAAGGAATATTTGTGTTTATATGTGTATTTTCTTATTATATGCATTTTGAAGTTGTTTATATGATTTATGTTGTGTTTTACTAACAAAGGCACATCGCACATAATTATTGATTGACGAATGAATTGTAAACTGTTAAAATAGATAGATACATCCACACAGTTCAGAATAAGAATAAGGAAGAACTTTAGTAGTAGATCTCCACTCCATTGTCCCTCTAGATGTAGAAACCTGGTTCTAACATCCCCCAATATCACCTCAGGTAAGATTCCAATCTACATTGCAAGTCGTTTCTGAAATGGCCAGTAATAGAGGGTTTTGTTGGTATGCAGCTAACTTCAAACCTGGGTGAAGCCCAAACCAGCAAACACCAACCAATCCTCATAAGCCTTTTATGAATGAGGCCTCTATTTTCTTAAATTTTCCATTATTTTCCTTCATTTTCCTCCTCACATACAACCTGTGACCTTTCACCTTCCTTTTCTCCTAATTTCTATTAATTTCAAAAAGGAGTGCCAATAAATGCCAGTTTGCCTTTGTAAAGCCTTTTCCATTACCTTTGTCAATTTTCTTAGCCATAATAAACCAAATTAACACAAACACTACGATGTTTTGCGCAAGATTCAGCTTGGAATATGTGTCCCATGACCTTAGTTATTATTTTTTCCTTTATTAGCATTTTACATGGAATTTTGACTTGGGTTGTTACAACAAATGATAACTCAAAAAAAATTTGGGGGTGCTAACCGTAAGCCCTACATGGGGGGGTGTTTCACCTACCTTGTGACCACCATTGTGCCCAACACAATGTAGACCATGTGTGGATAGTTATGCAAAGAACATAACACATACCAAATGTAATATACATGAGTGAAAACACCATTCTATAGTGGCCAAATAATGAATTGAAAAACTTCACATTGACCAACACATCAATGTCACCTAACCATCTAATATCACCTAACTATCCAATGAACCTTTAAGTTGACCAATAACCAAATTGAAATCTACCAAGTCAACATGTTTGACTTGTTATATTCAATCCATTATTAAGTTGACACTCTTGTATTCATCGAAATTATTTTAATCTAATCATTGGTTTTCCTTAAGGGAAGTCTTGACAATATAGAGCTAGTGCATGAGTGATCTTGATGATCATTGTAAATGTTAAGTGCTCACATGCGGGTATTTGCATACTACTTGTGCACCAGTTCAACTTGGATGATTAAGTACAACTTCTAAATCAAGAACTACAACACACAACATGGGTACAACTATAACATCTCTTTCTAATCAATTCTCTATCTAGTTTATCATAGATGTCAATAAATTACACTATGTCATTAGTCAAGCAGATCTACCAATGCATCAATTAAATAGCAAGAATATATCCTTGACATACTATGATCATTCGAATTCACATTGATACTTTGGGAACTGATGGCAGGCTCACCCTACTTACCCACTTTCTCATTCCTTAACTATGCATATAAAATTGCATCTCCATTTTCAAGTTCCAAAATTTTCAAATTTGGTCTAATCTGAATTGCGGAAGCTCATCTTTTAAAATACACATAATAATGTGTTATCTATTCTAGACCAAAATCAATGCTGATTTCAATAATGTGAGGAAGCTATTTTCCTCAAAGGTTATAAAACCCACAATGCATATAATATGCCCCAACCAAATCTCATATTTCAACTTTGATTAAAATCAAAGCACCAATACCATTCGATTTTACTTTTCACCTTCCATAATCTAAATGGACTCCTTTAATACAAAACATGACCACAATTAAATCCCAACATTGGCTCAAAGTCCCAAATATCCAGCATATTATTTATGGACCTACAACTTATGCATATCCACCATATTTCAATTTAAAAGCTTGAATTTGGTAAACTAATGCTAATGCATATTGATTTTATGCATTCCAACATCAATAAATATTATATGAAATCTTCACGGCATTACATTATAATACCAACGCCAACATAATATAACAATTGGGCCGCAACAATTAAATTACCATTCTCTACATCCATCGAACGATCTTCGCATTATCGTTCTCAATCCAACGATAATCGCACTATCAAAATGCATGCGATTTAATTCTCAAAATTCACGTGATATAACTGGTTTTAACTGACCACTTTATACCACGTGTCCTCCAGTGAACGATATCGCATTCTAAAAAAAAAATCCACTTACCATTTTTAAGGAAATGTAAGACCGTCGGTTTTTTACTGTCAAAACTGCTTCAAATGTTCGAACGAACTCATGGTTCCTCCACAACTCTGCATCTCCGTTCCAAATCTCCATTTTGTTGTTGTGTTAATTACATAGTTCGAATACAATTGGTCATCTCCGTATATTCCAAACTTCTGCTTATGGACTCTGCTCTTGAATTTAACTTCACTTAAAACCTTCCACTATGCATCTCTGCATACTCGAGTCCATTGATTTCATTATACTCAAATTTTAAATATGAATGATTCAACGCACACCTTCACTTCTAATTCTTCAATGTAGTCTTCGATGCCCAATACTGTTCCATCGAGACTGCAACACTCTGTGTTTTAACAAACCCAGTTATTGCATTTCAATTCAAAAGTCTACTTCCCTTAATTGGTTTATGAACACGATCCAGGTTTCATTCCAAACTGAAACACTGCGAGAATTCGACTACGAATTCCACGGCTCCTTATACAAGTTTAGACCATTGCTTGATTCGCTGTTGCTAGCAATTTGTTTTTGTCTCAATAACACTCCACCATTTCCATAATTCCACTGTTTAATTCAGGGCTTCTTCATTCCATTATACCTTTGTATATGAAATTAGGTTCATTTATCTCTACGATGGCATCGATTTCACTCAAGAAATCCTCATCATCGTATCCAAATTCAATATGCCAAATGTCAAACCTGAATTGAAAATTAGAATTCAATCTTTCTCCAAGATGATCGATCCTTTCAGTGATCGATCCTCTTAGATATATGAGCAACTTCTATATTGAATTTCGCTACAAATCAACATATTAATTTCTCATACACTCTCTCACAGAAATGTGCTTTCACTATGAGATTCGTAAATTCTCTATGAAATGTCTTATATGAAACAACCCAATTTCAAAACATATCCAATCAATTCGATACTTCAACCTAGAAGTTTTGAACTTAATTCACACAGAATTCTAGATTTTTAATCCCAATTCCATTTGCATACCATATAGCTCAAAAATGGAATTTAACTCACAAAATCAAATTCTTCTATTAACATGCAAACCTTACATGGAAAATCTTCCTTCTCGGCCTGATCTTCAAATCGATGGCCCTTTTACAAAATTGCCCGTAGGATTAATAAAACTCTTCTCTAATTCCTATCTGATGTCTGATATCTCTGCCTTTTAGACTTGATAATTTATACAAATTTAAATTGAACCAATTTAGGATCAATCCCTTCAATCTCTCAACAAAATCTCCAAAATCTACAAACTCCCAAAATCTAGATTCTATCCCTAAAATTTTGAAATTGAATCTAAATTAGGATTTATAATCAATTCCTAAATATCTCAAATCTAAACTATCTGATTTCCCTAATGTTCTCCAATCATTTGGGAACATTTACAAATTCCTCACACTAATTAAAATCTCATTTAACCACTCAAAACCCATTAATAATTACATAAAATCAATATTCTCTCAAAAACATAAGGCCCCTATGTTTAATAAAATACAAAGTATTTTCTGTATCTAATGCCCCATTCAAATTTGCAAGGATTTTCTTATTAAATTTTCTACACTGAAAGTTAAATTCAAAAAAAATGATAAATCCTAAGATGGTAGCATTTCACCTCTTGAAAACATTTCTCTAAATGAAATAAATAGAGAAAACCCATTTTGAACATGAAATTTTAATAAAAAAACTAATTTTATTAAACAATTTTATAATCATAGGAGGATGTTCATTATTTAGAGATTAACAACAAAATAATTAAACCGTTTTTTGGGTAATAAACAGTCAAACGGTAATACAAAGAAAATGAAAGGGGCATGATTGGTAATGGTTTTAATGACCCATGATTTTCTCATTCAAACACTTCTATGAGGATTAAATACAATCATAAAGAATGTGCATTGAAAACATTTTATCCAATAAATCAAGTAAATATAGAAAATTCTTTGATTATGAAATAAACATGCAAAATAGTTATGCAAAATCACTATCCTTTTCCTTATGTGGATTTTCCCATTATTAGGGCAGTAGCTTGTCCTAATCAATTTTATATTATCCACACATTAACAATTAAGCTACATGCTTTGGGCATTGAACACTTCGTCTACGATACGAGAAAAACAAAATACCAAAGGCCAAAAGCAGTTGGAATGAACAATAATTTTCTCATTCAACTTACTGCACTTAGGATCATTCAAATTACTCCACTCAAAATAAAGGAAAATGAAAAATATAATACCTCAGCTGGTAGTAATCATCCATCTTAAGATCATTCAAGTTACTCAACTCAAAAATAAAGGAAAATGAAAAATATAATACCTCAGCTCGTAGTAATCATCCATTCAAGTAAATTTTCCCAATACAAATCCAATTTGGAAGAAAGCCAATTTGGAACACGAAATTCTTAAATTATAATGATGATTAAATGCAACATCCCACTCGATTAAGATAAAAGGCTGATTGTGTTATGACACATTAAAGATTTTTAATTTATTTACTTGAACATAAATTGTTGTTGTTTGGTTTTATTTTATAATTATATAAAAAAATGTATTTTCTTTTAAAATTATAATGTAAATATTTAATCTCTTTTATAAGAAATGAATGAAAACTTATCTACTAATGTATAGTTAATTATAAAAAATTGATGGTTGAGAATTTCTATCTAACCACTTAGCGTATATGGTTAAAATGTTAGTTGTTATTTAAAGTTATATTCAATTATTTTCTTATTCGTGTATAAGAATTGAATATAAATGTAATAGTTCTTGTTACTATTATAATGGTTGAAACCATGATTATTCTTTCAAGGTATACATGATTATTTATGTGTAGAACACTAAATGTAATAGTTGTACAACATTGCAAAATGTAATGAGTTGGATTTGATAAATAGATTTTTTTTAGGAATATAA
Source organism: Pinus albicaulis (assembly GCA_034641835.2). Lineage (NCBI taxonomy): Eukaryota > Viridiplantae > Streptophyta > Pinopsida > Pinales > Pinaceae > Pinus > Pinus albicaulis. The sequence continues at coordinate 526,413,043 of CM076569.1, forward strand.
ATTATTAAAATCATGATTTTCAACATTTTTAATATTATGGTTTTCTTTTTTATCTATACTCATTTTAACCATTATGAAGTAGTCATTTATTTTGAGTGGTTATTTGGATGTTTAATGATATTCATTTGTATTTAATTATTTATTTTTATTTTTTTGTGCTGTATTTTTATTCATTATGTTTTTTTTAAGTGTGATTTTTTGAATTTTTTTGTTGTTTTTTTGTCAGTAAATTTTTTTGTGGTGAAGTTTTGATTTTTGTTGTTTAAATTGGTTTTTTTTATTATATATGGATTCAACATCTTATCAGAAAATAAACCAGAAAATTTTTCAAAAAATCTAGTTAGAGATTTTTTATCCTTGTTTTATTGTTTCTCTAAAATATATAATATAATGGTTATAAATATCTTGATTAATCTTCAAATGTAGTTATTGTGGTATATCTATTATGCATTTAGTTAGTAACATAGATGTTTTCTCTGCTAATTGCTGCAATACCAATTAATACCATAATATCCAACACTTTAACGTTAGTTTTTCCATATTTGGTTTATTTAGATATATTTTTTTTTAATTTATAATTTACTTTAACCTCAGCTTTTCCATATTTGGTTGATTTATATTTTTTTTATTTGAATATATAATTTTTGAAGTTTTGAGATTGATGTATTCTCATCAAGGTAGGGCATGGGAAGGGATTATTAACCCTTTCATTAAGCATATATTTATATCTAAGTGTAGCCTACTAAATTGTCGCCTAATTATTCCTAGAGACATTATTTTCAAGAAAATGCTCAGGAAAATATATATCCTAAATTGTTAGCTAATTCTTTTATTATACTCCACATTGATTGCGTATTTAATACTACTTAGTAATTCATAAATCCAATCTATCTTTCCTTTCAAATGGTTATGTAGAACTATTCATTCTCGAACATGTTGTACTCGTCATAAATACGCGATCCAGTTCTTCTATGCTTGTATTCATTATCATCATTATGTTCTTGCATGTGGAGTAGCAACAATATATTATGTGTATGGTTATTTTCATAAAGGTGATTGCGAATGTGAATAGTTGATATTATTCCTTGATAGTTTTTGACAAACCTATCACCTATATTGAAAATAAATTGATCAACATATATTTTATATAACTTTGTATCGAGTTAATTTAATTTAATTTTTTTTTTTAAATGAAAATACTTCGTAAAGTTTATCTATATTGAATTTACGTATAGTTAAATTATATGGACCTTTGGTGGTATTTTTGTAATTGCTGATATAAGTTTCTTTAGGAACATTATGTTTTAAATGCCATGTGGACTTTACTTTCAAGGGATTAAAAGGTTTTAAAGAAATAACCTTCCAAAATAGAAAGCAATAGCACAACAACAACATCTAGATGTTACTAATTTTTTTCATGGAAATATTCAATTTCCATATATATATATAGAAGCACAAACACATTGTTAGACACAAAAGATGATTTTATTGAAAGGGATACATCATATACTTTTAATCAACTAACTAGTTTCTACAATATATTGAGTTGAAGCACATAATTGGTTTCTATTATAGTAGGTGAGATAGAAATATTTTAGATGAATGTATGTTTTATTTCATTTTATAAAACTTAGATTTTCACACAATGGTTTACATCATATAGATTGCATTTCCATAGGTGCTGCAACAAATGTATTTAGAGATGACTTTATTGAAGGGAATATTTTGGCATCTTTCTCATTCATTGTGATGATGAAGGAACTAGTGTTTGATTATGACATTTTCTTCATTAGAGTTACAATTGAGAAGTCTTGTATATTTAACATTAAAAGGAATAACGGATTTCAATACATGTTCATTCCTAAATGTTCAAATGATTATTAATTCCAAAGGTTTAGTGATACAAAAGAATAAAAATCACAAACTTAAGTTCATGGGAAAAAAAGTATCTACTCCATTAATATTATTTGCAAAAAAATATTTTCTTATTAAAATATTATCTCTGAATATGGACTGTAAAATAATTATTTGAAGTTGGTAATACCACTTTAATGTGGTATCAAGAGACAAATAACAAGATCCTAATGTCACTATTTTGGGATAATATTTATCCATTCGAAATATTATATCCACTAATAGATAATGTAAATTGTTCAATATAAAAATTATAATAACAAGGTGATACAATCATAATCCATATTGAATCATTATTTAATTTTCATCCAGCTTGATGCTTTCAAAGTGGAAAAATTGGAGGAATGAACATTTGGGATCATTTGTAATAGTAGTCATAGTTTGAAAAATTGGGGGTGAAAACACTCAATAGCCATTTTGAGGTCTTAAATCACCACCTTCTTATGGCACCAAACTTACCATGGCCCTAAATTCTGAAAGATGAAAAATAATACATTTTCAATGGCATAAGAATGAACTCAATCATATATTTTCTTAGAAATTTATGGCTCCCAAAGATTGACCTATCGTTATTTAACACCATAATTCAAGAGGATGCCACATTAGCCCCCATAACACATGAAAAAGTGGTTAGACACATAGAGTATATGAATAATAATATATAAGCATCAAATTGTAACTGATGTTCAGGTTTAAGTGGGTTAATTCTAACCGCTATTTGGTTATCAAGCTATCTTATAATCAAGAAACTAGGAGGAAAGGAGGTTGCATTAAATTTTCTTGCACTTTGTTCCGTAGCAGAGTGGAGTAGCTAAGTGTGTGAAGAGAGAGCTGACTGGAGGGTTTTTTTCATTGATAACGTCTCATGGACCACACGACTTAGGAAACTCCATAGAGAGTTCCTTCTCCTTTGTAATTGCCTCATTTCCATTCTAGAAAAAACATAGCAAAGAAACCTCTCCTTCTAGCTAGGTTTTCTCAAAAAAGGATTTCTTAGCGTGTATCTTGGTGTTTATTATGGTTTATGAGTAATTTATTTTAATTGTTATTTATTTCCTCTATATTATATATTTCATGCATAAATACAAAGAAAGATAAAAATAAATCTAGAATCTAAAAGGAATTAACGCTTAATAGTATAGATTTTGGTTTATTTTCATACATATTTTGCGATGAATTGTCTAATGGAATATCCATGGAAATTTATAGATAATATTGGTATCGAAGTAGTTTTATTAGCTATTTTTTGGGATGCTGTAGGGGATCGAATAAGTTAAAGAAAAATTCATATATCCCCAACCATTGTTGACGAATCAATTTATGATAACCCTCAAGATCTAGTAGAGGATAAGTTTGTGTGGATAGAAGCAAAAAATGAAAATATAAACCATAATGTGAGCCTTTTAATTGTTTCCCTAACCAAAAAACTTAGGTTTGTCATAGAAGATGAAGGTTCTGATGCATAGGTTAGAAAAAGGAGAATTTTGGGGGATCACATAGAAATATAGGAGTATAGGAAACCTAAAAATAATAGTGGAGTTTGAGTGCTATGAAAAATTTGTAATATTTCTTTAATATGGAATAAAAACTGGACATCAAGACATATCATTGTGATAAATATGCTTTTAAAATAAATAATTAGTTGTAGAAGTTAGATATTTAATTTACTCTTTGTCACATATATGAGGAACATACAATTTCATTCATTCATTTGAAATAACAAGGTCATGCCCTAACCTAGCGGGAAGGCCATATGGAAACCCTAAGGATAGAGGGGGTCCTCCAGTAACCATGTGAAAGGAATTAAATACTCTGATAAAGTCCCGATTTTACCCTATTGAATAGGTATAGGACCAATGGAATTAATTTAAAAAGAGGTAGGGGAGGAGTGTACGAGAGTACACCACACAATTTAAGAACATGGAAATAATGTTGTGTATCTCTTCCAAGAATCTAGACATACTCCTCAAGTATATAGGGGTTGCACAACCATCTACAAAATAAAGTGGCTTTTTTCAAACAAGAAATGGTGGACAAGGCTTATGTGTAGGTTAAATACCTAAAAAAAATATGCTAAAAGAAAATGTGGATGAGTGGTTTAGGGTATAATGCACAGTAGGAAACTTGCAAACAAGGGAAGAATAAGTGTAAATTAAAGGAAAATAAGACAATATTATCAACATAGTAGTGAAAATGAATAGAAATGGGTGCAACCATTGTAACGTTGATGGTCACACACAGGACAAGTGTTGGAAATTACATCTAGAAATCAACTTGAAGAACTAGAAGAAGAATGGGAAGAAGAAAATCTCATAGTCATAGATTTGAGAAATCAGGTGGAAATAAAATTAGATATGGATGGGAATATTTTTTTCTAGTTTGTGTAGAAGGGGGTAAATCTGAATATCCTTTAGCTATAGAAAGAGAATCGCAAGACCAAACTCTTCGATATAAAGATATAGGAGAAAAAGACAAAAATGTATGTTATATTTAGCTCAGGATCATAGGAAATTCTTATTATACTTGAGTTTTTCAACAAAATGTGTTTGAAGGTTTGAGATCATCCTAGCCCATTTATATCAATATGTGTAAATACGTATTTAGAAGGTAGAAAAATAGTGTAGAAAATAATTTCTTATCATTGTTGGTTTTAATAACGTAGAAGAATTGGATGTAGTTCCACTTGATGTATGTAGAGTTGTATTCACGAGCCCCCAAGATGCAACATGATGTAACTAATTTCATTAAAGTATATATACTTTGTTTCACTATAAATCCCATTAATAGGAAATCAAGTCTATGTCATCCTTTACTTGTGCACACTCATCCTTAGGAAAGAAATTTCATGGTGATTGTGTGAGGTTTATCAACAACCAAGAGGGAACATGGCTACCTATTCATGGTAATTCAAAGGTTGAAAAAGATATTCATTATAATGCCTTATGTAAATACCATCATGGGGATGAATAAAATAACCTTTTCTTAGAACAATTTAGGGTGCATTTTGGACAATGTTGTGGGAGAAGATGGACACAAAATTCAACAACTCCAAAACATTCCATCCACAGAAAAATGAGAAAATAGAAGTACTCAATAGAAATTTCATATAAACTTTAAGTATTTTTAATCAAAATAACCTGAATACTTGGTGTTATAGCATAATTTTCCACTCATGTAAACCAGATGCTCTTGATTGGCTTAGGAAAATCTCTTCTCCTTTATAGACCTGTCATTATCTCAAAAAATAATTTTTCAAAAACTATATAGGACTCTTCCCACTCTAAAAGTGTGTATATCCATGGTTCCTTTGAATTCCTTCCATGTATTCGTTTCTAAATTTCAAAAAATATAAAAAAGGTATTTTTCGGGTGGTGTTTATGGGTTAGACCGGAATCCCACCCACATGAGTTTGTGTCCTAATCAATTTAACTAGTCTTTGGTGGTGTAAATACACGGTATGGTTTGGCCTAAAAAGAATCCTAATGATTGGCATCCTTAATTTGCCAAATTATTACCATATTAGGTTTACATTATCCTATGCTTTCTACACTTCCCTATCTCCAGGAAACACTTGTTTACATGCATATATGTTGAGAAAACTTTATATTGCAGCATACTACTTCTTTTGGAGAGGAGGTATTCATTGCTTTGAGTAGGAAGGATTTGGAGGAAGGTCTTGTCAGTGCCAGTAGCTTGGATCATATTGTAGCTTTATCTTCTCTTATTATTATTATTATTATGATAATAAAGAAAATCATGGTTTCATTAGAGTTTTTGTTGTTTATCTTTATGAATGCATAATATTAACGGATATTGTTATGACCTAATTGAGTTATATGCATATATACTTTGAATTATGTGACATGTTGGTGTCTTCTTGTGTATCTTGCAATTCTACAACTTCTAGAGGAAGAGTTACGTCTTCAACCTGTGGTATCTTCATCAAATGTAGGATTTATGTGTATTTGTCCTTTACTAACCATTCTTAATTTAATTAATATGCATGCCTAATTGATTTTTTTCATCTGAATTCTTTGTCTGCTCTATTTGGGCTTTCAACCCATGACATAGGGAACTTTTCCCTCAAACAAAATTTGTGATTCCATTGGAAAAGTACTTATTAGTATTTCCTTAATTGTTGTTTGGATTGATTTATATGTTTGGGATATATTCTATCATTTTTTATAGTCTTTTGGTCTCTTAGTGGACCATATCTTCTAGGCTAACATTTTGGATCTGGACCTTTTTTTTCTTATTTTTTTTTACACACATTTCCCTTTGGAAACAAAAGCATATACACAGTTTTTCTTAAGACATCTCACATACTCACAGGTTTTTTTATCAAATCTATGTATGTATGCAAACTTTTTTCTGGATGGTCACATATATTTCCGGAAAGTGAAAATTTTCACTTCAGTGAGTGCCTAGTTGGGTTGGATTACTTGTTTTCTGGTATACGGTGCTTGTTTTGTTACAAAACTTGAGCAATACTAAGAGGGGGGGGGGGTTGAATTAGTAGTGTTACAAATTTTAACTTCTCAACTAAATCACACATGTTATTGTAGCACCTCAAAATACGTTAGTAGCCAATGCATGTGAATAAACAATAAACATGTAGTGATGCAAGTAGCTAAACCAAAATAATTAAAAACAAATCAAAGAATAAACACATCATCACACATGACACACAAGATATTTAGTGGAAATCCTTCTGAGAGAAAAACCACCGTTGTTGCCGCTATGCTACTCCGAATCTCTATTATGTCAAGTAATTGTTCTTTTACATAGTTATATGAATCCCATAATCCAGGAGACCATATACTATTGGAAAAAAACCATTCTCAAGGAAACTTGATTCTAGACTACATTCTAAATGGATATACAAACAATCCTCTGCTAATAACTACCACAATAAACGATCCTCACCCAAATCCCATTGGACTATGCAACTCCCACTAAATGGAGAAATGGTTCCTTTCACAAATGTTATGGAATCACCGTTCCATTCTCATTGAGCATTGCTCCTATACTTTATGCAGACCTCGTTTCATATATTGGCGTACTAGATCCCAATAGTATCTACTCAATAATAATTCATCTCTACAATCAAAGGCTCATTAGTAAGATAGTCTCATCTAATAAAAAAAAAAACTAATAACCATAAATAAACAACAACCATACTCTCAATCGTACATAAATCCATTAAATACAAACTGCAACAACCAAAAAATACATGAAACCCTCTGTATATCAAAAACATACAAATAATATAGAATTATTCCATATACGTCATAAAAACCTACAAAAAAACTGTCAAATCATGCAATAGATCCTCTACTAAAAGCATGCTCTAACACTCGCCTTTTTCTCAAGTATATTCTTCTCCAAACAACCTTTTCTAAAACAAAAAAAAACATTGATATGAAATATGATGTTTTTCTTCAGTATTTAGCTTCATTCATTTCTCCTTCTCACTTAACTTCCATCCAAAACACCTTCACACACTAACCTTGCTCATAAGTAGGTTTGAAGAATTGTGCAACTTCTCCAATGTTCTATCTCATTGTACGAGATGAAACAACCCTTACTCAGCTCCAAAGTGAAGAATATAAAACATGCAGGGTGAATTTCCCCTTTGGACTCAGAACAAGAATGTACAAAGTTGACGAAATCGAACCACAATCACCACTACCTGTGCACTAAAGGTGGTCACACCCAATGGAGTATTTTTTAAACCATTTTTAAATAGAATAGAAGCTTCTTTGAACATACAAGTCAAAATACATCAGAAGTGTGTGAGGAATGCAGAGGAAATTTTGTTTTAATCCATAATTGTATCCACAAAACTAGCAGATCTCAGTTGTAACCACATGCACAACCCTAATAAATTTCGTTTGGAGCCTTCCAACCACATGCATAAGCGTGAATCCATATGGTAGGGGAAGATATTAATTAAAAACATAAAAACCTCAGCTATGAACTTATTCCACCTTAATGGTCAAATTCTCTTGCATCTATACATGTCTCCAAACCTCTTCTAATCCTTATGACACCACTGCAAATAGGAAAAACATGTCTCACAAGTGTCACTACCAATTTGACCTAGAAGCGAACAAAAAAAATTGACACTAATGTCAACAAGTCCTTTAATGTCATCTGCATCTGGACAAGCTGCAAAACATTTGCACACACTTTGTAGCACCTCTGCAACATCACCTTCAAGAAAACACACCACTTCAACAAGTAATATTTATTAGCATAAGCATGAAGACCTAGCATGCTAACTCATCAAGTGTGGAAACTCAACAAAATGGATCAATTGAGAAACCATCTCCAACACTTGTAGTAGCAACATCTACCTACAAAAACATCAAAAAGCCATCATAACATGTATTGCAATAATATTTTATTAGCATCTAATTCATCCACTATGTCATGAACACCACGATCACATGATGAACCATCAACCACACCAATTCCATCATCTCACCATCATGAGTGTGACATCATAAATTTTACATTAATGCAAACACAATCAGCTCAATTTCAACTCAACCAACTATAACCATGCTTCAAGAATGGCATCAATACCACAACTAGGCTATGTACAGTTGACATCAATGCCAACATCAGATAACTTCCATCATGAAACTAATGCCTATATCAGCTAGATGCTACCATGAACACCATAATTCCAACATGTTTAAGGTTGAAAATATTGGGTTTGAGCTTTGTTCCTTTTGTTCTTAAATCTTTAGTTGAGAGTTATTTTTATCAATCTATGGTTTCATTTCCAATATCTTTGGGAGTTGAGTCGGGTTCTTAATCCTCTATCCAATGTTTTGGAAGATTTTAAATCTCTGAAGTGTCCTTTATTTTAGCCTTTCTGATTGAATTTTGTCCGTTCTCCTTGGTTTTTCTTCTTGTTTACCTAAATGTTTATTTATGCATTTTTCTCTCTCACTAGTTCAAATAATTTGAGTTCCTTATGTTTGATATTTTGGAAAATCATTTATTTGAAGTTATTGAATGTCATTCATTTGAAACTCTTGAATCTTTGAATTTTGAAGTCTTTTGATCTCATCCTCTGTTATTTTTTTTTTAATTTCTTGGATTTCACTTTTAGAAAATGAAAATAATTTGTTCTTTTTTGTTTTTATTTTCCTACTTTAAAAAATAAAATAAAAGTCATAAGTTTTCATCCCATTTTGTAGTTCATTTTGTATAAGGTTTCTTTGTTTCCTAACAGAAATTCATAGAAAAAAAGAAAATAATTTGCTTTATTCGATCTTTTTCCCTTCATGTTTCCTTCCTTACATTCACATTTAAGAAAAAGAAAAGCATTCGAGTATTTTTCTTTTTGTTTATGCATTTAAGAAGAGTGTACTTTACTTGCTTATTTGTGGGTCATCTTTGGGTGCTTTCTCCCTGACATTTTGTGAAAATTTTCCCTGAATATGAGTTTATACACACTTTTCCTTGATTCAAAATTTGTATATACATAGTTTTTCCCATTTGAAAAGTGTGTATGACTAGAGGTTTTGTTCCGAGGGGTTGTGGGATAGTATTGCGAGCAATTTTTGGTTATTTTGTTTATTTTTTGGCCAATTTTAGGACCTGTACGTGGTATTACTTCATAAAAACTGCATTCCTACTCCTTTTTCCTTCCTAATAAGTTCACATACGCACCTTTTGTTCTTACAAGGGTCACGTAAGCCTCCTCAACTTGTGTTTTCTCACATTTTTCCCGTGTTTTTTCACCTTTTTTCATGTTGTTTTTGTTGTCTTCAATATAATTATCTACTCCAAGTGAAGTTAATTAATATTTGCATTAAATTAGGTACATTCATGCTCTTTTTAAAAATAACGGAATAAAAAATTGCGTCCTACTTTCTTATGTTACTTTTATTGCAATCTAGATATGAATTGTTCATTATTTATGCTTGTGTGAAACTTAGTTCATTGAAGGATTAGTGTGAAGTTTTGTAGTGGATTATAATTTTCTTGATTTAAGAGTCTCCAAACATCAAATAACAACCACTTGAAATGAATGATTAATAAAATAGGCTAGGTTTTTTATTTTTTTCTTAGAACACCAACTAGTCTAGGGCATATTTAGGGCCTTGGAATAGGTGTGTGGAGAATAAAATATCCAAGCCCACTAAAAAAAAAACTAGAAATGGGTTAAAGAGTGTAAATCACGTGTGGTATAGATTATTTTGGAATCTCCTATAAAAAAGGAGTTAAGCAGTAGGTAGTGTACGATAAAGAAAGAGAGATAACCCCCCCTCCTACTTGTCAAAGAACCTACCCACAAGTTCCCCCCTAAGATTTTAATTACAATTTGGTAACCCTAGTTTCCTTTGCTAGGTATCTCCTATCTGACTATATAAGGGGGGACACCCATGGTACCTGAGACAGATGTGGTATCACTGTTATAGTATTTCTAGATGGTTCCATCTGAAGGGAGGGTACTAGCACTGACAAAGGATATCTTTTAGGAGGTTAGAATAATTTTTCTATTACCATCGCTAGTAGTACTTGTGTCCTCATCATCCCAATCTTACCTTCGAAATTCCCCTTCTCTACTCTTTTATATTTGGGTGTCCGATCTTTATCACCCCGAGAAGTAATATTAAAGGGTTATGTTGATGGTGTTGAATGTCGCAAACATGTGATATCCACAATGTGAAGTCCCAATTAGACCTCACATCATTTGATGTAGGAGTCCCTTCCAACTATACAGTCCGACCAATGTTGGACAGGTTTCAAATATCTAGCTTGGTTACAAACACACGAAAGAGATCGCAACACCTTTTTGGGGTAGCAAGTATGTAAGATTTGTGAGACACTCAATTTATGGTGCATGTTGGAATTTCCATGGTTGGTAAATGGAAAATGAGCCTCCTGTTAGAAAATTAATACTGCTATCCTAAAGGGGGATCTGGGAGTGAAGAGAAACACTTTTTAATTTCCTACATATTCATCCACATAACAAAGAACAGTCATGGAAACATAACAACACTTATTCAATAATAACCATATGTAAGTAACGAATTAGTTAATTAAAATTAGGATGTAACTGAAGCAGCATATACCAAAAAAATCACAACAATGGTCCTGCCATATGTAGGATACATGTATGAAGAAAGTCCAACTCATAGAGCTTATGATTATGAATGAAAGATCTTAATTACACTTTTATATAAGTGAAACACTAGATCCAATAGTGGTACATGAAGCCAAAAAATTCTTCTCCAAAGAATGATATATCTCCTATGCACTACAAGAGAACCCAATGCAAGACTCTAATAATCCAATCCTTTAGCTTGAGTTATGAGGAGCTATTTATAACTAATTAAAACAACCTTTTGGCTTCCTCATGTCCCTTTAACTTCTACAAATTTTCATATTCTTTACATGGATCTTTACATTCCATATGTGGTTGTTCACATTCCACATGTGTCTCTTATACTTCATTACATGCCATTTATTAAAAAATACAATTTACATATGAGATCATGGCTATATAAGACAAAAAAAATAATGGGACAAAGTCTTATCAAATTGACAAATAATTTTCTTCCTTATGGAGCTCATTGGTAATGTATGTGTGTCATAGTTTGAACTTCGTTGATGACTTTCACCTAAACTAGAACTTCCCCTGCATAAGCATCTTCACCTCCAGTTCCTCCATAAACATAGCCTTAGTTCTTGATTATACATTAATCCCTAGCCATGATAGTTTCATATGATCTTTGACTGGTGCGATGGTATATTGTAGAATAATGTCTTTGGTGATCTCCAAGCCTTCCTGCTTTGATGCTTGCTTGATATTTTCTATGTACTTTTTGATATCCTAGGAGATGATTTCACTACATCTAAATTATTTTTAAGTGATCCTATTGAGGGCATCTCAAGTTTCTATGCTAGAGACTTGAAACCATTTTTCAATAGATTGTAAGTGGAAATAGTTCTAATCAATTATTCCCTATGAAGCATATAGTTCTGATGGTGGAGTCTTAGTTGAACTCTATTTATCTCAGTGAAAATCATGTCTTTTATTTCGAAATGTCGCGGAGCATCCAAACACTTGCCAGCCCATTCTTGAAGTTGGTTAATTTCTCTATTTTCCACTTTTAGGAGTTTTACCACTTCTTCTACTTTATTCTAAACATGAACGAGAGGAGCCAAAACTTGTTTAACATTGTTACCGATGAAACAGGAACTATTACCTCAAAACGGGAACTGTAGCCCAAAAAGACTAAAAAAACATGAAAAAACGCCCCAAAAACAAAAACGGTGTATTCCAGAACGCATTTGGTTTTTTTTGAAGGTCAAATTTTAACATTTTATAATATTATTCTAAAAACGAATTTGTTTCTTGAAAAAAGGATTGAAAAAACACCCTCAAAACAAAACGAGTTGATGATGGAATAATAAAAGAAAATATTGTGTCACACTTTTGACACATCGTAACAATGGAATTAAATACAACATATTAAGACATTGAAAAGTCGTAAAATTCTAAAAATTTTGATAGATGATGCTAAAGATAAAAAAAATCATGTCTGAAGGGCTTATCATTTCTAACAATTTTCATCCATGTTGTTAAACATAAAATATGTTGACTCTATAAAACCCTAAAATTGTAATTATTTTCAACCATAACATTAGAGATAAAATTTTGTAGCACATAAAAACCTTAATGACAAGCTGTAAATCTCACATTTTTAAATCTTAAGTTTTCAACATACTTGAACAATGAAATTATGGAGAAATTATATGACTTGAACAATTTTTAAAAATGAACAAGTAAATGAAAAATTTATTATTCCAAGAGTAATTTTAATTTTAAAGGATACAAATATATCTCTTTTCAAATATTAGCATAAGACAAATTTAAATCTGATTGCAACCAAAACCTTAAAATCAAGCATCAAAATAAAGTGTCCCCTTTCAATGAGGCATATAATTTTTAAAATTTTTAAAATTATCTTATACCAAATGGTAACAATACATAATATCATGGTAATATCACTGCATGATCTAAAGATTCAACATTAATTTCTATTTTCTTTTTTACTTTTAATCAAAATATCAACATTGGTGCATTGAATATAACATAAGTTATTTTTGTAATTCATTGTTGCAATGTGGATATTATAAAGAGATCGATGATTCATAATTAAAACATATAATCCAACAAACATATAAATGCTTCATAACTTCATGAAAAATCAGATGGAAGTCAAAAATTTTATTTCAAGTTACCATGCAAACATCAATTACATAAAATTGTCTTAGACAATTATTCAAAATCAACCAAAAGTTCTGGCACACCATCAAAACCTACATCTTCAGATGAATGACTCGATGCAGATGAACATGATCCATATTATTCTCTTTCATCAACTATTGCTCCATCTCAGTCAACATGCATGCCCACCATTTCAGAGTTCCAATGTCTTGTAGATCTATGGCTACATTATGCAGAGTCCCATCTCAAAAGTAATTGTTCTAGTAGAAATTTATTCAAAATATTTATGGTCTTCAACTGAAGAGTTCCTCTCTTTGTTAAATTGAAGTCATACACATGTATGTCAACATCCTCCAATTTTAATACATCTGTGCGGCGACAATTTATATTTGTGTCCTTTTTTTTTCTCTTTCTGCCAATTTTTTTTTCAACTACCATCTCTGGCTTGTACACACCATTGAAAGGGTGGGTACTTGTGGCATACCAATGTACATAAATAGCTGTAATGTCTTAATTTTCATTAATTACCTTTATAACCTTGGAAATCCGGAATGGATAGCCAAGTGGATCTTCATCTGCTAACACTGCTATCATGCAACCCTCCTTAACATCCTGCACAGAACCCCTGTAAAGGTCTTCCATGGATTCACGTTGTGCACGTGATATTCTAGAACCAATATAGATTTCTCTTTCCTCTACCCGTGGAGAATTAATAATAGCTTGAGACTGTTGTTGTTCAATAATGTGTGTTTCCTGATGTTCATTTGGCATTTTTTTTGGCAAGAAAAAAGAATTCTTCAAAACTGTATCTACATTTATTGATCTTGAAATCATATCACTTTGATTACTAAAAAAAGACTCCCACCAAACTGAATCAGCAACATTGAAGTACTCATATGTATCTCTAACACATATTTTAATATCCTATAGAAATTCAGAATAATGTATGCCTCTTTTATGCCTTCGTGCATTATGGAGTTCAGCAACTAACTCTAATAACAATATCTTTGATGAAAATATTGGACACTCTAGAATGAACTTCAAAAATTCTAAACCTGATGATGGCCCCCATTCTACAACAGTTGAATACTTCTTGCCCCATATAAGTGTTATCCCATCATTTTTTTTTATACGAAATTGATGTTGGAAGCTAATGTCATTAAGTTGTTCAATGCATTTCTCCTCACCATGTGATCCCAAAATAAACCTTCACATGTCAATATTTTCTTCCAACACGTGAAAAACAAGCTCTAGAATGTACGATTTCTTAATACATTCAATTAATGATGGCAGGATCCCAACACCTTTCCTCCTCAATGTTACCGAAAAACGACTGAAAATTTGATCAATATGACCATGAGTATGCCCAACAAGAAGGAAACCAACCTTTATCTTTTTAAAAATTTCCAATTCAATGAACATGTTTAGATACCCAAAAAGAACTTGATTTTTGTTTTCACGACTTGTGTTTTCTGGTTGTAAATACAAAAAATCGGGAAGAATACTAAACCAATGAGTAACCACATCATGGATTATAGTTATGGTTAGATTTTCATCGTTGTGAATATTTTGAATTGTGAAGAAAACTCTTGGAAACATCTTCTCATTAAATACCATACAACCAACCAAGTGAAACTGAATGAATTTTTCTTCCTGTAATTTTTTTGGCGTGCGGACAAAATGTGGAAGAAGTGTTTTCTTTTGGTCCATACCATCAATTATCAAACCCAAATATTTATTTGGATGATCATAAAACTTTTTTTGATGTTTATACAATTGTTTTATTTCACTTGTTTGTTGATTGTGATGCTCTTGAAGTTCTTTGACAACAAAATCTATACATAAAATAAAAGAAAGATATGAATAAATATATTTTCATAGTTGATAACTATCCAATTTTATAAAACAATGTTTTGAACACATACCTCTTTCTTCCCCTTGACATTTATTTCATTTTTCTTTAATAGAAGCACATGTGCTACAAATCCCTATCCTTGTCTTCTTAGGAATAGGAACATTGTTGAATTCATTTTTCCATAACCTTGTAAAATAAGAATATGTAATAAAATTACCAACTCCTTCAATAGATTTTGCATAATCTCTGTATAAGATGAATATTTCTTGTCTCGAGAAATTATATGGAATATGTATTGTGTCCTTATTTTGCATACACTCTCCATGCTTTGAAAAGAAGTCTTTCATCCATGTCTTAGCAGTATTTTCAAACGGCCCAACCTCCCGTTTATAACGTACTTCTGAACAATACGAATGACAGTTACCAATTGAATGCAACATTTTGAAAGCCTTTCTGCAGAGCAATACATTCCCAATATGATAATCATAACCTGCTAGTGTAGATTACATGCAAACCACTAAATATGAATTTTGCATGCTTTTATCCATTGACATATATCTTTTCCTTTTCTCCAAAACAAAGTTGAAACCCATATGTTTCATGCAATCCCTTTCACATAATTCACTTGAAATCAAACAAACGGCAGAACATTTTGTGAGATATTTTGTCCTCACCCTTGTATAACTGGAATGGTTTGGATTGATATGAAAAGGTCTACTCCTACTCCTAGTTACAATATTTTCTTGAAACGGCTTCATAATTCCATCATCCTTTGTAGAATTATTTTCATCACCATTAGGACGAACATTATCCCCACTATCATCATTCTCACCATAGTTAAGAAATTCGCCAACATCATTGCCAGGAAAATTTTCATTACCATCATCACTTGAAGAAAACATTTCACAAGAATCATCTGCGCTTTTGTAACCCCAAATCAGATGAAATTATTCACCATATTGATCCATGCTTTCAAATTCTTCCTTGGGAGGATTCAATTCTTCATCACCATGAGTGTCTTTAAAATGATCACTTAGAGAAAATGCACTATTAAGATCTATGCATCAAAAATTATCATTTGCAAGAAACTCTTCATCCTCCCCTTCCTTAGTGGTGCTCTCATGATCCTTGGGATTAGGCCTAAGTGGAAGCTTTGAATCTGTATTCACTAGAATTTCTTCATCCCTCCCGCCCCACTAGTGCTCTCATAATCCTTAGGATTAGGAATAAGTGGATGCCTTGAATCTATGTTTATTGGAAATTATTCATCCCCCCCTTCATCATTGGTGCTCTTACAATCTTTACGATTATAATGAAGTAAAAATTTTGACTCTGTAAATTCATCCCCCTCTTCATCAGTGGTGCTGGAATAATTCTTAGGATTAGGACGAAGTGAATATTTTGACGTTGTAAATTATTCATTCCCCGCTTCATCAGTGGTGCTGGCATAATCCTTCGGATTAAAACGAAGTGCATATTTTGACTCTACAAATTCTTCATTCCCCTCTTCATCGGTGGTGCTCGCGTAATCCTTAGTATTAGGATGAAGTGGATATTTTGACTCTCGAATTCTTTCATCCCCCTTTTCATCAGTTGTTCTCACATAATCCTTAGGATTAGGACGGAGTGGATATTTTGACGCTACAAATTTTTCATTTCCCTCTTCATCAGTGGTGCTAGCATAATCCTTAGGATTAGGACGAAATGGATGTTTTAACTCTGGAATTTTATCATTCCCCTCTTCATCAGTGGTGCTAGCATAATCCTTACGATTAGGACGAAGTGGATATTTTGACTCTAGAATTTTTTCATCTCCCTCTTTATCATTGGTGCTGGCATAATATTTAGGATTAGGACAAAGTGGATATTCTGAGACTACAAATTCTTCATTCCCCTCTTCATCAGTGGTGCTGGCATAATCCTTAGGATTAGGACGAAGTGGAAATTTTGACTCTGGAAATTATTCATTAGTGTTGCTGGCATAATCCTTAGGATTAGGACAAAGTGGATATTCTTCATCTCCCACTTCAGTAGTGGTGCCTTTATAATCCTTAGGATTAGGACGCAGTGAAAATTTTGACTCTAGAAATTCTTCATCATGCCCTTCATCACTATTGCGTTCATAATCCTTAGGATCAAGAATAAGTGGAATAACTGACTCTTGATTTACAGAAATTTCTTTTTATTTATGTCTCATCAATTATGTTCTCATCATCCTTAGGATTACGACCAAGTCAATTTTTTGACTCGCTATTCATGGTGAACGAAATCCTGTTATATTCATCAATCTGAATAGAGTTATTGTGTGACGAAGATGTTGATGTTTTAGAAAGAAAAACTTCTCTATCAGAAGAACTCGTGGCTTTCAACAAGAATATGTTGAATGATACAAATGCCTCTCCCAATTACAATATATAGCTTAAAGATTGAAATTTTCCCTCCAATTTCTCACAAAAAAATTCCCCTCTAAAATTTTATTTTCAAATATTTCGTACAAAATATTCGTCAAAAATGTATTTAAAAACATTTTAACAAACTATTTGTGTTGAAATATTTTACCCATATTTCTATTCAAAATATCCACAAAATATTCCAATCATGCATGCCTTCCAAACTAAAATAATTTTTTTATTTTAATGATTTAACATTGACTACATGTAAATATTAGCTATAATATTACTATAATAACTAAATGCAAATATTAAGTATTTTAACTATAATTAATTACATGTAAATATTTTAAATTTTAAATTTTAATCCCAGATTATATTTGAATGATTTAACATTCAGTACATGTAAATATTAACTATTTTAACTATAATATTAACTATAATTAACTACATGTAAATATTTTAAATTTTAAATTTTTATCCAAGATTATATTTGAATGATTTAACATTGAGTATATATAAATATTAAATAAAATATTGACTATCATAACTACATGCAAATATTAAGTATTTTAACTATAATTAACTACATGTAAATATTTTTAATTTTTAATTTTAATCCCACATTCGTTAAACAGTAAACCAATCACACAGTATTCGCTATATATTAAGAATCATTGTTTCTATTCATCACATCATATCAAGTCTTCTGGTTTTTGTTAGAGAAATTTTCAGGAGGTGTTGCGTTGGCATTGGTAATTTCGTGGAGGCGTGCATTCACATTGGAGGCGTTGTGTTGGTATGGGAAATTTTGTGGAGGCATTGTGTTCTCATTGCTGACAGGAGTTTTTTGCATTTCAAATGTCAGTTTTCCTTCTATTCTGTCCATTTAAAGACGATTTTGGGGAAAATCTATTTTTTCTATGGGTTTTATGTCCAAGAATTATTTTTTTAAGGTATTTAGGTTCGAAACCCATAATTTTTTTTTATATCTTTTTAGTGAAGAAAATGGAAAAAAAAACTCTTTTTTTTAGGAATTTTAGGACAAAAATTTAGATTTTTTTTTCTTTTTTAGGGTTTCTAGGTTCATCTAGACAGAAAAAAACAAAAAACAACCATGCACATAAAAAGGCAATTATATTTATTCTATTTTTATTTTTTCTCAAAGTGCAACTGAAAAAATTGAAAAGAGAAATTTATTTTTTATTTTTATTTTAAAACATGAAAATTTCTTTTCAGAACTATTATTAAATATTTTATTTTATTTTATTTAAAGGAGAATAGATAGTTTTAGTATATATTAAACCTCTTTGTTTTATTTATTATAAATATATTGGTGGTTTCATTATTTAAATTGTTTTTTTTTTTATTTGACAATCTTTTTATTTAATATTTAGTTTTTTTTTTTTTTTTTTTTTTTTTTTTTTATAAATTTTGAATCTTATTTTTAATTGTAATTTATAATTTTGATTTATTTTTTAATATTTTAAAACATATATTTTATTTATTTTTATTGTTATTTTTTTATTTTTAAAGTTTTAAATTGTATAGTATAATATTTTATATTAAACAACAATTGTTTTTTTTATTATAATTGTTTTAGTTTTAAAAAATTAAAAATTGAAATTTTATTCATTTGTTTGTTTATATTTTAAAGCATTTTCTTTTAAATTTTTAAATTTTTTTTTTTTATATATTTTAAATTATAATTTTTTTACTTAAAAAAATAAAAATAAAAAAATAAATTTTCATATATGTGTTTGTTTATATTTAACATATTTTTATTTTTTTTAATTGTTTTTTTTATATTTTAAATTTTTCCTTGATTGGTTTTTTTTTATATTAAATATTAATTTTTTTTTGTTAAAATAGTTTTAGTTTAAAAAAAAAATTGTTATATAGTTTTTGTATTTAAAAAATAAAATAAAATAAATTAATTTTGCTGCCCGTCAGGGGCTGGAGGATGGCTGGGCATCCCTCCACGGCGTCGTACGGCCGGCCTCTGGCCCCCTACTGGACTGAGGTTGATTCCCAAAAGCTGCCATCCAGTCGGCCTCCGGCCCTTGCCTGGCACGAAAACAAATTTTGTATATTTTTATTTTTTTTAATTTAAATATAAAATAAAATTTATAAAAAATATTAATTTTTCTTTATTTTTAAATACAAAATTGTTTTGAAATATTTAATATAAAATTTTTAACATTTTTAAAATATATATAATGTTTTATATTAAAGTTTTAATATTTTTTTAAATATATAATTTTAATATTGATATAATGTAAAGTTTCAATTTTAAAATGTATTTTATAGCTATAATGATAAACAATATAATAATTTTAAAATTTAAAATTTATTTTATATTTAAAATTTTTAAAATTTAATAAATAGTCTATATTTCAATATTTTAAATTTAAATTTTAGGATTATAAAATGAAATTTTAAAATATAATAAAATATTATAAGTTTTAAATTTAAATTTAAATTTAAAATATATGCTTTAATTATATTCATTATATTTTAAATTTTAAAATATAGTTTATTAACTGTATATTTAATAAAACAACACAATTAAAATTAAAACAAAAACTTAACATTTACTTATTTTTAATAAACTCTTTAGCTTAAAAAAAAAAAAAGTTACTTTTAACATTGGCTACATAGAAAATTTATTTTTATTTTTTTATAAATATTCAAAAAAAAGTTAAGTTTGAAATTAATTTTTATATTTCTAAAATTGTTTTATACAATTTAAAACAAATTTTAATTTTTTTATAAAATGTATTCAAAAAATATTATATATATATATATATATATATATATCATTTTTAATATTTTGTTTTTAAATGAAAAATTTCTATATTTAATTTTATTGGTTTATTTTCAATTTATTTAGTTTTACCAATAAATTTTGTTTTTTTAATTTATTTTATAGACCATATTTTTCGGTAAATTTAAATTTATATTAACAAATTTAAAACAAAAATTGATAAACTATTTTCTCATTAACTAATATATATAATTATTTTTATCAAGAAAATGGCATAAAAAAAGATTCATGTGAATGTTTCTGCTCGACGCACTATGGTAGCAACTCCCAAATCTAAAGTTGCAGCTCGACGCACTATGGATAAAACTCCCAAATCTAAAGTTGCAACTAGATGCACTATGGATACTGTTGGATGCAATAAGGACATTGTTG
Organism: Pinus albicaulis; assembly: GCA_034641835.2. Lineage (NCBI taxonomy): Eukaryota > Viridiplantae > Streptophyta > Pinopsida > Pinales > Pinaceae > Pinus > Pinus albicaulis. Next base: position 526,433,661 of record CM076569.1, read on the forward strand.
CACACACTAATAAAAGTCAAGCAAGTGGCCCACCAGGTTCATTATAGCTTATTTCTAATTGGATGAATGTTGAGGAAATAGATAAAACTGATTTCTCATGGTATCTTGAAGACAATGAAATGAAGGCTGATATACATATCTATCTAGTTTGTGGTATGATTGACTTAAATTAACCATATGATGTGATGGGCAGAGTATGAGACATATGTATGGTCTCGAATACAAACACTATTTATGTTCTTGCAAGGAAGGCTAATAAAGGTGACAAATTTAGATATCATCTATCAAAGGTCAAGTATGATGCAAAGGAAATATCTAGAAAGTTTTCTAAAGAAATATCAAGCAACATTGCAAATAAAATTGTAAGTATGCTTATTTTTATTTCTGTTATGAATTATTGTATGGATCATTCACTTTTTTATAAATTATTGATCCTTGACATGTTTTATTTTGTTTCATAGGATTTTGTTCCGAGCCTTTCAAATATGTTTGAAGGTATTTATTATATGGAGCCAAATGCTATGAACGTGATCAACACTTTCCACAGAGACAAAGCATAGGAAAGGAGATTGAAGCAAAGATCAATAGCTCATGACATTACAATAGTACAAAGAGGGGATGAGCCAAGAGACACTAAGGTGGGCAATCTAGTAAACCTAAAAATGTTTCTTTTGAAGATGTGGAACATGAAACTGAAAATTATGATAGAATTAGTGAGGAGAAGATTAGAACTACTATGCAAAAGGAGAAAACAAATCAGACACCAAAAATAAAAATGGCCAAAGATGTCTCTCTTTTACCTAATGATGAAGAGCTTCCTTATAAAAGAACCGATATGTTAACCAATAAGAATAGAAAATAAAATATTGGTCAACCTGTAAAAGTCATGAGCAGAAGTGAAGAATGAACTGAAAGCTCTAATGGAAGCAGAGAAATCATAACACCAGGTGCTGAGTTAGAGGATGACATTATTAAAACAAAAAAAAATGTTATTCGATATGAGTTGAGGAAGAATAAATTGATTCTTGGTGGCCAAAAATTTGAGCTTAATGTCAGCCAATTTTATAGGTCAAATTAATGCCAATCTCAATATAAAATTAGAAATGCCCATCACCTATATGTATATAATCAAGAAACATTGTCCAGGTTCAATCCATATATGCATGTGGTGGATTATGTGGTTCTTGTTGTTCCACGTCAGGTTCCCAATAAACAAGAATTTGACAAGATAAAATGTTTTGATTATAAATATTATGTAATTGGAGGGAACCATTTGGTAGAGGCTAAAACACATTTGATTGAGGAATATTCCAATAACTATCTTTTTCAAACATTTAAATGCATCATTTACGTTGGCTTAACATAAATAGAATCAAATTTATTGGCATGGGATCATAATGCATATAATGAGTACAGAATAAAAATGACTTTCATCCAAAGAGTCAGATTTATTCATAATTAATGCATAGAAAAATGTGGTGGGGATAGGACACAAGTTAGTCTAACATTTTGGAAGGAATGTTTAATGGAAACATGTTATCAAATTGATGAAAAAATCAAAGAAAAAGATGGAAAAATGCATTCAAATATATTCAAAAGCATGGATAACATTTTTAAGTTGGCATTTAGAACTGGGGAGATATGGGATTTGATTGATTAGATTTTTGAGTGGTGGGAGATTATTTCCATAAAAAATCAAAAGGTTAAAAAGTGGAAACTCATAATATGTACCAACAGTAAGACAGATCCTGAAATGAAGCAACTTCCAGAGGATATTACTATCACACCTTGGAGAAAAATTCAAGGTGTGAAGGATGAGAAACTAGTCAAATCAGTACTAGCCCGTGCGAAGTGGGGTGAATTATCAATGGAAGGAATGTATGCAGAATTTCAAAAGTAAGTTTCCTGAATTATTTCTTATTTTCCTTTAATTATAATTTTATTTTAAATAAAACATAATTTTGTTGGTCGAATTTGTTATACATGTCACTATATTAACGATTTTAGCTTTATTTATTCAGTCAAAAGATTTTTATGAAAATACAAGAACATATGGTTAAAATGTTGAATGAAGACAATTGGGATGATGTTGTGCGCCACTACCCAGAAGAAAGTTCTACAACAACACTTAAATATTTTTATATTGCATTCAATAAGGTATGTTGATTTATACATTCATTTTATTCATATTTAAATTATTTTTATTTTATTATATATATATATGTGTGTGTGTGTGTGTGTGTGTCATTAAAGATGTCGAAGAAGGATGGAAATGGAGTACTAGATACTTTCCAAAGCTTTATTGAAAAATTAAGTTGGAAAAGATGGGAAAGAAGCGTCTTATGAATGTTGAACTTGATCCTACTCTTAATCATTACATTTGGAATGGGCTCGACAGTATCCAATATCAAATAATACAAGGTGACTGTGAAGACATTGCATCACTAATACCTAAAAGGGAATATGCCCTAGTTATTGCAGATATTCCACATGGTTTCAATTTCCAGACATTGAATATGATATTGAAGCATATACTTATCAAGCTTTTAGTAAAGTGGTTATGGGTTTTCAAGAAGTGACAACATCACCACTTTGGTGATTTGTGACATTTCATTCATACACACGGTTTGCAATGTTATTAACAAGCTCCAACGAAAAAGCAAACTCAAAGATGCAACTTACATCGTAGGACTTTGAAATTGTATGTTTGATTACTGTTAAATTTTTTTTATTTATGTAGAATTTAATTGAAATTTTACTATGTTATGTTACAGGAATAAGTCAAATATTGTTTCTTCCGAATATCAACCTATTATAAATGATTGTGAGTTCATCCATGTTGAATGTTGGACAAAAGAGGATATAAGCATATTCTTATGAATCGAGTAGATGGGAAGAGTCATAGTCAAGTATTGGTTTATGATGTAGTTGTAAGAAAACTAAAATATGAGGATAAAGATGCAAAAGGAGATATAGTTAACATTTATAAAAAACTGCAAACATTGTTTAACTATCTTATAGATCTATGTTCAAATGAAGGAGATTGGATTTTGGATTTATTCTCAGGTTCAGGTAAGTTTTATTATACAAATTTAAACTTAAATATTTTATTTTTTAATTTTTATGTCTTTATACTAATTTTCTTATTTATTTCTTTTTTTCTTGATGATTAGCTACAACACTAGCATGTTTCCTACCAAAAGGGATAAATTGCATTTCCATTGAGAAAGACCCAGTGCAATGAAAATTTATTCAACAAAGAATTAATGCTCTTGAATTCCATCTAGATGCGAAGCAAGACATTGGTTTGAGGAAAGGGGATTTTAATGAATCACGTGTGGAAAAAAAAGAAAATGAACCTCATCCACCATTTTATGGAATAATTGGAAAGGGACACTTTGGAAGGTTTGCAGACATGAAAGGTCCATTAGAAAATGACAATGACCAGAATGCAACAGAAAATGTTGCAAAAGAAGACATAGATGATGTTCTAGATGATGTTGAACATGTATTAGTTGACATTGTTGATGATATTTAAGTTATGCTTGCAAATAAAGGTCATTTTTGAGATCTATTAATCAATTTTACTTGTAATGTTTAGAATTTGATATTTTATGAGAAGAATCCTTATTTTTTGCAAAAAACATGTGATTACCATTATTTTTTTCCATAAAATTCAATAAAAATGCTATTTTCTTAAGTTTTTTTTGTTAAGATTTTCCCAAAAAATAGTTTATTTAACATGTTTTCTTTAATAAAAAGTCTCTAAAAGTATATTTTTTGCATTCTATTTATATTGAAAATTTGTATTTTTTGTCATATGGTTCAAAATATTGGTTTTTTAGTGACAATTATTTGATGTGCATTGAAATGTTAATTAGCAACACATAATCATGTAGAAAATATAAACTTTATAATATTGACCCTTTTTTCATTTTTTTTATCTATGTGAAAAAGTGAAGATATCATTACAACTTTTTATTTTAAAACAATTTAAATTTTTCTTTTTAAAACAAAAGTACATAAATGCACTTAGAAATAAACATCTCACAGAAGAAGAAGACATTAGAAAATGTATAGTGTCAAAATCAATCATCAAAAAAAAAGTTGGTGATGATACACCACCACTATTCAAAATCGACATAAAAAGCATCACATAAAAAAAAGTGAAAAAAAGTGAAAAAAAATTAAAGTGCCAGTGCAGTTACCTATTTAATCGGTAACAATGTTGTTTTAGAAGTATCATCTCACCATATAATTGTTCCATGGTGTCTTCATTGGCCCCAGTTCCTCCTGCATGGATGACTTCCATTCCGTGGTATTGAAGCTCTGTGAAGATAACCATTGATTCTCTGTTGTAAGGTGTTCCACCTGTTGCTTCATTCAAGCTATTTCTCTCCTTCATCTAGAATTCTCATTCAACAAATATTCATAGTTGTCTTGCATTGTTATAGAAAAAGCAACATTTTCCACCATTATTTACGTGGGATTCCTTCTTGTATTGGTAGTTATAACCTTATTTATAGATACTTAGACTAGATTTTGAGGATCATTTGGGATTTATCTATGCCTTTGTTGCATGATCATCTATTTGATCTGAAAAAATGTGACACTACACACATCCATGACTATTTCTTCATGTTGAGGTGTGATTCCCATTTCTCCAATTGGAAGATGGCCACCCATGAGAGGAGGTTCTTCTAGAGAACCTATTTCATCATCCATTGGTTATATGGTATCCTCATCCTCCAACTCTTCTTCTATCTCTTAAGTCAATTGTTCTCCTTCCAATCTCCATGTTGCTTCTTCCTCTTGGGACTGCCTTTGTTGTTCCTCTTCTATTATTCTCCTTTCATGTTCTTCTTCCTCCTTCTTCCTAAGAAACTCACCCTGCTTCTTGTTCTCCTCTTCTTATACTTTTCTCCTCTTTTGTTTTTCTTGGATAACTCATGTGCTCAAAATATCTACTTTCCATTTCCTATTGCTTTCTCTTGTTGAATCATACATTATCATTTTCCTAGGAGCTACAATATTTTCTTGAAGGGTTATGTATTCCACCTCTTGTACCTGCATATTTTGAGTTGGTTGATCATGGGGTGATCTGGTCTGCCTCCTTGTATTTTTATTTCTAACTACATTGTACCAGTTCTTCACCTTCTCATCTTTTGTTGTGGGTATTTGCGAATATCCCCCATTGAAGCTGATCCTTTAATAATGCCACCTAAACACTCTCTTGGGATCATATCGATCAAATTCCTTTGTTGTAAAGAGCAAGCGATCCAACTATTTTATTTATCTAGCTTCCACCTTGTGGATATTTAGTTCATAGAATCTGATCCTCAAATGGAAGGTGGGTTAAGGGGGTTCTTTCCTCGTGTGAAGGACTCCTCACAACCCCTTGTCCAACTGATCTACTACTTCCTGCATGAACACCTTACTGGTAACATATTGCAACATGGGGTGAGGGGATATTAGATATCCAAAACATCTAATGCACGTGCCCTTAGGTGTTACAAACCAATCTGTGATATCTCGTAGTGAATTCTTCACCTGATTAGTCACATAAGGAGGATCCATCTTGAATATCATATGGAAAATGACTACAAATAAATTTTCATCCAATCTATCATATATGCATTTGAAGATTTAATTCTAACAACACTCTATAGTGGAAGTAAACTTAGAACTTGTTTTGCAAGGTCCAATTCCAATACATTCTTGGGAAATAATATTGTGCACATATTCCATTTAAAAGAAATGAAGAAATATATAATTATAGTGCTTGATTTTCTCTAAAATATTCTTTTTCCTTGCCCACGTGATGTTGTAGCTGAAATCAAAATATATATTCCCAATTGAAGACTTTACTATGAGTAACCACCATGTTAAGTATATATATGCAGTTCCCCTCAAATACCTCAATGTTCTTCCGTGCATGAAATCAACAACACATATCTATCAGATACCAATATATGTCTTTGATAATTTTGGGTGAATAAACTATGGATGGGTAGCGGAAAAACTTAACAGGATCTCGATACCAATATTTTATTATGTCACTCATGTCGAGGAGAGACCATCTGGTGTAAAAATAATTATCTACATATTTTGTGGACCTGATCATCTTATAGTAAGTCTATATGACTTCTCCATAATATGTGGTGATTTTATCACCACTTTCATTATGAAGCACAAGATGAGAGTCATCCATGTGTGTGATAATCTACTCAATCACTTCTACACAAGGGATGGTTGGGAATCTACATGTGATCTTATCCATCCTAGACCTTTTCATACTGATGTATGCTTAGAAATCCTCTAATTTCTCAGCAAAATGTTTTTGCATGAATGTGTCATTTAGGCCACCCCATGTAACCTTAGTTGAATTATCAATGAAGCACTGTGTGTTCGCATAAATGGGAATGGTAGGCTTTGTTAGTCCAACTTCTTCCTCAAATATTACCTTTGAAGCTTGTTAGGAGGCCACTTTATGTGTATTAGGAGCCATGACTCCCATAGATGATGACAGTGATAATACTTGAAAATCAAACACTTTTTTGTGGAAGCAAACTCATGATGACAAGAATAGATTTATGAAATCTCAGAAATGAAAAATATCTTAGAAACTCATATTCAAAGAGCCATTGAATGTAACTACGAATATAAAAATATTAATGACAACATATAGCTACAACATATAGTGCACTTTCAAATCATGAAGGGGGTTCAAGGTTCATTCAGGGATTTGCAGTGCACTCATGCGCCTAAGAAAGAGAGGGAAAAACTCAAAGGCACAAGGGCACACTCCAAAGAGATGAAATAAAGAGTCTTCAAGCCTTAAGTCCTTCATAGTGTGCTCCGGTGCTGAAAGAGATATAGAGTGAACAATGGGACACTCCGAAGAGATGAAGGAATGTGCCTTTGGGCCTTCAAGGTTTCAGGGTGTGGGCATGCGCTCAAGGAAAAGGAGGGCATACTGTCATATGTTGAAGGGATGAATGAGTGATTTTGACAGTAAAACTTGTCCTTTCTAAGTGCAATTTTCAGATTTGATCGAAGTTTGGGTTCTAGAAGTGCGCTCTTCCAGATGAAAACTCAAGCACAAGTCTAATAATAATATTGCATGATGAAAATGAGAAGAATAAATATCTACAAGGTTTATGGATGTTTTTGAAATCATGATTAGAATGTTAAGAGACAAGGAACACATAGAGTTTTGGCCCGTGACAACAAATTAACACTTGTTGAAACAAGATTGAATAAAAATGTTAGTAAATAAATGGAAAGCAAGATTGACAACGAAATCATGAAAGGAAATCAATAGGTTCAACATGAAAAACTTACTTCTAATGCAGATCGACTAAGATTTTCTTCATCCAAAGATGTGAGCCCAAGCCAGATGATAATGCTTATGCGATTTAATGATTAGTTGAATTAATTTAAAAGAGATTACATGTAGATTTGTTTCATGCATGCTCACCACTTGTGGACAACTGACTGAGTTAGTAAATGGAAGTTAAGTGGGCTCCTATTTCATAGGATTGAGACAACATGCAAAAAGGTATCTCATGCATGCATTCAAGAAGGGTGCATGTCTTCAAAACGAATGAATGCACTCAAGGATGGCACACTTTCTAAGCATGAAGGAGTGCACTCAAAGAGGGCTCACTTACTCATCTTTAAGGATTGTGCTTAACACAAGAGCAAGTGTTCGTCAACTAGAAGTGTGATTTTTCCTTTAAGGGTCATTTTGTTGGTTTTTTTTGCTTTTTTTTGCTTCTCATGTTCTTTTCATGTGTGTGCATGGCGAAAAATATAGCTTCTAAGTAAAGAATAGATATGAGTTCAGCTAATCATGGAAAGATAACATAAGCTCTTCTAAAGGTTAGAAGATGAAATGTAGGAAACATTGACTTAGGAGGATGCGACATTTAGATAAAACATGAGAATAAAAAAAAAACAATGTGATGAAACTTAGGGGCTTGAAACGAGAATTCATCTAGGCTCCAAAATTGGCTTCGATAAAAATTTTGGAGGGTCATTGTCGTAGTGACAATTTTGTTGTTGTTGCTTCTCTAAAGATTTTACAATAATGTGATCTATGCTCTTTTTATTTAGTTGGCCTTCGGCTCTTTCTATCTTTCCACTCTTGAATATTTTATCTTAATTAGTTGAACAAAAACTCCATTTTTCTTTAAATTCTCTTCATATTTCTCTTGAAATTTTGGAGCTTCCTCCTTAAGGGTGAAATTTTGATTATTTTCACTCTCTTATTTGAATGTCAATTAAAGGGACTCAGGATGCATTGAACAATATCGCAAGGGAATAACCTATGGATAAGTTGGATATGGAAAATTTTCATGAGGATACCAACTAAGGGAACCCTCTAAAAGGGGACCCTTGGCCTCTTTCTTTCTTCAAAAATGTTGGTTCCCCCTTTATGACCACCTTGAATATTCTTAGATTGAAGTTGGAAAACCATTTTGGCTATGGTCCACTCTAAATATTCCAAATTACCTTGAGGGTTTTGAGATAAGAAATTTATTTCAAGGTCATCATATGGATGTAACATTTCACCTTCTTTTTCAGAGAGAAATGTAGGCTTCCTCTTTTTTTCCCATCTCGCTAAAGTATATCTCCTAGAAAGGGGAAATCTAAAAGTAGTAGAAACAAGAAATATAAAAAGAAGAAGAAAATTTCTCATGGATCATCACTAATGTCCGAAATTCACACCAAAGATGGGCCTTCAGGCTCTACAAGTGATCATGAGATCCTGATTTTTTCTCAAAATTGAAAGTTCTCGAAACTGAACCGAACCTGAGCGACCAGACAGATCTCATCATTTTGATTTTGTCGCAGTGAACGGTTCGAAAAACTAATGTCATATGAGAGAGATATCGCGTTTTGATCGATTTCCCAAACATCTCAAATTTTTGTGACAAGGGTGACTGGGATGCCCAGTCAGCATGTAGGTACAGTTTAGAAAAAGGGGAATATTCTCAGAATATTCCATTTTCTCTAAGCCTATGAGGTTTCGCCATGTGGAATATTCTAGGTCACTAATTTGGTTGTACATGTTTTTTTGGCCCAATGGATGGGTGACACGTGGCCAGCCATGAGGGTACCACATGTCCCCTGTACGGTTCGAACCTGTGACCTCCAATGCGCCTGCATAGACTACGACCAACTCCGTTACACATTGTTTCATACCTTATAAGCGCTCTGAATATTTAAATAGTGTATTGAAAGGCAAGTTGGGGTAAGGGGGGGAACACTGCTAGGCCCAACCCGCCGTCGGCCCTGACGTGTGTGGTCACATGTTCTATAAACCGTGACATAAGTTTTAAAACCCCTACAGTTAATCACATAACCTCCAATAGAGTTAGAACATATCGCATTCTAACATTTGAGGACCGCAGTTTGCGAGGGTGGTTGCGGTCCAACCATTACATAAACCCTAACATCCGGCAATCAAATCGACGGGAAACTTGGAGTGCCACTAAAAATTTGGAGGTTTGGCCAAGTTTAGCTGCGGATATGTGAAATTATTCACAATTAGTGGAGGTTTTGTAACTGTCATTGGAAAAATGGCTAGGGAGGTTAATTTTCGACCAACTTGGGTGAAACAATATTCTGCCTAGACTAATTTGAGCATTCTGGAGCCATTTGTGCAGAGAAAACAACTATTGTATACTTCTAAACCAATGTATTTGCAATTTTTATCATAATGAAAATAAGGGACATGCCATTGGGATCTGGACCAGCAAATGTTGCCCAATAAGGGTGAACTACTTCATCATGCCTTCTGTGTAAATCTTATGTGTGATGTTATTTCTCTATTATGCACTGCTATTCAATGTTATTTATGCTTAATTACATGCTTAAAAATCATAATTTCATCTATGTTTCATGGTTAAATTCCTCAATCCTTAAGCAAACAAATGGAGACAAATGTGTGCATGTCTTATAATTGAAAATACACTTAGCACATCAAACTAATACAGTCCTTTCAGATAAGGTTGGTATCAGAGCTAGATTTTATTCTCTGGTTTTTTTGTGTGAAAATATTTGTTTAACTGTTTGCAAGTGTTCACATGCTTACTAGGCTCAAGCTTAAGAGAGGAGAAGGAAAATTGGTGGAAGCAGGCGGGTCTCAAGGTGAGCCACAACAAAGGAGGGAAATATTGCTACATTCTCCACCACCTATTTCACCTCCAAAAGAAGCAAAATCATCATTAAGCATGCCTCCATAGGAAGAAGAAATACATGAAGAGGTGGATCCCAAACAAGAAGAAAGGGTTTTCAGGAAATTATTCCTTGACATGACTCAGATCATGGGAATCCTTTGTCAAGAATGGAATGAGAGAATAGAAGGAGAAGGATCCAAACTTCACAAGGAAGGACAGGGATATCAGGAGGTCAAAATGATGAAGATAAATGAAAAAAGGGCAATGGAGGAAATGGAGGCAGTGGAAAATCACCATCCTCACCCTCATCATCATCATCCTCTAGTTCATCTTCAATACATCAGCCACACAAGTCAAATAACACTAGTAAAATTCCATTTCTAAAAACTGATTTTTATTTTGAATTTCCAATGTCAAATGGTGAAGTTAATGCAGAAAAGCTTCATAATTGGATTAGGGAATTGGAGGTCTATTTGAGAATTCGGAACTTTCATGATGATGATACCAAAATCCAAATAGCTTCATTGATAATGGAAGGTACAACACTTGTTTGGTGGGAATCTAAGAAAAATGAGGAGATCAAGAAGAATGGTAAGATTATCCTATCATGGACTAATTTCATTACTGAAATAAAACGACAATTTTATCCATTAGCTCATATGAAAAAATCCATAATGAACTGGAAAAAATTTAGACAATTGAAAGGACAGAATGTACAAGAATGCACCCAAGAATCTAGGAGAAGAGCTCTCTTATTAGCGGTAGATTTGCAGAGCCAAGATACTTTTCTCAAGTACATAGGAGGCGTACATAGCTACCTAAAACATAATATCCTCATGTTTAACCCTACAAGTCTAGATGAAGTTTGCATTCAGGACACATATCTAGAAGCTAAAGTGAAAAACATTACTGATGAGGGTAGCAAGAAACATTTTAAGGGGAGAAACAAAGAGAAGACCTCAAAAGGTAATGGAAAAGATAATGCATCTGTCAAGAAAGAGGGAGAAAAAGTGGTATGTAAGATTTTTTCAAGAGAAGGCCATGATGATAAATTCTTTTGGAAATTACGTCCTGAAAAGAGGCCCAAACCTCATAAAAACAAAGGGAAATAGAAAACTACAGCTACAACTCAACATGATTAAGGAGAGGATTCAGGTGATGAATCTAAAATTACAGCCATGGGATTGAATAACATGAAGGGGACGGAAGTTGAAACTAAACCCAGTACTAGTACATCAAACGGTTACATACAGGCTCCAAATGAAAGTGAGCAAATTGAACTATTTAATTTGAGGGTCACGTCTAAACATACCAAGATTGACACATTGTTTGACAGTGGGTCACAAGAAAACTTAATCTCTGAAGACTTGGTCAAGAAACTCAATCTTGAGACCATTCCACATCCAAAACCATATCCACTTAGGTTGATTTTTAAGGATGAAAATTTACAGTTTTCAAATAAGTGCATATTGCGCTTTGCAATAACTGGACATTTTGTTGACATTGTTGAATTAGATGTGGCTTCGCTTGATATTACAGGTATTGTGTTGGGAATTCCTTAATTGTATGAAAGGACAGAGATCTTCCATCACCATGAGAACAAATACTATTTATTCAAACATGGCAAGGAGTACATTGTTAGAGCACATCACAAGAAGATAAATATTGCTATGGTAAATGCTAGACACGTAAAAAGGCTGGTGAATTCAAGTAATAATTTTTTTCTTCTAATGATTAAGCCTAAAGATGATGTTAATCATGAACCATTTTAGGATTTTCATCCTAATTTGAAATCATATTTATATGATGTAGTTGATGCACATCATAAGATGTTTCAGGAGCCAACAGGATTGCCTCCAAAAATGCAGATTCAACATGAGATTAAGTTGCAGAAATATTGTCGTCTTCCAAACATCAGGATCTATCGCATGTTGATAATGGAGAATGTCAAAATAAAGAGGAAAATCAAGGAAATTTTAGACAATGGACTCATAAGGCCAAGCCCTTCGCCATGCATTTCACCCGTAGTCTTGATTCCGAAGAAAGATGGGACTTGGTGCACACATGTAGAATTCATAGCTTTGAACAAGATAATGATAAATAATCGATACCCACTCCCAAGGATAGATGATTTTCTTGATGAGCTGAAAGAAGAAATTTTGTTCACTAAGTTAGATTTACGAAGTGGATATCATCAAGAAAGAATTGTAGAAAGTGATATATGGAAGATTGGATTCAAAACCAAACAAGGAATTTTTGAGTGGTTGGTTATGACATTTGGTTTGTGTAATGCACCGGCAACTTTCATGTGTGTTATGGATAATTTTTTACATTCATTTCTTGATGACTTTGTGATTTTTTATTTATATGATATATTTATTTTCAGCAAAACAAGAGAAGAACATGTCTTTCATGTGAAAAGGGTGCTTTATGTTTTGAAGAAAGATAAATTATTTCTTAAGATGTAAAAGTGTGATTTTGAAAAGACTTCTTTGGCTTATTTGAAATACATTCTAGGAGGAGGTGAGTTGAGAATTTATCCTTCTAAATTGGAAGCCATCTTGAATTGGCCCACTCCCAAAACAGTAACAAAGGTAAGAAGTTTCTTAGCAGCTTCTCTGTATTGGAGAGATTTTATTGCTAACTTTTATGCCATAGAAGCTTCTATGCATGCAGTGACAAGTGTGAAGAAAGGTTTCCAATGGGGAGGCAAACAATAGCAAGCTTTTGAAGCTTTAAAATACAAGATCAGTTCAACTCCAGTTCTTGCATTAACGAATTTGAGATAGCCATCCGAGATACAAACCGATGTTAGTGATTATGCCATGGGTGCAGTACTTTTGCAGCATGGTAAGCCTATCGCGTTTCATTCTGAAACGTTCAATGGTGTTGTAACTAATTATCCTACATCTGAAAAAGAGCTGTATGCATTGGTACAAAGTGTCAAGAATTTGAAACATTACTTGATGGGTAAAGACACGATTATACCTACCGACCACCAACCATTACAGTACTTGCATTCGCAAACAAAATTGCAGCAATCATGAAATTTCAGGTGGATAGGATTTCTTCAAAAGTCTCACTTGGTTATAAGGTACAAGAAAGATATTTTCAATAAAGTTTCTGATATGCTTTCAAGGCCAATCGTAAGTGCTTCTACTTTACTTAAAAATGATTCTATTGTACATGAGAGTTACATCGAACAATATGCACATGATGTTGATTTTCAAGATGTGTATTCTAGTTTGAGTGAAGGGAATCAAGTTGAGGAAAATGATTATCACATGCATAACAATTTGTTGTTTCATTTGGGCAAGTTGTCTATACCATAAGAAGAGAGGCTTAGTGTTATGAGAGAGGCTCATTCATCTCTTATTGTTTGACACTTTGGGGTAAGAAAAACAGTGGCGCATCTACAGAGGTATTTCTATTGGCCTCAAATGATAGATAGTGTGTCACGTTTTATAAGAGGTTGTTCTATGTGTGCAACAAGCAAGCCTAGAAATCGAAAGGTTGGGTTTTACACGCCACTATCGGTAATCTCAAGGAAATGGGAGAGTGTCTCCATGGACTTTGTTGGAGGTCTATTTATGTCATTAAAACAACATGATTATCTTTATGTAGTTGTGGATAGATTCAGTAAAATGTGTATACTTATTCCATGTAAGAAAACCATAACTACAGAAGAAACTGTTGAACTTTATTTTCAGCATGTAAGGGTTCATTATGGATTGCCAAATTCTATTTTTAGTGACAGGGATTGTAGGTTCATTGGGAATTTTTGGTCCAACCTTTGAAAGATGATGGACACAAATTTGAAAAAGAGTTTTTCTTTTCATCTGCAAACTGATGGCCAAACTGAGGTGGTGAAAAAAACCATTGTGCATCTATTGAGATGAAATTGTAGCAAACATTCCAAGTTGTCGGATGAACAACTGCATTACATTGAATAGGCTTAAAACTGGGCAAAGCACTCTTCTACAACTAGTTCACCTTTTGAAGCATGCTTTGGGTATTTTTTGAAATCGCTATTAGACTTTATCTTTGAGAAGGATGTTGCAATTGATGGGCATAGTGATATTGATAAGGCTCAAAAGTTGATTGAGAAAATTCAAATTATTCATCAACAATTTCAAGAATAGCTTTAGAAGAGTCAAAGAAAATGCAAGGAGAGGCATGACAAAGATAGATTTGATCACAAGTTTCAAGAAGAAGATGAGGTATGGTTGCACATAAGAAAATAAAGGATGCAAGGAGAAGGTAAAAAGCTCAAGCCCATTCGCTATTGTCCATTCAAGATGATCAAGAAAATTGGTAACAATGCATCTCAACTTGACTTGAATTCATATATGAAAATGTATTCAGTTGTTAACGTTGAAAATTTACGTTTGTATGAGCCACCTTTGACTGACGATCAAGGGAGTGAGGCTCAGTTTCCTTCTATTGAATATTTATTTCCATAATTTTTGGATGAAATCAAGGAGGATACCATCCTTGACAGGAGGACAATATCATCTAAGACGGGAAGTGTCGACTACCTTTGAGTTGGGCTCAAAGGCAATAAGCCAAGAAAGGAAAAGTGGATGGAATTTGGAAAGGTAAGGAAGCAATACTCTCATCTACTGAACAGGTAATAAAATTATTTTTGGGTCCAAAAGCTTCCCAATGGGGAGGTTTGATCAAGATATCATGAATTTAGCTCAAAATTGAAATTGCTCTAAAATTTACTGAACCTGAGCGATCGAGTAGATCTCGTCATTTTGATTTCGGTGCCACAAATGGTTTGAAAAACCAATGTCTTATGAGGGGGACATCACATTTTGAGTTATTTCCCAAAGAGATAAATTTTTTGTGACAAGCATGACTAGGATTCCCAATCAGCATGAAGGTATAGTCAGCAAAAAGGGGAATATTCTCAGAATATTTTTTTTTCTCTAAGCTTATGACGTTTCACTACATGGAATATTTTGGGTCGTTGATTTGGTTGTATGAGTTGTTTTGTGGGCTAATCGATGGGGGACACATGGCCATCCCTAAGGCTGCCACGTGTCCCGTGTACGATTTAGTAAAATTATGGTTGGGTCCGGGGGGTTCGACCCCGTGACCTCTGGTGTACCCGCATAGACTTCAACCAACTCCACTACACATTGTTTCATACCTTATAAGCGCTTTGCATATTTAAATATTTTATTGAAAGGAAAGTTGGGGGGAGACCGTCAACGGTCCCAACCCGCCGACGGCCCCGACGTGTGTGGTCACATGTTCTATAAACCATGACATAAGTTGTAAAACCACGATGGTTAATCACGTAACCTTCGGCGGACTTAGAACACATCATATGCTCACATTTGAGGAGTGCAGTTTGTGACGGTGGTTGCAGTCCAATCGTTACATAAACCATAGCATCTAGCGATCAAGTCAACTCGTCAGATGAACCCACCTCTTAACCTTTAATGAAATGGTTTTGTCTGGTGGGAAACTTGGAGCGCCACTAAAAATTCGGAGGTTTGGCTAGTTTTAGCTGCGAATATGTGCAGTTCTCCACAATTAGTGTAGGTTTTGTAGCTGTCATTATGAAAATGGCTAGGGAGGTCAATTTTTGACCAATTTGGGTGAAACAGGAGTCTAACTAGACTAATTTGAGCATTCTAAAGCCATTGGTGCAGAGAAAAAAACTACTGGAGGCTTGTAAACACATGTATTTTTAATTTTGAGCATAATGAAATGAAGGGACATGCCATTGGGAGCTGGACCACCAGATGTAGCTTAGGAGGGAGAAATGCTTCATCATGCCTGCTGTGTAAATCGTATGTGTGATGTTATTTCTCTGTTATACATTGATATTAAATGTTATTTAGGCTTAATTACATGCTTAAAACTCATAATTTCATCTATGTTTCATGGTTAAATTCCTCAGCCCTTAAGAAAACAAATGGATACAATATGTACATGTTTTATAACTGAAAAGACACTTAGCACATCAAACTAATATAGTCCTTTCAGATCAAGAAGTCATGTTGGGGCCATAAGTTCAGTTGTTTCTAGCCATACTGATAAAGAGTCAAAAACCTCTAGAAGTCACTTTGGAAACAAGTCACCAACCTCTGCAAGTCATGTTGATGGCGAGTCACAAAACTTTGCAAGTATTGTTGGTGGCATGAGTCTTGTTTCTACTAAAGGAGTGATCAACCTATTCGAGTTATGTTGTAGAACAATCACCAACCACTGCAAGTCACATTAGAAACTTACCACCATATTTTGCTAGGGTAGTTGATGCTAATAAGAGGCCTAGGCATAAAATATTTGAAAAAAATTTCCCTTGTAGGATTTTTAAAGGAGGTCGCCTTACTTATTTGTGACCTCATATTTCACTGGTACAAATGTTCTTGTCTAAGTCTGAAGGTGTTTCTACTCCTGAACCTCCTATGGTTTCTCAAGAACCTATTAAACCATTGGTTAATGAAGTGGTTGATCCAATGCAATATTTGGCTGAACCCAGTCCGCTTTGAGGGGGTGAAGTGTCTGTTGACCAAGTATTCCTCATTTCTAGTTTAGAATATCATAGACTAGGAGGAATGCCTCTTTCTTTGAGTGTACTTCCTATAAGTTGTAAAAGTGTCTCCTTTGACTGGGATAATCTTATTGATCCCTAGCTTCCTTCTTCTGAACCTTTTTAGAAAATGGTTAGAGTTAATTCCATGAATTTCTATCGGTGTATAGTGGATGAAGGATCCCATGCAAGTATTTTTTCCTCATAAACTTGAAAAGCTTTATCTATTTTTAGGATGTTGACAACTGCTAATCAATTATTGGCCTATGATCGAATACCTAATTAGTATTTGGGTATTCTTCATAAATTTCATATTATAATTGTGGGAATATCTTCTTAGTCTATATGGTGGTGCTAGATGGTTCTTTTAACTTCAATATGCTCTCAACGAGTGATTACATCCATGCTCTTTTGAGAAATTCATTTTCCTCATGATGGAAGGATTTTCACTATTGATCAAATTGCATTTGACAATCACCATACTAATTCAAATTTATTTCAAAATAATCCTTCATATGTTCCTAGTGTTAAATTAGAATCTACCTAGCCACATGTGACATATGTGGCATTGTATCCCCAATTCACAAACGCTTATGAGAAGGGTCCTTTGAACTCATGTTTTCCTTCTTGAGACTTGGTCCTAGTATTTCATTGAGTGATCTCTCCGATGGGGTAATGGGAGCCCTTTACTACCCCCTTTCATCCTTCTAGTTCTTATGATTTCATTCATGTTGAATTTCCTATAGAGGATGATTACCTTACAACCATGACTATGGTTGACGAACGTATTTTCTTCCAAAACTCGATGGAATAGATTTTATCTGCCAAAGGAGTTATCTTCCTGAGTGTTGTGAGGGTATTGTCCTAAATACATATTATGCGTAATTCTCATGGATATGTGGTTATGTGTACCATATTATACATATAATGTATGCATCTTCAAGTTTTGCATTCCATAACACAAAATTTTATATGAATTTTATATACTTGATGTATTAACTTATGGCCTAATGTTACTAATTATGTCTATATGAATATGAGGAAATTTTTTTTAGATATTCCCATGATTGGTCTGCTCTGATAGGTATTGGATCTCTTCATTGGAATATGTTGAAAAATGTAGCAAGAAATTCTAAATTTGATCTGGCCTTGATTAAATTGAGAAAATTCGAATTTCCACATGAGTAGACAACTTGGATGTTGTTATATTATGTGACATGGTTTGTGTCACCCAGGTTACTCAATAAATTTGATTTGGAGGAGTTAGATTTCAGTTTAGGATGCATCATTGCTAATTTTTATCAATCAAGGTCAGTTATCTAAGGTTTTTTCAATTAAAATAGTTCTAATTGTTGAAGGAAGTAGTGGAAGGTCAAGTATTGGAGCGGGATTTCATTCAAACTCAGTTATCATCTAGTGAACTAATCAATAAGCCGAAAATAGCTAGTGCATGTAGAGAATTCGAGTTCCTCGGACTTGGTGGATATTCCAAAGCAGTGTAACATTAGTTGAAGACTAGTCTTCAGTGTACAAGTGTTGCATGTAGTCATAGGATTAGCCTAAAGGAATTACACAATCAATTTGAGGAATTTTCTTAAAAATAGGGGCCTAATTCCTGAAGGAACAATGCAAGGAAATAGGACCTCAAGAAGAGGCAGAAATTGACTAAGTTTGGGTCAGAGCCTCTGAGTGAGAAGAGAGATAGGTTACTCGCTTGTAGGTTATTCTCAATTGATAAAAATAATTGTAATACATCTCTATTATTTTGATTTAATGCAAGCAAAAATTGTGGTTTTTAGCAATTTTATTTCCCCGAGAAAAATACTTGTTGCATGTGTGTGATTTCTTATTGCATGTCTAAGATTCTTGTTTGGTATTGTGAATTTATTTCTACTGAGAAGTAGAGTAGGTTTTTGTCTTGTAATTTTGATTAAAAATTCATGAGTAATTGAAAATATACATTATAATTTCTACATTATATCATAGCGGGATTCACACTAGAGCAAGAATTCTAAGTTTTTTTTAAGAGGTCAAATTTTCGAGATCAGTGCACCAGGATTTCTTCAAAGCTGAGAAGATGGAATTCAATGTACTAAGGATAGAATATGCTTTGGAAGGAACCTCTAATTTGTTTACATGGGAGGATTGCATGGAGGATATATTAAATGAAAATGGATTACTAGAATACATCAAATCAAATGTTGCAAAACCACAAGCATGTGATGCCCAGAACCTTGCTCGGTGGAAGAAATATTTGGCTAACGCGAGGAGAATAATATTGGATGGAGCATGCAATCACATTCTCTCAAATATACATAGAAAATAAAATTATTTCAAAATGTGGAAATCACTGACATAATTGTTTGAGAATAATAGTGACCACAGGAAGTAGACGCTCAAAGATAAAATTTGAAGTATCAAGATGCAGAAGAATTACAGAATTACACAATATTTGAGTAGTTTCACACAGTTTTGTGAGGGACTTGGGGGGTTTCATGTAAATTTCCCTAAATAAGACTTGGTAATATTATCCCTTCCGAGCCTTCCCATGAGTTGGCATAGCCATCAAGATTCAGTGAATAGGAAGGATAAACTACTGAATTGGGAATTCTTATGGTCTAATTTGGTACAAGAGGAAATAAGGAGAAACACTGGAGATGGGACTTCATCCAAGGTTGAGGATGAAGAAAAATTTGCATTGAATGGAAAGGAAAAGATGGGAAAAGGGAATAAATCCCAATCCAAACCAAAATCTTGTCAAGGGGGTAAGAAGAAATATTTGTCAAAAATTAAATTCTTCCATTGTCATCAAATTTAGCACAAAACCACAAAGTGTCCACACAATAAGGAAATAAAGAATACCTGAGGAGGCTCAGCAGGTGAAGCCTTCTCTTCATAGTTTTAGATTGAATTTTCCCTCAATACATGCATGGCTAGCACAATGATGGGAAATTTGCGGTACTTGGAATCAAGTGCATCATTCCACATGACAAGATGTAGAGACATTTTAAGCTATTTGGAATAAAAATATTTGAAATTCACAATTATATGGGGGATTAAAAAAGGTAGAACATGAATTGGGTTGGTATATTCACCTTTTAAAGGGATTCAATGCCCCCCCTAGGCTCGAGAATGTCATGTTCATTCAAGGCCGAAAGAAATTTATCGTCTTTGTTGCAGTTTTGGAAGACTGTTGTTATGATGTGATCTTCAGCAAAGGAAATCCATTCCTGAGACGCATAGCCATGGGATAGCTAAAGAAGATTAGGGTTCGGGTGAAGAACCTTTATAAGCTAGATGCAAAGGATTGTGCTACATTAAATAGAAAGATGGAGAAGGTGTAGTGTGATGATATCAGTGAAATTTGATACAAAATACGTGGCCATTTTCATTATGGCACCGTGAATATTATGCAGAAAATAACCATAGGCTTCCTCAAAGGATCACTTGAGCAACAAGATGTGTGAAAATGATGTACTTTGGGTAAGTACATAAGATCCAGTTTCCATGATCGGGACAAAAAATAACATGTAGTTCTCTAAAATATCCACTCTATTGTTTTTGTAGCTTTCTCAGTGACCTCCACAACTAGGCACAAATATTTTGTCATTTTTATTGATGAATTCTCACAGATGTGAGGAATCTTATTCATGTAGAAGAAGGAGGAGAGATTCTCCAAGTTTTTAGAGTTCAAGGAACTATTGGAGAGAGAAGATGGAAAGAAGGTGAAGGCTCTTAGGAGCAATAGTGGAGGTGAGTATGTGTCGAATGAATTTAATTTTTTTTGAAGGAGAAGGAATTCGACGAGACTTTACAACACCTCAAAACCCACAACAAAATTAGGTGGCTAAGAGAAAGATCCATAGCATTGTGGGAGTAGTGAAGGCAATGTTGCATGACCAAGGCCCACCTTTACATTTGTGGGATAAGGCATGCAACAAATAAGTATATTTGCAGAACCAGAGTCCTCATCAGATGTTGGGAATCATTACACCAAAGGAGGCTTTCTCAGGGAGAAATTTAGATGTGTCACACTTCAGGATTTTTTGAGCCTCTGTTTACTGCCATGTCTCTAAATAATCAAGGAAGAAGCTAGATCTGAAAAAAAAAATTGGGGGTATTTTTGGGTTACATAGAAAATCCCCATAACTATCTTGTGTACTTTACATCCCTTAGCATGATAGTTGTGATGAAGCGAAGTAAAAATTTTTGAGGATAAAGTGATGTGGTTCTCTCTTAAAAGGAAGCATCATGTCCCACTAAAAGAGGAGATTTTAGCTCTGAAGGCGGAGCCTCAAGAAGTTGTGGAGCAACCAAAAATTGACAAGAAGAGAGTGGAGACAACCACTCAAGCAAAAACATCTAGATAAGGTAGGAAAAGGACCAATGAAGCTGAGTGACATGTGCAGTATGTGAAGGAGAATGTCGGTGCTCCTTCAAATGTGCAAAGGCAAAGAGAGTCACCAGATCGATACACTGGCTACATGGCTCTAATGATTGAGCTTGTAGAGATTAAGCCATCCTCTTTCAAAGAAGTAGTAGAGAAATCTATGTGGTTTGATGAAATGGTGGAGGAATAAAAATACATTGTAAAGAAAAATGTTTGGGAAGTGTTCTTAAGACCAACAAATAAATCAGTTGTGGGTTCATGCTAGATTTTCATGGTAAAGTAGAAAACATACAAAAGCATAGATAAGTACAACACAAAATTTGTGGCGAAGGGTTACTCTCAAGTTCAAGGAATTGCCTATGAGGATACCTTTTCTCCTTTAGAAAGGTACTCATCCATTATATCAATTATTTATATGGTTGCGCAGATGGGGTGGAATATCAACTAGATGGATGTAATAACAACATTCCTCAATGGATTTATTGAGGCGGATGTGTACATCAAGAAACGAGAAGGATTTGATACTTTTGATCAGGAGTCTGATGTGTGAAAAATAAATTGACCATTTTATGGTATCAAAGAAGTAACCCGTGCTTGGTAAATTAGTATCGATAGCTATCTCACCGGTTTAGGCTTCACCAAAAGTGAAGCAAAAGAAAACCTATATCATATTTTGGTAGAAAGGTAAATTGTTGATTATTGTCTTATATGTTGATGACTTGATTTTAACTGGTGATGAACAAATAATCAGATCTTGCAAGGAGGACCGTGCGAGAGAATTTGAATTGAAGGACATGGATCTCATGCACTACTTCCTCGGATTGGAATCATGGTAAGGAAATGGGGAATATTTAGTCTCTTAAGGAAAGTATGCAACTGATATGGTACAAAGGTTCTCCATGGATAATTTAAAACCCATGGAGACACCTCTACCAACCAACTAGAGGAAGGAGGATGCCACTTCAGGTGAGGAAGTGGATGCTACCATTTATCAACATCTAGTGGGTTCACTAATGTACCTTGTGAACACACAACCAAATATATGCTACACAATAAACTAGTTGAGCCAAAATATGGTTATGCCAACCAAAGTATTTTGGAGGGAAGCTAACTACGTTCTATGGTACCTCAAAGGAAATAACTATTTTGTATTATGGTACAAACGGAAAAAGGGATTTAAGCTATGTGGCTTCATAGATTTATATTAGGTGGGGAGTCCATCAGAACAAAAGAGCACATTAGGTTTAATTTTCATTGATGGGTCTATAGAGGTTTCTTGGTATATCAGGAAGAAAATATATTTGGAACTCACCTTGGAAGAAGAAAAATACATCGTTGCAAGTCAAGGATCATGTGAGGCAATTTGGATGAGAAATATACTCAGTGTTGGATTGTTTTTTCAGATAATGGATCCAACTGTGATATACTATGATAATCAAAGTTTCATTAAGCTCTATGAGACTCTTTTTTTTCACAATCGATCCAAGCATATAGATATATATAATCACCATTTGTGGAACTATGTGTAGAGGAATATAATGTTGTTGTAGTACATTCTGATAGAGGAAAAAGATGCTAACATTTTGAAAAATGCATTGTCAATAGGGAAGTTCACGTTCCACATGTCAAAGATAGAGGTGGTTTATAATCCCTTTCTTGTTTAGACGGAGTGATAAAAATGCAACAAGAAATTATCAATTTGATTTTTCCTTGATTAAAGTGAGGGAATCTGAATTTCCACATAAACAAATAACTTGGATGATGTTAACTTATGTGACATGGATTTTTTCACCCAATTTACTTAGTAAATTTAGGTTGGAGGAGTTAGATTTCAGTTCAACATGTGTGATTGCTAATTTGTAGCAATCAAGGTCAGTTATCTAAGCCTGTTTTCAGTTAAAATAGTTCTAACTATTGAAGGAACTAGTGGAAGGTCAAGTTGTGCAGTGGGACTTCAGTGAAACTCAGTTATCATCTAGTTAACTGATCAATCAACCCAAAATAGCTGGTACATTCAGATAATTCTTGTTCCCCAAGCTTGGTGTACATTCCAAGGAAGTGTAACATCAATTGTAGTGTAGTCTTAAGCGTACAGGTGTTGCATGTAGTAAGAGGATCAACTTAAAGGAATTGCATAATAAATATGAATAATTTTCCTAAATAATAGGGGCTCAATTCCTCAAGGAAAAACAGACGGAAATAAGAGCTCAAGAAGAGGCAGAAATTGACTATGTCTCATTCAAATCCTTTCAGTGGGTAGACAAATATGTTATGCAGTTGTAAATATACATCATAGTTTCCATAGAATATAGGTTAGGTCCACAATCTTGCATTATGAATTATCAGTTTCCTTTTCCATTTTTTCCTTAGGATCGATCCCACCAAGTCGGGGCATGGAGCCTTCTTGCTATTTATAAGTTTCATAATTTGTGTGATAGAGCCTACCTTATCATGGGTTACCTAGATAGTGCCTTGGGGTCGCTTGGAACCCATGCTGAAGTTTTATTTATAGGATTGAGATTCCTTTTTATTCACATTATGACTTTGCATTGAAGCCTCATTTTTCTTCCTCGCTCTTATTCTAAATTTATACCCTAAATGATCCCATTAGTATCTTCATGATTGGTATGCATTTATAGGCATTGAATATTCAAACTAGCATATATTCTAGCTTCATGACCTTGAATACTGCATTATTGGTTTCTTTTCCTTTTTTTCCATAGGATCGATCCCAGCAAATTGTGATGAAAATCCTTATTTCCTGTTAGAAGCATCATAATTTGTGTGGTAGATTCTACCTTATCAAGGGTTCTATAGATAACACATTTTTGTCACTTGGAACCCATGCTAAAGTATTCTTCATATGCTCGAGAGTCATGTTTAGTAATTTTCATGACTCAACATAAAATCCCCATTTTTCTTCCTCATTCTTATTCTAATTTTATATCTTAGAGGCTCCCTCTTTTTGAGTTGTGCTATTTCATTGTGTATTACCCGCTTGCACTTTTGGCCTTCGGCTGACTCCATCTTTTCTCTCATATAAACCAATTTTTGTTGATGCTCTTTCTGAAAGTTTAAGCCATGTATATTTAGGCTTTACGACTTGAAATTGTTATCCTTGGAGGGAAAATCCACCAAGTGTCAATTTATTGCACATTTTACCTTGCATTGAGCATAGGAATATTCCAAGCCCAGGAACTATTTTTCTGTTCCATGACACTCATTCCCTCCATTGTACTATAAGCATTCATTTATCATTTTTTTGGCCTTTTATAATATTAAAAAGACAAAAAAATTAAATATTCCAAAAAAAAATATGGGATGAGAAGAGTTACCTTCATTATATTAGCAACAAATTCAGTTGTTTTTCGCTTGAACAAAGCACCCAGTTACAAGTCTTATCCTCATTAGTTTTGGATTTAGTATGGAATTTAGGAGCTATACCTTTTCATAGAGTTAGTAATCCTCTAGTTGGTTGATGTTCCAATCACATAGTTTGTTGATGCCTCCAATATCTCATGCTTACATAAATTTCAACATGGTCCATGTTGCCTAAGTCACAAAATTTGGTGTGATTTTATTCAAGGGAAGTAAACTCTTTGGCAACCATTCTACAATGTCTCTTGGCTCATTTTGCCATCCGTACTCAGTTAATAAAGTTACTCTTAGTACCAGAACAACATATCAGTCATATAATCATGTCAGTATAAAAGGCCCCATTGACTTCTTGTTGATGAGTTCACTCTTATCGACTCTTTCAAATTACTCTAAGACTATATCTAGAGTCACACCTTTGAACTATTTCCATCATTGATAGGTTACCTTGTGCCCAATATTGAATTTCATCAATGATTTTTTGGAATCATATTACTATAGGGAGGGGGGTGAACCAGTAATGATGGTACTTATATAATTTTTAATTTCCTTTTTCCAGCTTACAAAACAAGAATACACTATTCAAAAAATAGGTAGGGATTTTAATTGAAGAATCAACTTTCTTCATCAAGATTCATAAGTATATCAACATCCGAACTAAGGATTTCAATTATTGATCTAAATTGAGGCTTAAATTTAAAATTCTTCAATATTTATTTGGTGAAATGTAAATCTTATAAATTTCAATTACTTTTTTATTTCATGAGTGAAACTATACACAAAAAATGTTATGTAATAGCTACAATGTAATTTAGGTTGATTTAATATAGTTGAATAATGTCCATAGTCAATTTTATTTTATAGTAAGTATTGTAGTTATTAAAAGATTAAATAATTGTATTATTTGGAAGGAACCATAAAATTATAATCACGTTATAATATAAACATGTGATGTTGATACAATTTATATGAGTAAAATTATGAAACTATATGAATATTAAGTGTGCAAATATTCTAAAATCAAAAGTAAATTTCATAGGATAATGTGAAAGTTGAATTGATGTTGAATAAAGATTTTAGATTAAATTCATGTTCATTACTAAACCTATAGCCTTACCTAGCCTAACTTGAAGTTATTTTTCTTTTGACTCTTCTAAGAGATCATTTAATATAACTACTTTGTACTCAATTAACCATGCATTACAAAATAATAAATTACATTTTATTTCATTATTGGTTAAGTTATTCATTTATGTATATATAAATTTAAATAATGAATGTTATCAACGAAAACTCAACTAAAGTTGGCTCTTAGTCAGCCCCAAACTATAAGGGATATTCAGAAGTCAATCATGCATTTTCCCCTATAATCAATGTTATTAAACAAAACCTTTTTTGGCACAAGAAAAATCCATTTGAATGCATATAGGAACCACAAAACTCAAATGTTGATGTTTAGTGATACAAATATTTAAAAATTCTGATGTTCCTTTAAACGATAGCTCAAAAGTTTGACCTACTGTAAAAAAATTAAACAGGACTGCATAAAATATTCAGACAGTGGAGGGCCAAAGGGTTGGAATTTCGACCTTGGAACATAGTATAAATGAATATCAGAATGATATTTTTTATGTTCCCCCTTTCTATCAAGAACTCAATCACTTCTCTATGCCTTTTCATGTCTCTTCATAGAACCTGAGTGCCATAACTACATTATGGAATGATGAATGTAGACTTAATGGAATAACTAAAGTACATCAACTCATGACCATCATTAGATATAATTACGATATCTATAGGATTTGGACCTCTTCTATTTCTTTATATTTAGATGTATATAAACTCATAAAATCTTTGAATTATTATTTTTGGAAGGACTTGGATCCAAATGTCAGTAAGGTAGCCTACATGGGAACCACATATGTAAACTTTAGATGACTCAAGTGAGTTGGTGCTAACATGCCATGATGATGCATCCTGTTATCATGAAAAGGACCATAGTTAAATATGATTTGGCATGATAATGTAAATCAATGATGTGTTAGGATGACATGGAAACAATTTCACATGGTGGTTGTTGTGGAATCTAATGTGGCACATGATATTGAGACTAGGAGAATATAAATTTTTATATCCGCTTATGATGAGGTGTTACACACAATGTTGCGATAAATAAATTTGATAATTGTAACCTACTCTCCTATCCCCTTGTCCTATCTTGGGTTGTGGGATGTGTTACCTTTTTTATTTCACTTGATCTCAAAGGTCTACTTTGAATATGGGGTTACAAAATGCCTCTTCACTGAATATTATGGAATTATATTTCATCCTCATCATCACACTTAGCTTGTCGAGATATTTTTAGTGATATAAATTTCACTTCATTTTGACTCTAAGACTGAAATTTATGCCAACCAAAAGTTTATCCAGTCATGTTATGCTAAAATGTGGCATCCACATGGTCCTTGCCTAGTCACCATGACATTACCATGTCAACATAGTGCATTGTCTACTAGGTCCTCACTCCATGGGAGATTGGGTTACTCCACAATTATATCTAGTGTGCATACATATGGGACTTTAAGATTTGTGATTGCCACCCTTGGATTCCTAAATCTGTAGATCCAAATGAGTATGAGGTTAACCTTTCCACAAAGAAATTCATGCCTTCATGAATCCCAGATGCCACAACACTTAAGCAAAGAAATCCAACCTTGGAAAAAATTTGGGTTTTGAAATGATGATGGTCATCATCCACCACATGATCCCTAGATCCTAGATGCAAAAAAAACTTAAACAAGGAAATCCATCCCCAGATGAATTCCGACCTTCATAATGGTGTTGGGTATCATCCACCTGTAGATCCATATATTAGAGATATAACAACACTTAAACAATAAAATATAGCCCTAGAAAAAATATGACATTTGCAATCGTCATCGTCCATTTCTAGATACCAAATACAACAACACTTAAATTAGGATTTTAGCCATGGATGAAATCCAATATTTGTAATGGTTTTGACAAGATCCCACCTCTAGATCCTCAGATCCTAGATGCAACAACAAATAAGTATGGAAATCCAACCTTGAATAAAATATGGCCATATAATGTTCTTGGTCATTATCTAACTCTAGATCCCAAATGAGACAACACTTAAATAGGGGAATATCTCCCTAAACGAAACAAATCCTTCGTAATTGTGTTGGTCATTGTTCACCTATGAATCCTTGGATCTCATATGAAACAATAGTTAAACAAGGAAATTCAACCCTGAATGAAATGGATCCTTCAAAATGGTGTTGGAAATCATCCTCCTCTAAATCCTTGAATCTTAGATGCAATAATACTTAAACAATAAAATATAGCCCTAGATGAAATTTGGGCTTCTACAAAGGTACTACTCTCTATGAGCCCTAGACCCCAAGTTCCCAAATTATTTTCGCACACTAAGAAATAAGGAATTATGGGTAATTTCTGAGGCAACCATATTTAGCCTAGAAGTAAAAGTGATTGAGACTATCAGTAAGAGGATAAACCTTCACTTGAAATATATAACATATGCATGAAACTCACTCTTAACAATTTTATGATGCATTCCTTAACATTGTGAATTTTTGAGTAAATAATTGGAGATACAATTCAAACAAGATCAACAAGAAAACTTACATAGTTTCAGATGTTACAATAACTTTCACACTATAAGAAATTGCCAACATATTCATATATACACTTAGCCCCAAGCATGCTAATAGCCTCTAAGTAATGAACATGGTAGTAGCTAGATGGGACTATTGGCCATTGAAACCACAATATCCAAGAAACCTAGCAGTTAATGTACTAACAACCTTCATCCATTCACACAAGAATGTGTAGGATTATAATATCGATCATTAAAAAAATAAGAATATTACGACCTATGATCCAAACATGCACAAATTTATACTTATTGGAATAAATTGAAATTTCTAGAAACTAAAGGAGGGACTTCAACTCTCCACCCAAGCATAGGTGATCTACACTGCAATAACACTTACCATTGACCACCCTTGAGATTGATCTATAGTTTAAGGGGATGTTTTCATAGGGGATTCACACTATAGGTTTGGTCAAACACTCATTTTATGGAGTACACTATGCAAGTGGTTTATCAATTTCTCTCTAGTAGTACATGCCACAATGACTCACTTACTCTCTTGGTTCAATCACATGGCTTCACCCAAAGTATAAATCAGCTATTAATCAATTATAGGAGATTGAATCCACTATTTAAGTGGTTCAAAAAATTATATTTTCATAGAAATCACGATAGGGATGTACATTCCACCATATAGGTGGTTTAATATATATTCCAATAAGGACCGCAGTCGCTGGTATTACCCTATGAAGTGGTTCATCAACCAAAAAACAAGCACTAAGTTGTTTGATAGCTATTCATTTGACTAAGTGTTTCAATCATCCATTGAGCCTCTCAGTAGTAATTTAGGCCTAAGCACATCATCCAGGGCCTTTATACAAAAAAATACATGGAATCACACCCATATCTTATGAACATTGGCTCAATGATAGTCCAATCTAGTTCAATCTTTCCTAGTCTTCCAATAGATCGTTTCTCTTCATATCTGCAATGATTTTACTAGGTCACTCCTCTATGATCACTCTCTTTCCCACGTGTGCATTTATTTTTCCACTTCTCTTCCATTTGACATCCAAACATATCTTTTCATGTTATCTAACCTATTTATCTATTCATTATGTTATCTTTTTGTTGTTTCCCCTATTGACACATCACTTTTCTTCTTGAGGTAGTCACTCCCTTGTCTTGACCCATGAAGAGGCGACAAGGATAGGAATTTTCCTCCATCCCAAGCTTCACACTTTGAAACTTTAAATACTAACATCGTAGGTGGGTCCATGGCCATGTTCATGTTAAGGAAATTTAATTAAGGCTGGTATATGCCTTCTGACTGCACACCACAAGCAACCTCCATCCTTGTGTCCCTCCCTTCAGCGAACTAGCAATTTATTTTCACATAAATTTGCGTATGTCCAAAAATTCACACAATTGTATCTTCATATATGGGGTTTAGTAACAAGGGTTTTTATAGTAATAACATGGAAGGTCATGTTGTAACAGTGTCGTAAGTGATGCATATAACATATGTTTCAAATAAGGAATTTGGAATATAACATTTTTTATAGACATTTTGGAAACATTTGAATACAAATATAGATTTTTTATGAATTCACTTAGTGGAAATATTGAGATCTAAAAGAAATATAATTTCCATTTGTGCAAAAATAAAATCATATATCCACAAAATACAAAAAAAAAAAGAAAATTCAAGATCGAAAAACATGAAATTTCCATAGGGATGATGAAATAAATCCTTATATTTAAATATTGACTTGACAAGCTTATCCATGGTAGTGATGAGATGTGGGAAGGACGACCATTTGTACAAGTGCCACTAACATAGAATAAAATGGTCATCTTTGGAAAATTTATAAAACTGGGAGTGTATTAATGAGTAGAACACGATGGTGACCTTAAAATTAAGGCTTGAAATGGTTTAGGGGGGAGGGAATTTAAGATTCCTATTTCCAGAAGGTGCTTCAAGGTTTGAGTATAGAATAGAGAAATTAATATTTAGTTAAGAAAAACTAAATCAAGATAACACATGGGCACCTAATATGTGTCAATGATGTGTCAAAAATAGGAATGATAATATGACATAAATACAATTTATTTTCTAAGAGACACAATTTCATACTTTAAAACATAGAAAAATATAAAGGAGAAATATATTATAAATAAGAGAACATAACATTATTGGTAATCTCAGCTAATGTGGACTATCAATGATAAAGATCAAGGTGGCGAATAAGTACTAGTAAATAATATCTACTAGATGGATTATAGTGATTGCACGAGGAAAATCTACCCAACCGTAGTAAATTCACTAGGAAGTCACTATGTTAGTACCTTCTTAGCTAGATATATATATAGATGTGTGTGTTTATTTATTGAGGTAACATGGTGAAGAATTACACAAGGTTTAATGATTGTATTTTAAACATGAAAAATAGCACTGATGTCATTGGTTCCACCAAAGTAGGACAATTATAAAGAGTTCAGAAAACAAAAAATTAATGCATTAAATTTTCTCACCATATATAATATTCCCATAGACTATCTTAAGGGAGAATTCCAAAAAATTACGTGAACCTCATAGCTGATAAGATGAATAAGTCGAAGACTTGTAAGCGAGTGTTAGGTAAGAAGAAAAAAGGCGATTAGTAGTATCATAAATGTCTGGATTTCCTATAATGGTATGATTACACATGGACGCGAGATTGGGGTTTCTATCACATTAGAATTTCATTTTTGGATATGTATTCAAATTCATGGGGACTTCCTTGCTAAATGTTTAAGGAATATTTGAAAAAAAAATGGCGGATCATTATGGAAAGTTCTTTTAAAAAATGGTGGATCATTATGGAAATTTCTTTTAAAAAATGGAAAACTAAAGCACCCATTGCATGAAACTCTATTACAAATTAAACTTTATTAAATTTGTTTTTTATACATGAAAGATTACATGAAGGAACTGAGAAAACTATTAATAATACAAACTTTTGTAGGAAAAACAGAAAATTGTGAGCCATATTATTGTTATAAATGGGTAGTTGTGTGGGTGATAACAAAAATATATTCTTGTTTTAATTTATATTCCTTTTAACATTAATGGGGGTATTTGACATTGTTGAATTTTTCCTCTTCATGTGACACACAGTTAAATAAATAGGTATAAATTATAGGATATTATTAGCTATATTAAAGTGAAATAACAAGTATTTCCTTCTTTTTTAAGATCTAGAATAATTAGGTAGGTGAGGCCCAAGCTCAAATATACCTAATTACTTCTATAACTCCTAGGTCGGTGCCTAGCAGAAAAATTATGATTTATAAAGGGCCAAGAGGTCAAGAGACATAGACATGAGGGGTTTCCAATTGTGAGGGGTTTTTATGCTTCTAATGTTATCACAATGTGCCAACATAATATATGTGAGGATCACCATGAAATATCATATTGAATTATAGGGCATGTCAGGATCACACTTCCTATGTTCCATATTTAATTGTTAAATTCCTTAATATAAAGAGTTATGTGGGATAGGAAATTTTGGATGTTAACTTCAATATCATGGGTCTCAAGGGATGACAATTCTTCAAATTCTAACTCATTTATGAAAGTATTGCTATGAAATATAAAGGATTATTGGTTGGTTCTAATTGATGATGTCAATTAGAGTTTAATTTAATGTCAACCCAGGAAGGTAAACTTAGAAGTGCTTATCTAAAATATATAGATCTAGAAAGATTCCTAGTCTGTCCAATATCTTAAAGTCCCCTTACAAGAACATATTCATTAAGATCTCTTTCAATAACTAATCAAACCTTGATCTAACAATTGTTTGAGATCTATGATTCTCTTACAAGAACATATTCTATAAGATCTCTTCCAACATTAAAACATCTAATAAGAACTTAAAAGCTGAAATGGATTAAACCTAGATCTAATCATTGTCTGAGATCTTATGGTTCTCTTACAAAAAAACTTTCAAATAAGATCCTTCCAATATTAGAACATTTAAAAAAACTTAAAAGCTGAAATCAAACAAAAACATAAAATAAATCATACCTAAAATAAACAAATAAGCATGCAAGTGAGGCCATGGGGGCCCTCCATAACTCCACAAGCACAACACTTTAATGGAGACTCAGATGTAGAGGCAAAAACGAAGTATGAATTCTTTATTTGAAAATCTCCATTACAAACCAACTCTAAGCTTCTAAAATTACATACTCCACAATTCTAATATTACAAAACTTCAAGATTACAGTATTACAAAAACTTCAGCATTACAAATGGAGGAGATTGTACTCCTATTTATACAATGGGATGAGTAACAAACTCATAATGATCATCCAATAATCTCTCTTTTAGTTCCATACATCTCTCAACCATCTATACACATAACCCCTTTTGTCCTTGATCTTCTCCATGAGATCATAATCTTCTCCATGAGGTTTATCTTCTCAAATTCGAATTTGATCCTTCAAGGCCACATAAAGGTGTCTTGGAAGCTTCCTTGGCACCTACACATGTCACAAAAACAACCCACTTTCCATATATAATGTAAAATATATTATTTTCTAATATTTAATCAATAATTTCTCTTAAAAATGCTTTCAAAGAAATAATATTTGGAAAATATAAATGAGACCCATTAATGGTGAATAATAGGGAAAATGAAGTGACATGGTGGTGAATAATGGGTGATAAAATGGAAGCATAGTTGAAAAATTTATGGTAATGAGTGACATTTTGAAACCCAAACATACTCCCCAACTGAAGCTCTTGCATGTCCTCATGCAAGCTACTACAATGACTTGTTTAATTAGATTCTTGGATGAGCTTCCTTTTACAAGATGTTTGGTTCTTGTGTAACAAAAATATTTCAATCACGGACTTCCTTTTAAATTTGCACATCTTTGGATAACTTTTATTTTTGCAAAGAATTTACATCTTTTAATGATTGGTTCTTGTGTTACAATCATTATTTACTTTGTTGAGATCTCTGTTTAATGATTGGTTCTTGTGTTACAATCATTATTTACTTTGTTGAGATCGATCATTTCGAGAAGTCATTTAATATGCTCATCATTTTTAAGAAGTCATTTAATATGCTCATCATTTTGTAGTAGTTTTATTGTGGGAAAAATATGTGGGTTAAGATGTAATATGAAAGAAGGAAAAAAAATGAAGTGTGAAGTGTGAAATGCCCCCCTCCCCAACTGATGGTTTTTTGGCAATTTTTTTAATGAGAAATGGAATAGTGAAATAGTGGAATATTTTCCAAACATCATCATTTTAGCATCTAAAAATAATTTCAAGATTAAAGGTTAGAAAACATCATACCTTACTTACCTATAGAAGTGGATGAATCATGCATGTTTAGTTGCTACAATTTTGATCTGAAGTTTCTTCTGCAAGTTGTGGATGAAAGATGGATCTGTATTGTCGTATCTACTGCTGGATAGTCTGATGAATCTGATGAGTCTGCTGAATATGGCTGAAAATGTATAAGGCTTGGAAGGTATACAAAATATATAAGTTACATTTTCCTTCCCCCAGCCTTATTTATTGACTTGTCCTCAAGTCATGACAAACTGAAAAACAATGAAAGAAAGTCTTCAACGCTCGATGGCACAGATCTTACTATGTGATTAAATGTGCTGGTGTCGAACATAGCAAGAATTTGTTGGCTTAGTGGCCATTAATGAATGCCACTAGTCAACACGAGAGCTCCCACCATTGATTCCAATGGGAGTCAAGATGCCTAACACATCTTTGCAGGTACGAATATGTTTGTTGTCGTCGAGTCACCTACAAGATCCAACGAACAAGGGATATTAATGTACTCCCACTGTTCATTGGCAAGAGTACTTGCCATTAGGGCATGCAAGCCTCTAGGTGTTTTTACAAAGATAATTAGACTCTATGACTTTGACTCAATGATATACATAGAAGCAGTGTTTTATTGGCGGAAATGAAAAATGGTAGGAAAAGGGAAATGGAAATGGAAAATGGCTTTTATTGATGGGTTAGGAATAGATGAAAAGAAATGCATGGTTAATGAATAATAACTCTTGCTGTGAAAAATGGACATGGAAATGATATGCTTTATGGATTTACAATTGGTGGAATTCAAAATATTTTTCATAAAGGGAGGTGCAATGTAGTGGTTGTGGATATGGATTTGTCTTTAGAATTTTTCATGAATTTAGTCTTTGGAAGACCAATTGTCATCACAATGTAATCTCCTTAATGATCACTTGATTATCCTGTAACCTGTAAAAAAACTTGGCAGAAAGAAACATAAGTGTTTTCAAGAAGGAATGCGCATTTCCTTCATGATTCTTACGCAAAAAAAAACTCATACCAAATAAAAAAAATTAAGGACGATCAAATTGTTGAAGTTGACTTAATCATGATATTAATATCAATCCATTTTTTTAAAATAACCATGAAAAGTAATACTCCCTGTTATGCTCGGCAAAAAGATTGGCATTTGAAAGATCTGTTGTGTTCTGCATATTAGTATGTCACATAAAAGTATTCAACAGAAAGATGTTATGATTTTAATGCCATCTTGAAGCCATCGAAACAATATAATTATCCTCCAAATGTTTGATAAATCGATCCTCAAAATTTGTTTCCAAGTGTTCCATTATTTATTTTCAAACCTGCGTGAATTTTGTGGAAATTTTTTTAATTTTTTAATTTTTTATTTTGCACTTTGTACCAACTCTTGCACTTTCAATCAGTTCCTGTAATTCTCATGATTCTCTAAATTTGCATACCACCTGAATTTTGTTTTATAAAATGCCAATATCCTTCATCTGCCAATGTTCACCCTTTAAATCCTTCATAACAACACAACATTGATAACAGACATAACAATGAACAATATATTAATACAATAACATAACAAGTTACAAACCTAACAACAATTATATACAACAAATTAAATTAAATATAACAATTAACAAGAAATTATAACTATATTAATTAATGGAATTATAATAACATATTAATATAATTAATACAATTAATATATTAATATATTAATACAATTTTTATAACAAACATTAATTAATAATTAAATATCATAACAAACAAAGATATACAACAAATCATAATTACAATTATATTAACCTAACAACATAACAAATATTAAATACAACAAAATTAAAAATATATATATAAATAACAACAAATTACAATTAACACAATTATAACAACATATTAATATATTAATACAAAAATTAATTAACATAACAAATATCATATACAACGAATTTGAAAAATAAAAAAAATAACAAATCACAATAAATTAATACAATTACAACAATATAACAAATATTAACAAATTACAATTATATCAATTAATACAATAACAACATATTAATATATATTAATATATTAATGCAATTAATACCATTAATATATATTAATATAAAAATATAACAAACATAACAAACGTAAGAAGATATAACTAATCAAATAAAAAAAATCAAAACAAACACAAAACCAGACGTAAAATGTGTGAAATAGCGGCATATGGAGGATAATGCACATCACTCTCTCTGTTGCGACGGCAAACATAGCGCCGCCCGTGCACTTCGTGTTCGGAGACTCGTTGGGGAGGAAAAATGGAGGCTTTTTTTACAGAATTTTGTCTTGCAAGAGCTATCCTATAGGTGCACATAGGTGCCAAAGACGGTATGATGTAGACATGGTGAAACATGTTTGACTTGAAGACTTGGACAGCAGGAATCACGTACCAAGCTGGTCGATTGAATTGTTGCTCGAATTGCATGTGAGGAGGGCTTTGTTCTCATTACCATTGAGGATTGATGAATGAGAACTCGAAATTTCCCAAAAAAGAAATTAAAAACAACATACAATTTGTTACGTAGGCCGGGTCGATTTTGCTCGGAGAACCCTCATGCACAAATGTTGTCTATTTTTCTTTATTTCACATAGTTCAAGTTTTGATGGTTTTTTTTTTTTTTTTTAAACTAATGTTTTGTTTTATTGTAAAATAAAAAAAAATTATTTAAATTAGTTTGTTGGTTTTTTTTTTTTTAAATCTAAAATCAAATAAAATGGAAGCCTAAAAAAAATGGTTAGTTTTCAAAAAGAATTTTTTTTCAATAATAATATATGATATATATATTATTATTATTTTGTGGGATTTTTTTTATTTTTTCTTTTTTCTTTTTTCTTTTAGTATTTTTTTAAACTAAAATTAAAAGAAAACTAAATTTTATCTAAAAAAATTTTAAGATGATCTTTCTCTTATTCACAAAATTCTTTTATTGTCATATCGCAGATTAATTTTTCAGCAAGAGTTTTTTTTTATTTGAATAAATCAATAGATTTTTTGATCTTCCTGATCGCACAAAGCGTAGGAAGAGAGCATACTAATCTCTTGATTTATTTTTATTTATGCAGGTTAGCGTGGATGGATAATAAAATCAATCAAGATCTACGATCAAACCTCGCATTATCTACACTCTTTCTGCAATGTCGCGGGGGCGTTTGGACTCTCGGAAGACAAAGATTTCCGATAATTAGGCTCCTGGCTCACCCGTGATACAGAAACAAGACATAGAAATGCGAATTTATTCATTTATTCATGATGATCTAAAAGAAAATTCTAACAAGAATGACTTCTAACAACTTCTAATGACTGCTAATGACTTCTAATGAGATCTCATTTTTATTTTTCTAATCTATTCTACCTATCTTGCTTGAAATATTTATTTATTTCCTAAGTAAAAGAATGCTTCCAGTGAAGCCATCTACGGATTAAATGTTCGAACATGCTCACATCAATATTTAAAAATTTTACATTATGTTTTACAAGTATGTGAGAATCCTGTCTTAGAGTTGGCTCAAGGTTATTGTCCTTGCTCTCCAAGAAGTACCTATTCAACATTGTCAAATTCATCATCCGTAGATGGATTAGTGAGAAATGGGGGGTTTAAAATAAAAACTGAATTTAAATTAACTATCTGCGAAAATAAAATGCTCCAAACTTTGAACTCCTTTACGAACCTGCTGTCACCAAGTTCCACAAATTAGTTCATAAAAACAAATGCATAAAATAAATACTAAATCCTTCTAGTTGCACTTCCCCAGCAACGACGCCAAAATGTGTGGTTCAAATTGATGATGTCAATTAGAGTTTAATTTAATGTCAACCCGGGAAGGTAAACTTAGAAGTGCTTATCTAAAATATATAGATCTAGAAATATTCCTAGTTTGTCCAAGATCTTAAAGTCCCCTTACAAGAACATATTCATTAATATCTCTTTCAATAACTAATCAAACCTTGATCTAACAATTGTTTGAGATCTATGATTCTCTTACAAGAACATATTCCATAAGATCTCTTCCAACATTAGAACATCTAATAAGAACTTAAAAGTTGAAATGAAGTAAACCTAGATCTAATCATTGTCTGAGATCTTATGGTTCTCTTACAAAAACACTTTCAAATAAGATCCTTCCAATATTAGAACATTTAACAAAACTTAAAAGCTGAAATCAAACAAAAACATAAAATAAATCATACCTAAAATAAACAAATAAGCATGCAAGTGAGGCCATGGGGGCCCTCCATAACTCCACAAGCACACCATTTTAATGGAGACTCAGATGTAGAGGCAAAATCGAAGTATGAATCCTTTATTTGAAAATCTCCATTACAAACCAACTCTAAGCTTCTAAGATTACATACTCCAAAATTCTAAGATTACAAAACTTCAAGATTACAATATTACAAAAACTTCAACATTACAAATGGAGGAGATTGTACTCCTATTTATACAATGGGATGAGTAACAAACTCATAATGATCATCCACTAATCTCTCTTTTAGTTCCATACATCTCTCGACCATCTAGACACATAACCCCTTTTGTCCTTGATCTTCTCCATGAGATCATAATCTTCTCCATGAGGTTTATCTTCTCAAATTCGAATTTGATCCTTCAAGGCCACATAAAGGTGTCTTGGAAGCTTCCTTGGCACCTACACATGTCACAAAAACAGCCCACTTTCCATATATAATGTAAAATATATTATTTTCTAATATTTAATATAGAATTTCTCTTAAAAATGATTTAAAATAAATATTATTTGGAAAATATAAATGAGACCCATTAATGGTGAATAATAGGGAAAATGAAGTGACATGGTGGTGAATAATGGGTGATAAAATGGAAGCATAGGTGAAAAATGTATGGTAATGAGTGACATTTTGAAACCCAAACAATTATCATAAAGGTAATTAATAACTTGTTTGTTTTGTATAAATTTATTTAGTGATTATTCTTGGGATTAATATTTCTTTAATATTAACGCATTTTTCTAATTATTTTGTTTTTTAAATTATGTTTATATACAAACTTGCATAAAATGAACCTTGTTAACATAAAAAATCCTAAAATTGGGATTACAACAATGAAAAATGTGATTTTATAAGATCAATTTATAGTATCATCAAATTCAAACTCTTTTCTTCTCTAGAATGACTATCCCACTGTTCCCAATCCTATGGATATTTTTCTATCACTAATTCCATTTCTCTTCTTGATTATAGTAACATTGAAATTCATACTATGATATTTTACAAATATTTTGGAATATTGAATAGCTATATTCTGCCTACCTCAAAATGAACCCAAGATCAAGGATATTTATACATTGTAGCTTTAATGCTTCAAACTAATTTTGGAAGTTAAGTGTGATTTTAAGAAAGCTGTGAAGAAGGTAAGATAGTTTTGATTATCGTCACACTTATGCACTATGTATTATGCTCTATCATCTCACTCTTGCATGCATCTTGCAATGTCTGAAAGATAAATTGAACAACCATTATCCTTAGTGAAATATTATACTTGGTAACTTTGATGAGTAGTTTCCTTTAGCTTCATACTTTTATGGATTTTGAGAAGATTCAAATAATAAGAATAATAGCCTAAATAATAAGCAATAAATATATTTTTGTTATATTTTCATGTTGATAGGTGTTAGAGAACCAGAAAGGAATAAATATCGTCTTTTTCTTGATTATCTACTTGTGATCTTATTTAGTTCTTATTATGTTCTGCTTATCATTCTTCCTATTATTTCATCAAGAAAATATCAAAGAAAGTACATGTAGATCAAGGACACCAAATGTAGGCCAACAACAAGGGGAAAACCCCACTCTTGGGGAAAACCTAGTCATTAATTATTCCTTCAATAGTGATTCTTAAGAATCTAGACCTTGACACAAATTTCCTCCACAATAAGTTAGCCTTCCTTATGATCCTTCCTAAATCTAGAAGTAGTAGTAGCAGTAGCAACACTATGATGTAGTTTCTTTGACCTAGAACTTAG
Source organism: Pinus albicaulis (assembly GCA_034641835.2). Taxonomy (NCBI): domain Eukaryota; kingdom Viridiplantae; phylum Streptophyta; class Pinopsida; order Pinales; family Pinaceae; genus Pinus; species Pinus albicaulis. The sequence goes on from CM076569.1 coordinate 526,473,189, forward strand.
ACCTTTCTTCTTGAGACTTCGATCTTGAGGTAGAGACTTTGATATAGCTTCAAAGACTTCGATTTAGGACCAACAAATTTCTCCAAGTACCAAAATTCCATAAAACAAACTTTGACTTCCTTTTCTCTTGGGTAGCAACAACTTGGAAGCACCTGATGCAGCAAATGTTGTAGTAAAAATTTGGTAACTTTTATATCCAAAAATATTGCTCGAAATGCGGAGAGAGTGGTGCTAAATTTTCAATTTTCTTCAACTCTGTAAGTGTACCCAAAACTGTATCCAGAACTTCCTCCTTCACTTCACAAATATTTCTTCTTGCAACTTCCAGATTGAGTTTTTATGTTACAGTGAGATGGTTGCAAGTGAGTTAAATTCCACAGTATATGTAGGCTTGATATGAGCTTGAATTCTTAATATTCAGGTCAAATTAATAATCTTAAGGAAAACTTGGTTTGGAGGCTTCATAAATCATATTTTAGTCAATACTTGACCTATCTAAATGATTCAAAAGTTGAGTATGCATCAATTTAATTCTGTAATAATCCTATAGCCTCTGAATAAAAATTAGATGTCCAAAATAGGAAATTTGACTTAAAATACATGTGACTCAAGCATGAAGCCCATGCTTGAATAAGTCATTTAATAATATTATAAAATCCTTTTCTTTATTCTTTTGACAGGTGGAATAAGTATTGACTCAAGCACAATTTATGAAGACCGAACCTAGTCACATTCTTTAAGACTTCCTCTTATCTAGGAGTGTATTCATAACTCAATAGTACAAGGTAGATCTCAACTATATTAACTATGAAGAATTTTTATACACTTAAATGTCATGGAATATATTCCTGACCATGGAACTATATCTATTGGTCACTCTAACATTTTAAGCATCATATTGCCATGGACTAGATTCTAGACTAACAAAATCTATCCAAGTGGGACTAATATGGACTAAATATTTCAGCCTCTATAGGCACCATTAGGTTTACTTACTAGCCATAAACCTAGGTTTTATGGTGTGTTTAGTGCATGAGTGTACTAAAACACCAGTGCTTGGTAGGAATTGTTGTAACCTACAAGCAATGGTCATAGAAAGAAATAAGTGTTAGCTAGTTAGTGGAAACATACTAACATGTAAAACAAACTAGTTTATGGAAATTAGTATGTTGCAAATAAGAAGAAGAAAAAAAACTACAATAAAACATAAATACAAGCTCAATCGATTCAAATGAGCCAATAATCCGAACGGAGAACTAATCCCCTATTATTAGCTGCTATTAGTAAATAAGTGGTAAAACGTTACACACTTGTAGTGGATCCTTCGAGAAATGGAGCTCTAATACCCAATGCAAGGAGGGCTTCACCCTTGAGTTGGTTCTGTAAGGCCTCTCTCTTCTCCTAAGGGATTTGAGTTTCTGGGTGGCCAACAACTGAATCCTCTAACTTTATTGTGGCTCTGCATCACACCCTACTAGTTTGCTCATGGAAAATTTGGTCAGCATAACAATTTGTTCTCATTTTTTTCTTCTCATTAAGGAAATTTATAGGCAAATTCAAATCCTTCTTCCCTCTTTTGGTACACTTGTGGATAGTGACCCAAGAGTGGGGGTCGATTCCTTTGTGTGCTCACCTAAGGTCTCAAGGTCGCTCTAGGTGACTATCCTTGGGTGGCCTCAAGTGGAGAATCTTCTCCTGAAGTGTGTCAAGTGGTCTCGTATGGTGACCTTCTGCCATGCTCAGGACCGTGTGAATTATTGAGGGAAAGTAGCACAAACCAGTGCAACTATCAAAGAAAAATGCACGCAGAGTGCACTTTGCATGTTTTTTGTATGCGCAATTTTATACTTTGCCTCTTGACCTTAGATATTTTCAAATTTTATAGATTCTATAATGTTTCTTAACCTTGTAAATCCTTCTTCTTGACATTTAATGATGTATTTTTCTTGTCCAATTTTCTAATGATAATAGTTTCCCCCTAACTTTTGAGGTCTAGGAAGAACTATATAGCCAAAATACATTATATTTTTTGTTCTTTGTAACCTGTGTCAAGAGAGAGAGAGAGAGAGAGAGAGAGAGATGCGTAGAGCCCAAGGTTGCAGAGCCCTTATAGTGGGTAAAAGAGGGAGCATGCTCTATCGGAAACCTACAAGAGATAGTATGATACACTATATATAATTTTTCTATGAGGTGGGCATGTCCCATGCTCATCATGATTTTCCTAGTTAAAAATCATGTCTGATAGATAAAGGTTCTATCAGTGTCACTGGTATGGTGGTGACCTGCGGATTTGGTTGATGGCGACGATTGTTGACGCCCTCAAGGGCGCTTTTTTATTTTATAATAGGTTGAATGTGGTGCCCACATGCATAATCTTGGTATGACATTCTCATTTTATGCATGGGTGTATGACTGGGACCTTCCCATGTAAGCATTGCTGGAAGAGATGCTTGTAATGGCACGAGTCTTCGACGAATTTGGACAAAGTGCAATGGTTGTGAATTACGATACCATCTTGACATGAAATATTTTGTTATAGTCTAATATTAGGAGGATGGATGACATCTATGGGAAATTATGATTCCTGTAGTGCCACCCAAGGATGTCGCTATTAGGATGAGGAGCCATCCAAGGTATTGCTTCCCTTGTGGAGAATGGTCATTGAATTCGACAAAAAGGAAGCCTCAACCGAACGAGAGAGATATTGATGCAAGGGATCGAGGTATTTGATATGAGAGTTTTAACATAGGCATGATGGCGAGAGATGACTGAAAACTGGTGATGGGAATTTAGTGGCCTGAGGTCAGAGCATGGAAAAAATAATTTTGGCTACAGTCATAACTATTTCTAATGAGGAAATCCCTGGATGCGGTAGGACGTCTGGGATCGGTATATGTTGGTTATGAATGTCGTGGTGGCTTTGCGTGAAAGGTGTGATGCTCCAACCAAGGGTGATTAGGGACTACTTCCATGGGAGAAAAATGGGCGGATAGATGGGGGATTTTCTCCTAAGTAATATTTGTACACTTACCAAAAGAATAAAAAAATAGGTTTGGATTGTACAACATGGAGACGGTTTCCCCAAAAACTTGAAAATGATCGCTCATTGTTGATGTGAGGAAGGTGTTTTTGTTGAGGGTGGGGGCTCCATTGGTTGGACTCGGTGTGGGGATGATGATGCAGATTGAAAATATCACAGATGGGCTATGCTAATGGGGGGATGGTAGGCCAAATACGAGACGCGGTGGTGCGTGTTCGATCTTCTTCCAAATGGTAGTCTAGGAAAGGGCTTTTATTTTGATATGGTAAAACTTGCCTTCATGCATGGTGGATGAATGATCATGAAGTGTGTCCCAGACATAGGTGGTATGGATATGGCATCATATTTTTGGATGCATGGTATACTTTGAGTGATGAACGCCATGGAGGGGGAGGCTCTACCGACCAACGAGGCTATTTATCATGTGCAAGGTGTGTAGATGATAAATAAGGTCGGGTGTTTAGAACCTATGGTTGATTTCTTGTGGAGAAATGATGTCAGGATATGTAAAGTTTCTATAGGACTCTACCATGATGAGGTTAGAATGATACCTACTTTGGAACCTTCGGTGCATGGGGAAATAGGTGGTTTTTTGTACTTTTGAGGATGAGTTCTAATTGCAAGTGTAAGAAAAAAGCTCACTTTCTCTATGCATAAAAAACAACCCTAACATCAAATATGGTTGCCAATTTATTTATATCTGTAGTTAGTTGACCAAGATAAATGCTACAAAATCTAGATCTAAGCAGTAAAAGACATTAAGTAATAAATAAAAGAAATATTTGCTACATGCATCCAATAGACAAGACAAGAGTATTTTTAAATATTATTTGTATTTTTGACACCTGGGAAGGGAACATAGAAAGATGTTACCAGTCCCCCTCAATGGGATGGGTTCTTGTAGGTCATCATCACTTCATATCTAAGATCTCCCTCTCTTGATGGTGTACAAAACCCAAACAAGAAAAGGAACTTAGAGGGAGCTGACAAGAAAAATGGTAGCAAAATATGACAATGATGGAGGATCAAAGTCAAACCAAAATTATAGATCCAGAGTGATCTTTAGGCAACAAAAGGTAGTGAGTGAATGGAAAAACCCTTCTATTTATAACAAAATATTGAGTTATTCTAGATATTGGTGCATAGTTAAAATATTATTAACCAATTCCAGATCCAACTTTTATGGAATATTTTATTATATTTGTTGGAGGGAAAAAGAATTTCAACTAGGTCAAATCCCCTTATTTGTAAATAATAAATAAATAAATGATTTATTTATTATTTTAAGGATGTGTTTGAGTAATAACTAAATAAATAATCATTTATTTAAATATTTATAAATGGTTTAGTCAAATTTAACAAGGAATATTATTTGAATACATTTTAAATAATTATTCGTATAAAATAATAAGATAAATAATGATTTATTTAATTAATTTTCTTGTTTTGGGTTAATATGACCAGGAATATTAATTAAACGGTTGTTTAACTAATTATTCCTTGAGGAAAATCAAACAAATGTGGATTTGTTCAATATTTCCTCATGGGTTTTCCTGTTTAGACCATAAACAACTTAATAAATAAGGATTAATAAATTATTTTTCATAGTGAAAGCAATTTTACTTTGGGTGAAATTGGTCTTACATGGTGTACTTTGGTCCATCTAATAGTAACAGGTTAGATGACCAAAAAATGGTGTAACATTATTGTATAATACCTGCAACGAATACGCCAAGTGAAAGCACATTTCTCATTCAAATATATTGACAAAATGTGCTCAATGAAAAGATGTTGAGAGAGGGCATACCCATCATTTCTATGAACGGATGGTGTCCCAGCTAGCGAAGGTCCGAGACGGATCTACGTTATTTACATATGCTATAATCCTTTGTAGCATTATGTATGAGAGAGTGGTATTGTTATGACCAATGGTGGCTGTGCCTCTGTGGGGTCATCGGGACCCTCGTATGAAGATATGGGCCCGAGTGATGCCTCGTGATGGGGGATTTGTAGTGGGGCATTATTGGAACACGATCACCGAGGCTTTGTTTGAGGCAAACCCTCATATGTTCCTCCCTTATCCATACACTGGGATGGACTATCGGGGAGACTTGGATATGGGTCTTCCTTCTGGGTACGCTTGGGGACAGACATGTATGATTTTTGTGCTTTTTTCTGCATTTGTTGAGTATTTATGATTTATATGTGTATTGTGATGACACTGACATTGATTTTTTTACTCTTTCAGATGTTGGAGAGCTAGGGCGCCCCATAGATCGATTGGTATGACACCAAACGAACAGAGGGTTCAAGGAGCTCTGCCCCAGGCTGGGGGGCAGGGGTGAGGTCCAATGCAACCCCAAGGTGGAGGACGTAGTGACAGAGTTGGACCTTCTAGAGAGAGTAGTATTTTTGTTGCTGATGAGTGTGCTGTAGCGATCTCCTGTGCCAAGGCGGCGGAGGCCCGCATGGTGGAGATGGCAGAGCAACTCGCTACTTCAGAGGCCCGCGCCACTGACTTACCAGATGTTTGGGGCCATGTGGACAGGTTGACCCAAGGTATGTTGATCGGTGGTTTTTTTTATGATTTAGATTATTTATGGCTAGATAAAATGATGACCCAAGAGAGGGGCTATCGACCGAATTTGTGCGGCGTGGCAGCTACCCCAGTACTCGCACCAAGTGCAGCCATGGGTCCAGATGCCCAACCTGGTAGGGCACATCCCTAGAGATATTTTGTACACAGGAAAATCACCTGTTATGAGGATGATTCCCTTATTTTTTATGACATGCGTATGTGTATTTTTTGGCAGACCTGCGGGTCAGATACATGATTTGTTATTTGAACTTAGACATATTTTTTGGTATATATGAGAGATGTATTTTTTGTGGCTCTAGATGATGTATCTTATGGTTTATATGTTTGATTGATGTTTTGTATCATTGATGGATTTCTTTGTTTTTATGTTTTTTGGTTTTATTTATGATGGGTTATACGAGATGCATTCTAGTTTAGGATGTGGTTAGCTATGTGATTTGTTGTCTGATTTTGATTTCTTGGTACATGTGTGAATGTAATATGGCCAAATTGATGACTTAATCTTTTTGCAAGAAATTTTTTTCTAAACAATTGTGAATCCCATACCTCAAATTCTTGGTTTAACTGCGAAACCACTAACTAGGAATCAAGGTAGATATGCAAGTGGCAGATGCCTTGATTTAATGCATCGCTCATGAGCCAAATGACACCGTCATATTCTGCTTGATTGTTTGTAGCTGATCCGATGCATACTCCGTTGGTGAAGAATGGTGATCAGTCAGGGTAGTAGATGACCCAGGTGGTTGCTGTTAAAATTTCAGACCATTTCAGTGCTCCATTTGCGAATCCAAAATAATGGTTGGGTTGAAGATCCATTTTTGACACCAGAGCGCTTTTTGGAACAAGTTTGTGATAAAAAAAAAGTTTTATATGTGCATGTTATCTCTAGGGCTGAACCCGCATGATCCTTATGGGTAAAATTTCTTGAGGTAGAGACCATTTACGGGGTTTATCGATCATGTTCCATCGGGCTTTGTCAAGATTCATGACCCTTTTAGGAGACAATGTTTTATGATATATGGTCCTTTCCACAAGGTTTCAAATTTTCCTGGCCCTAGGGCTTCTTTCGCAACGTCGTAGCAGAGGACTAATTCCCCCTCAGTAAATGATCGAGGGGTGATTTTGTGATCGAACGATGATTTTTCCTGCTTTTTATGGGCCTCGTTGTGCTGGAGCAACTATCATGAACTTTTTTCGATGCGCTCTAGTTGTACTAAGCGCTACTCTAGAGGTTGGGTGTCGTCAAGGAGTTCGATGGCAACGTGTATGTTTGGGATCTCACGTTTGATGGGAATCACGGCTTCGACCCCATACACTAACTGGAAGGGTGTGAACCCCGTTAACGTTTTCACTGCTGTGAGGTACACCCACATGGTAGAGAAAATCATGTGGTGCTAGTTTGATTTGTGGTTATTCACCATGTGTTATAATATTTTTTTGAGTAGCTTATTTACAGCTTCTATCTGTCCATTGGATTATGGGTAATATGGTGAAGAGAATTCATGTGTGAATCCAAGGTGATGAGATAGCTCCTAAAAAACTTCATTTCGAAGTGTTTTCCATGGCAGGAGACTAAATATTTTGGTACACCGAACCGAGCGATGACATGGTTGAACAGAAACCATGTAGGGGTTTATGTCGTGTTTTCATATGTGGGAATGGATTATGCCCATTTGGTGAAGTATTCGATGGGCACAATAATGTACTTGTGGTTTCTAGATGATGTGGGGTTGCAAGTCATGAAATCGATCCCCCATTTTCGGAAGGGACGAATGACTATGACAGGGTGCAGGGGAGTGAGAGGGGATCTTTCCTTGTGAGAAAAGTGTTGACATTGCTCAGACCTCTTGAATACTGAAATGGAGTCTTTGAATAACGTGGGCCAAAAATATCCTACCCGTAGGAATTTTTTGGTAGTGGCCATCCTGGAGAGGTGGCCACTACAACATCCGTTATGGCAGTCATTAAGGGCTTGCTAAGCTTGGTCATGGGTGAGGCATTGACGTAAGATGGTGTCGATGCCCTGTCAGTAGAGGACATCTCCCATGAGGATGTATCAGGGGGCTTGGTGGTGGATGCACTGACGGTCATCACGGGTGAGCTTGGGTTTGAAATTTTGGGTTCATAAAAATAGGAGAATATCTTCATACCAAGGGTCATCAGTCATCACTAGGAAGAGATGTTTGTCCAGTAGTGAATCATTGACTGGTGATCCTTTGGTCTCACTTGGGAGGTCCATGATGAAATCTGCTAAAATTAAAGCCTTCTTTCTCTTGTGGGAGAAAAATTTTAAGACAAAATGTTGCAGTATAACTACCCAACGAGCATACTTACGGTTCATTAAATAGCGTGTCAGCAGGTATTTCATGGGGTTAATATCTGTGATGACTATTGTAGTCCTTAAGATAATGTAGTGGTGAAGTTTTTGACTGCGTGTATCAATGCTAGGGAAGTATTTTCTTCTGGCTCATATCTTAATGTGGGGCCTGATAAGGTTTTATTAACGTAATATATTATGTGTTCTTTCCCACCAGGGCCTTCTTGGATCAATACTCTGACCAAAGCAGTTTCAAATGCTAATTGATACATGGTGTAATATGTATCGTAGTATGGGGGACTAATCAATGGTGCTGAAGATAATGTGTCTTTCAGCGCTGCAAATGATTGTTGGTCTTGATCATCCCATTTGAAACGGATATCTTAACGAAGGAGGCATAGGAATCCCTGTGCACAAGTGGCATAGTGTGGGACGAAATGTCTCAAAAATTTGGCCTTTCCATGCAAACTTCGTAGTTGCTTGAGGCTTCAAGGTGGAGGTACCTCTTTGATAGCTTGGACCTTGAGAGGGTCCACTCTAATCCCTTGCTAAGACAAAATAAAACCTAGCAGTCATCCTAATGTGACATAAAAGATGCAATGGAGGGGATTCAAGCATAGGTTGTATTGCTGGCATCGTTGGAATATGAGTCCTAGATCCTCGAGATGATCATATCACTTCTTGGACCAGATAGTGAGATCGTCCAAGTAGGTGAGGATGAGGTGCGCCAAGTCATGAAATATATAATTCATGGCACGCTCAAAGGTGGCTCCAACATTTTTAAGGCCGAATGGCATCACCTAGTATGTGAACGTGCCACATGGGGGGGTGAACAGGGTTTTGTACCAGTCAGTGTGACGTATTTGGATTTGATTATACCCAGAGAAACCATCTATGAAGGAGAGGGCCTCATGTCCTGTTCAAGCATCGATGACTTGGTCGATAAATGGGGTAGGGTAATTTTCCTTTGGACATGATCTATTCAAATTGAGAAAATCTGTACAAACGTGTATGGTGCCCTATTTTTTCATGATGGGGACAAGGTTAGAAACCCATGATGTGTAAGTGATGGGGTAGATGAACTCGAATTTGTAAAGTTTATCGATTTCTTGTTTAATTTCTTCTGCCTTGGATGGGTGAAATTGACATTGTTTCTGGCGTACTGGTGGTACGTAAGCCCAAATGTCAATATGGCGCTCTACAATAGTGGGACTAACCCCTGGAATTTCTGAGTAGTCCCATGCGAAGATATCTCAATACTCTTGCAATATATGGGTGTAAGAGGTTATCCCATCTGGGGAACATGATGCCCCCAGCGAAATTTCTTCGACATTCTTAGGATTTCAAGACATATTCACCTTGATGGTAGGCGAACTGTTTGACATGTTCCCTTCTTCGAACGCATCGGGCACTGAAATGGGATTTTCGAACCAATCGAATTTCCCCAATGGAAGGAAATATTTTGATTCGATTGCATAAATCCCTTGGTTTCCTATTTTGTTAGGGATGAACGTAGTTACAGGAAGAAAAAATAGCGGTGATGCATCGACAATATCCTCATCTGAGTGGAATAAGTATCCTAAGGTGGATTGGGTTTGCACAAGGCCAGGAGGAAGTGGTTCAGTCCTGACGGAGCTGTTTGACATACCTGAATAAGATTCCATCGTTGATGTGGTGGAACTAAACTTGGTCGACAAGGTGGATATAGACTAGGTTTGCATCATCGTTGGTTCAACTACTCTCGTAGTTGAAGATGACTTGACACCTATCACTAACGAGCAGAAAACCTGATTCATGGTTCCGATACATGATGATATGAATCATATGTGATGTATCGTGTTATCAGTGTTTGGTGGCGGAGGAATTTCCATCATGGTGGCTTGCGTGAGAGCAAGTATAGGTTCCTTGTAAGGTGTACTAAGAGAATGGACACTTTCTGAGGTTTAGAAGTTGTGCCTAGTGTAGAGGTGTCTAAATGTTTCCATTAATGGGCATGCCTCTATTTCATGGTTATGGTCAGTGCAAATGGTGCACGGTACCACTACTCCAATCGAGTAGATGGTGTGAGAACCAATAGTACTCTTCATCCCTCAAGTGAACGCTAGGAAAGGGTCAGGCATAGGGGAGATATTTTGTTGTTTCCATTTCCGATTTTTTGGTTTTGGTAGGTCTAGCTCTCTTGGGGAGTGTAGAATTAACACTGCTCTTGTCACTCAAAGCTTTAGTAGGTGCTCACATTTCATTGTATGGTGGAAATGTGAGAATATCTGGCAACAGCAGTATGTGATTGTCTCTTGGTTAGAGAGATGCATCTGAGGGAGGGAGGAGATCATGCGAAATTTTTTCGTGAGGTACTTCAATTCTTTACACTGATTGACCTGGTGGTCGATTTTGTCGCATAGCCTGCATGTTGGCCTAGACTAGACATGGGTCCTGTTAGTTAGATGCGTCTTTTTACTCGCCCAATGTTTTGGTATTGAAATGGGGTAGGTTGTCTGGGGGAAATATGCCTTCAATTAGGTTCTCTAAACTCGGGGATGATGATATCTTGGTGATGTGTTTCTAATGAATGGATGATGTCAATTAGTGGGCGCACTTGAGGGGTATAAGTAAAATGTTGAGCATGATAGTTTCCTTGACATATGAGACAAGAAATTCTTTATTGGGTGTTCCCTTCCTTCTCTGTTGATAACGTGATAGGGAACCATCAGTGTAGAAATTATAGGTCTGGGCATTTGGCGACCAAATGGTTGGGTGTGTTACACAACGCACAGGTTGATATTCTTCGTGGAGGGCGGGTGGGGGTAACTAAGGGTTCCCCAACTAGTTGCTTTTCCGCTGACAGGAAGAGAATGGACCTACTTTTCACATCATCCTACGTTGTCAAGCTATCCATGGATTTTGTATCTGAGCTGTCTTCTAGGGAGAGGCGAACTATGGTCGTGCATAGACTGGTTAGCGCTAAGTGAAATCGAGGGATGTAATTGCGCTGCTCTAATGAGTGATTGCCAGAACATATCGAACATGAAAATTGGGTTTCTCACAGGCAACCATAGTACATGGGGTCAACTGGATACAATCTTGGAACAACTCTAGGGTTGTGCAGTCATCGATGAAATGGTCACATTTATTGCAGAGTGCACAACGTATGTTAGGAGGAGGGAAGATGAACGGGATGCATTCTGGTGACTTTCGTGCCTCCTGAAGATATAATATGACACGAGGTTCTTTTCTGTTTGACTCTATGGAGGAATCCTCTTGATATTATTGTTCTATTTCATGTAACACATCCCTATATCATTGTATTTCTAGATAATGATGAGTGTAATTCCCATATCATGGTTGGTACGCAATGCTTTGCCTTGGTTTTTTGTGGCTGGTTCCTTTCTATGAGAACTTGTTGTCGCGATATTTCTTTCGAACCTTAGGAGCAGTTTCAATTGGTCTAGCTCCTGGTATATTTGGGTAGGGTGGCATACTATGTTTCATACTGCACAAGGTTGTAATTCCCTTTGTATGATGGTATTTTCTATCTTCTTCCCTTTTTTATGGGTTTTCTTGGTCGTTATAACTGACTTTGCGATGAGAGTTTCCTTAGATGGTATGGTTGTGGTTGATTCCTTAACAGGTGGGGCCTCCTCAGGAGTGAGGGGGGTTAATCCTGTAGAGGTGATTCTCGTGCTTCCCGACGTGGTAGGTGGGACTAAGTACCATCCTGGCTGGCTTCGGTGCTTTATGTAAAAATCATGCACATCGGAGCCCTTGTGATATGAGTGAATGATTGTGGTATAACAAGGGGATCTCCTAGGAAGGATCTGAGGATAGATGATGGTTTGAATTTTCTAGGGCTATATTCTTGGTAATGTGTGAGTGATTCATAGGATGTGTCAACATAGGGTAGAATGACATTAGCGTTCATAAGGGGTCACTTGTCGTGGTACGTCAATTCATCTACGTTTATGATGTGGTTCTCATGGGGGAATATCATGGTTCAGGAGACGGAGGATGTTGTGGAAGACATGGTGTACATATAACTCCGCCCAAGGAGTATATTGTAATCCAAGTGAGCATCCAAGACCTCAATGTCTATAGGAGCCATCTTTCCGGCCAAGCAGATTGGGACATTTTGATAGAGATTGGCGAGAGCATAATAGTGCCCATCGTATGCTCTAAGTGTGATGTCTGATGGTTTCAATTCGAGAGATCCTAACTTCTACCAAACGTTCTTTGACATGATGCATGTGGTTGCACCCTCCTCAATGATACATGGGTGGATATTTATGTTCTGGACTAACACAAGTATCTGGAAGGCAACCAATGAAGAAATCCTAGGGGTGGCTTTATCTAAATCAAAATTCATTAAGCGTGAATTGGTAGGGTTGATTATACCTGACGTGGAAATTAAGGCTTTCCTTTTCTTTGGGCAATATTGCAGGAATTCCAAAGTTGACATGGCAACATGAGATTGATCTAAATCATCCACGATGCTATAATTATGGGCCTCTTTCGAGTGGTGTCCTACTTTCCTTGTTGGTCCCTTAGCCATATTTGGAAAAGGTTAAATATGCATTTTTGATATATTCAACAGTGTTGTAGGTGCACTAGTGCTAGCCCATGAAAAACTGGTGTCTGGCAGGGTATTGTAACTTTGATTCCATATTTGAAATAACATTTCCTCGGCAGTCATATATATTTCATGGCCGTTGTTTCTAGAATCGTCGGGTAGTGTTTGCTACTGTTGGGTACTTATTACCCCTTGGTTGGGGAAAGGGCTCCTGCATTACAGTTTTTTTCTCTGTGGGTCCCCCTTGTCCTTGGTTACCATGAAGCTTCTTCATCTCAGGGATTTCAGGACAATGATGAGTGTAAAGGCCATACTCACCACAAATTGAGCAAGAGAGGTTTTTCTAAAGATTGGCCCTCTTGTTCTACCCTTGGGAGTTACCTGGCTCCTGGTTTTTATTTCAGTTGGAGTTGCCCCCAGCATGAGATCACAGAGGGCATCGTTGGTTATTTCCCTCCTGTCCAGGATTTCCATTTTGTTTTTTTTTGGTTTTTTCCTTGCTGTGTTAGGAGGATAACTAGGATTCTTCTTGAATTGGCGCGGTTGTGCTTGGGAAGGCTGCAAAAAGTTCACTGGTGAATTATTTTTCATTGGTGGGTTTTTTGCTGTGGGGTGGGGATATTGAGGTCCCTCTCCCTGGTTTTTAAATGACTACTAGGAGGGATCTCTTTCGTCAGCGTTCCTAGGTGCATATTGGGTACCCTTTGCGGGAGCATATGATCATCCTCGCTGATGATGGTACAACATGCCCTATTGGTCATGTTTTTCAGAGGTGCATGATGACTATGGTGGTAGCTTGGTTTTGGGATGTTCTGGTTAGGATCATACGCATAACCAGGGTACAGATTACCGTTGCCTAGGTTATTTTGGGTCAGTGACCCTATCAATCCATCTACAGTGTTCGACGTACTTGGAAATTATTTATAAGTTTGCAAGGATGTTATAGATGTATCTCGACTAAGTGTATATCAGCTCGAGTTGTTGGGCTTTGCTAATGGCATCCTCTTTGGAAGTAGGTCCTTGAGTTTCCACATCCTTAAAAATCTCTGCTATGAGAGTTTTTGGGAATAGGTCTAGTGAAACTCGATCATCGAGTTTTCATTTACACAAACTTCAGTGTCCCCACCATTCATGGAGATGGTCTGAGATATGGACAACTAGTGTTTGTCTAAAATGTGTCAGTAACTCCATTCCTGAATCATGGCGAATGGGTAACTGGAAATATGCGAGGAATGTAGTAGCGAGGGCATAAAGGTTCAATGTGAAGTAGAAGGCTTCTCCACATACCATTTCAGAGTTCCTGCGATTAATATGCATTGAAATTGTTGGGAAAAATATTGAGAGGGGGGGGGGGGGGGTGAATCAGTATTTAGGACTTACTCAAACTTTTCTTTTTCATTCTCTAAAAACCCATACGCTACTTTGCTGAAGCCAACTAGCGTATACACGCGGATATCCTTCATAAAACTCGTGTATACACAGAGATCTTATTATGCCATTTATTATTTACTTAGATCTATGCATCATTCATTCATCAGATGTTTAGATAGCAGTAAGCATGTGCAGTAATAATAGAATAAACCATCACACATAAGCAACACACATGAACACCAGGATTTTAGGTAGAAACCCAAGTTGGGAGAAAACCACCGTTGCCGTTGTCTCAGCCTTCAATATTTTATTATAGAGAAAACATCTTACAACCATGTACTGGCACAGACTCATACCAGCACGCAGGCACCCACCTGCAGAAGGCTACAACCTTCTCTCGTTTACCAGCCTCTCCTGGAAGGGAGCTACAACCCTCTGCTCTCGTTTACCAGCCTCTCCTGGAAGGGAGCTACTACCCCCTGCTCTCGTTTACCAGCTACCACTGGAAGGGAGCTACAACCCCCTCACTGAAGGCTTCGACCCTCAGCACCATTGCGGACCACGTTTCATCAATTTTCATACTGGATCCAACAGCTTCCATACAACACACCTTGTAGGCCACTTTTCATCATATTTTCAGACTGGACCCACTCCACACATTTAAGCTCAACATTCATCAAACTGAAACTTATAACCCCATCAATTCATTCATTGAATCATCAACCAATCAACCAACAACTTGATCTTCAATCAACATAATCAGCAACATATTCATCATTCAAATAATTCAGTTGTGTATGAATACATCATTGACAGATAATAGTAAAACAGCAGAACAGATCAGACATTTCATTCCACTTACTTCAGCAAAACCCTAGATTCCATACGCGCTTTTACTTCACCGAACCTGCGTATGTACGCACTTTCATGCAGACCAAACCACGTATACTTCAGTGCATTATTTAGAAAACCCTTTCTGCCCATACGCTCTTTTCCTTAATCAGACTTGCGTATTGAAGCGAACCTGCGTATACATCTGTAACTTTTCAGGACTGTGCAGCTCTTCAGATCAGATAAACAACTCAGATTTCATCCCTTACTTCAGAAAGTATTTCGCCTCATCACAGATCTAAGCAATCCATAAACAGATCTAGAAAATACATATACATTTAAGATCTAGAGAACCCTCTTCATCATTTTCTTCATAGGTGCATCATAGATTCAGATCTATCAATCAAGAACAGTGTTCATCCATGCAGATATTCCTTAGAGAGATTTATTCATTTACAACTCTTACTTATGCACCCACTTGCACTATGAATTTCTTCTCCTTATATATGTTTAGCCCTTGTCAATACCATGAGCCAAAACCACACAACTTCTAATGGTATTCCTGGACAGGATCAATTAGATATTCAAGCGCTCAATACAATGGGTCAATACCATGGTAAGAACCCCTGGATTTATCACTTTAGAGAACAATTAGGAATACACGACTTAGCACGTACTTTTCCGCGTACATACGCTACTTCGACTAAACAAACTCTCGTATGCTTTGTGTCACACACTTTTCATCATTGTTTTGGCCCTTACTGATATTTCTTTCTCTGGTACTTCTGAGCTACTTGTAGAACATCAGATTTACATCATTAATAAACTCATCAAGCATCAAGAACAACTTCATTAATTAGGTTGCCATCATCTTCATCAAGTGGGTTGCCATCAAGGACAACACTCTGCATCATATTGCCAACAATCTCCCCCTTTGGACTTGATGGAAACCACGATGGTGTTTGATCACGATAACAACAGATAGATACATTAAGCATAATGATACTCTCCCCCTATTCAAACACCATGTCACTCTCCCCCTTTGACATCAAGGGCAAAGGGCAGATCAAAAACCAACACAAGGGTTTTCTCCTCATGTAAAAAGAAGAGCGTTGAAGATCTGATGTGTACTGAAGTTACCATGCTCCCCTTGAGTTCATGCTAAATGTTCAAACATATTTTTCAATGAAGTACATGACTCTATGACCTTTCCTATCACCAAGGACTCATACTTACATCAATGATCCAACCAAGTGGATTTACATATGTGACACAAGTACCCAACCAAGTGGGTTTACACATTTTTGACTCTGCTTCCCAACCAAGTGGGTTTATAGATTTGAACAAGTCCTTACATGACTGAATATTACAAATTTACATCATAGGTCTCAACATGACCTTTTTCATAAAATTACAAATATGACCTTTTGTAAAAAATACCAAAAAGACCTCAAGAGAGAGATCATGTTTCAGAATCATCATAATGCCAACAATGCATTATGCTCAGCAAGGCTAATGCTCCCCCTGAAACTATGCATCCATGCATCCTTTCCATATGACCAAGGCTCCTCCTTAGCTTGTGCAACCTGAATACTTTCAACAGCAAGTCATCAGCAACAATCTGTGCATGATATGTCCGTATCTCTGAATCATAAGACTTCCATCTCATCCATGTGTGAAAGCAAGGAATGCTCTTCAGCAAAAAGCAAACAGGGCTCATCCATAAACTCATCATAATAAATCATGTATCATGTCATCATCATTTAGAACTGGGACATAAGCATATATAATGTCAATAATGCAATCATTAATAGTCATACTGATGATCCCCCTGAACTTGTGTTCCTGATCTTCAGCTGTCATACTAATTTTCTTATCAGAATTCATACGCGGCTGTCTCCACTGTAACTCGTGTGTATACGCGACTTTACTTCATTAAACCCGCGTATGCAAAGTGAAATACTAAAAATTTCACATTCCTTCTTTTCCCCCTGAATTTTTACCACCTGTACCTGTCTTCTTCACAACAGATGCACTGTCAAAAATAAACATAACCAGAATTACCAGATCAACCATGAGAATCATCATACATTGCTCCCCCTGTGATGATACATAATGTATCTCACATCATTCCTGCAGTCATTAGGAGAAGTATGCTTTAGAAGCGGATGACTGCAGTAGCGTCAATATTCCCTACGTTTCTGACCAGTCCTCCTTCTTTTTCCATCTTTGCTTGAACTTTCTTATCGTGTGCTGGAAATTGTCCAATTTCTTAGATCTGTTCATCCTGCATTCTTTTTCCACATGTCCATACTTGTTACAAGCGTAACATCTTATGTGACCAGAAAAGTAAGCATAAGGATCATACTGTGTTCTTCTGTTCTTTCTTCTATTGCAATCAGTTGCTTTATGACCAAACTTGCTGCATGAAAAACAATATCCCTTAAAGAAACCAGAGTACCTTTCTGTATAGAATATGTTTGTTTGCGACTGGAACAATCTTCTTCTGCAATTTGCTGCAACATGCCCATAATTATGAAATTTAAAGCATTCAACATTATTGAATGATTTCCTTTGAGTGTTCATGATTGTCGGTTGACTTCTTGTTTCTTTCAACTCTTCAGGTTTTCCATTGACATCCTTTGAGTCTTTAGCACTTCCTTGTGAACTAGATTCTCCTTTAACAGTTTCATGAAAACCAAAACCAAGTTTAATAGTAGGTGATCTTTGATTACTAAGAATATTTTCTAGAATCTTAGTACTATCTTGAAACCTCAAGAGTTTATCCTTTTCTTCTAATTTACCTTTGAGAATGTTTACCTCAACCTCCAATTTTTGGCATTGCTTCATCATGCTTTCTTCAACCCTTTTTCCTTCTTCTACTTGATCATTCAATTTTAAAATTTCTTCCTTCAACCAATTTTCTTGTTCTTCACATGTTTGTAACAGCTCTTCATTCTTCTTATTTTATTTTTCCAGATCTTCTTTGAGAGAGATGATTTCTACTTCAAGTCCTTCCTTTTCAAATGATAGGGGTTCTTCATTCTTCTTATTTGATTTTTCCAGATCTTCTTTGAGAGAGATGATTTCTGCTTCAAGTCCTTCCTTTTGATTGGTTGCATAAACATACAACTTTTGATACTTGTCTATCTGTCCATTCAGTATTTCTTTCTGTCCATTCATTCTAGAGATCATATCTTTGTAGATAGATTCTCTCTTATGAAATTGATTCAAATCATTGCTTTCATCCTTGATCTTGATATTTGCTTCTAGACTTATACTGTTACTTTCACTATCTTCACCATTGCATGCACAGGAAGATGAATCACAAGAACAACAATCAATACCTGTTTCCTCTTCTTCATTTTCTGCTGCGCATGTTTTCTGAGGTATCTTCTTTCTTTGAGTAGCCTTCTTCTTTTGCTTCTTTGCCATGAGCACTTGCAGAACTTGGTCAGAATCTTCTTCATCCTCATTTGACATTTCATCATTATTTTCATTTGCATAATAACTCTTTCTCTTTTCAAATTTTTTCCCTTTATCATTATTTTCTTCATAAGGAAATTTAGCAACATAATGACCAACTCTTCCACAAGCAAAACACTTGAAGGGAAGCTTACGTTTGAATTTTACGGTTCCTAGTTGGAGTCTTCTCACAAAATTTGCTTCTTCTTCTTCTGATATATAATTTGATTCCTTGACATCTTCCTTTTCTTTTCCTTTTGCACATGCCTTAAAACCAGCTTCTTTGATTTGAGAGGGACCTCCTTGTCTCATTTCATAAGCAGTCAGGATACCATGTAATTGAACAATAGTAAGAGTTTGCAGATCTTGTCTTTCTTCAATAGCTGATACTTTAGATTCAAATCTTGAAGTCAAAGATCTTAAGACTTTTTCCACCAAAGTAGTATCGGTTATGGATTCACCCAAACTTCTCGTACGATTTACAATATCATCTAGACGTAAAAAGAAACTGGCAATACTCTCATCACTATGCATCCTTAAATTTTCATATTCAATTCTGAGAGTTTGGAGTTTTGCACTTTTTACCTTTGTATCTCCTTCATAGCTCAGAATGATTTTGTCCCATATTTCTTTTGTTGAATTTAGCTGCATCACTTTAGCAAATTCTGGTTCAGACATGCTTCCTAATAAGACATTGACGGCTTTGGCATTGATTTCATATTTCTTCCTTTTTGCTGCATCAGTAGGAATACTTGCCAGATACTGATAACCTCCTTCCACGATTGCCCATACTTCTGCACCAAGACTTTGCAGATATGCTTTTGTTCGTATCTTCTAGAATAACATATTATTTCCATTGAATAGAGGTGGCCTTATAGACATTACCCCTTCATGACTTCCCATTTCGACGGATCTCCTTCAAGCGATCAAGCTTCTGTAGAAGGACCTGCTCTGATACCAATTGTTGGGAAAAATACTGAGAGGGGGGGGGGGGGGGGGTGAATCAGTATTTAGGACTTACTCAAACTTTTACTTTTTCATTCTCTAAAAACCCATACGCTACTTTGCTGAAGCCAACTAGCGTATACACGCGGATATCCTTCATAAAACTCGCGTATATATAGAGATCTTATTATGCCATTAGTTCTTTACTTAGATCTATGCAACATTCATTCTTCTGATGATTAGATAACAGTAAGCATGTGCAGTAATAACAAAATAAACCATCACACATAAGCATCACACAAGAACACCAGGATTTAAGGTGGAAACCCAAGTCGGGAGAAAACCACCGCTGTCGTCGTCTCAGTCTTCAATATTTATTATATAAAGAAAACATGTTACAACCATGTACTGGTGCAGACTCATACCAGCACGCAGGCACCCACCTGCAGAAGGCTACAACCTTCTCTCGTTTACTAGCCTCTCCTGGAAGGGAGCTACAACCCCCTGCTCTCGTTTACCAGCCTCTCCTGGAAGGGAGCTACTACCCCCTGCTCTCGTTTACCAGCTACCACTGGAAGGGAGCTACAACCCCCTCACTGAAGGCTTTGACCCTCAGCACCACTGCGGACCACGTTTCATCAATTTTCATACTGGATCCAACAGCTTCCACACAACATACCTTGTAGGCCACTTTTCATCATATTTTCAGACTGGACCCACTCCACACATTTAAGCTCAACATTCATCAAACTGAAACTTATAACCCCATCAATTCATTCATTGAATCATCAACCAATCAACTAACAACTTGATCTTCAATTAACATAATCAGCAGCATATTCATCATTCAAACAACCCAATTTTGTATGAATACATCATTGACAGATAGCAGCAAAAAAACAGAATAGATCAGACATTTCATACCATATACTTCAGGAAAACCCTAGATCACATACGCGCTTTTACTTCACTGAACCTGCGTATGTACGCGCTTTCATGCTGACCAACCCATGTATACTTCAGTGCATTATTCAAAAAACCCTTTCTGCCCATACGCGCTTTTTCTTAAGCAGACCCGCGTATACACGCGCTTTTACTGAAGCAAACCTACGTATACATCTGTAACTTTTCAGGACTGTGCAGCTCTTCAGATCAGATAAACAACTCAGATTTCATCCCTTACTTTAGAAAGTATTTCGCCTCATCACAGATCTAAACAATCCATAAACAGATCTAGAAAATACATATACATTTCAGATCTAGAGAACCCTCTTCATCATTTTCTTCATAGGTGCATCATAGATTCAGATCTATCAATCAAGAACAGAGTTCATCCATGCAGATATTCCTTAGAGAGATTTATTCATTCACAACCCTTACTTATGCACCCACTTGCACTATGAATTTCTTCTCCTTATATATGTTTAGCCCTTGTCAATACCATGAGCCAAAACCACACAACTTCTAATGGTATTCCTGGACGGGATCAATTAGATATTCAAGCGCTCAATACAATGGGTCAATACCATGGTAAGAACCCCTGGATTTATCACTTTAGAGCGCAATTAGGCATATGCGAATTAGCACGTACTTTTCCGCGTACATATGCTACGTCGACTAAGAAAACTCGCGTATGCTTTGTGTCACACACTTTTCATCATTGTTTTGGCCCTTACTGATATTTCTTTCTCTGGTACTTCTGAGCTACTTGTAGAAAATCAGATTTACATCATTCATAAACTCATCAAACATCAAGAACAACTTCATTAAGTAGGTTGCCATCATCTTCATCAAGTGGGTTGCCATCAAGGACAGCACTCTGCATCATATTGCCAACAGAAATAGTATTAACCAAACAATATCATCAATAATATTGTTCGATGAACACCACAGGTGGAAAGTAATTACATGGTTTCCAGGGTTTTTCGCTTGCATCCCTTCGAGCTTTGGAATGTCTAAAGGGAGATTTGTGGGTATGGGGAGGCAAGTGGGATTGTGTGAAATGGGGTCATTTGTTAACTTTGATAGATTAGGTAAGTTTAAAGATGCTAAGCAAGGTAACTGAGTGTTGAGCACAATTATAGACTATGAAAACACAGGGTTCAGGTTTTCTATGGGCTTTTTCTATGACGTACCTAGTTGTGTGTTCCGTTGGCTCCCCGAATGGGTAGTGCTCCTCTTCCCTCTAGGGGTTGTGGGAGGAGTTTTGTGTGCTGACCCTGAGGGGGTTTCCATCAATGTGGCATTGGGTGACCCTTGGGGGTTCCCAACTAAAGATTCCATGATAAAGGATGAACCGATAATGGTGGTCGTGTTTCGTCTTTGATGCATAAATGGAGAAAGAACTGGAACTCCTCCCTCTAATGGATGGAGGTCCAAAAAACTTCTAGATCGATGAGGTATCGCTGGGTACGTTATGGTGTCGACTAGTTTTGGTTTTGTAAATATTTGTTAGTTTAATGAGAGGAGAGACATTATATATCAAAGAAAAAAGGTGATCGCATACATAAAAAAAAGCAAAAATAAAAGGTTAATTTCCCTTTAGATTAATCCTATGTGATCAATCAATCAAAAAGTGGTTTTTGTTGTTTTGCACATGATACTCAATATCCTAAAAGACCTAATCGTCCTTACACTCTCAGTTATAACTAGGCCTTGCAAAGATATCTTCTAGTGGGTACTGGGGCTAATGTCTCGAAAGAACTGGCGACACCTTGCAGCAGCCAGAGAATCGACCAAGGTAATGGAAATAGGATCTAGTGTTGCCTGCATCATCACCTATAGGTAAAGATGCCCTAGATTTGGCCACTAAGTACCGTCGTCCCACATGAGCATTCAAGCCTTGATCTTCTTTTTATTCAGCTACCAGTACCGAGCACTAGATGGGTTAGGTAGCCCCAAATAGTACTACACAAATTGGGCGTAAGCTTAAACCCGTATGAATCAGGTATCTTTAGCGCTCAGTTTTTATTTTCTGTGGATGGATAGATTGGTTAAAAGCCCCCTATAATGTCAACTTCTATGTTTCAAGAATGTAAACTGACCATGTTGGCTTATTGGATGTCTACCCCCAATGGTCCTAACCTAAACTATTAATTATCTTGTGGCCCCTGTGGGGATATTTAATGAGTTCACTTATGGTTAGTTTTATGGTGGCTTACTTTGCTTATGGTGTGCCAATGTGTGTGAGAAAGTCTACAATCACAATGTTTGTAGGATGTGGATATGCGATGATCCTTTACACTCCCTCCTATTAAACTATGTTTTGATTTTTCCTTACAGAAAAAAAATGATGTCCGGATGATGGGCCACTTACAATTTTTCCTGTTAAAATAAATGTTGGACTAAAGTGAGATAAAGAATAGAGCAATCATATGCATGCCCAGGGTCATGAAAAGGGGTAAGGGTAGCATAGATTACTTTCTTTCTAAGATAATTTTCTCCTGGTCCTGGTTCTTAATGCAAAATTTTAAACTAAAATTAATGCAACAACTAGGAAAAAATAAATGGAAACTAGCTAATGATGCATGGATATGGGCCACTTACTCCTTGCTAATTACCTATGTGTTTGGTGTCTATTTTCACAAAATAAGTTCATTCAGATATCATGGGTGGATTTTTGCCACTTACATGACTCCTAAATAAACTATATGAGTTTGTGACAATAAAGTAAAAGTTAAAACTATGTAAATAGTTAAACTAAAGTGCAGCTAAAAGTATGTCCTAACAGTGATGTGAAACCAAACACAATGCTGGAATATTTTTTTCGGTCTTCTAGTCACTTTACAGTTGCAAAAAATGAAGAAAAATAATGAAAAATTGGGTCACTGGTTTCCGTGCAGAATTTTTTTACACATACACGTGACTCTGCGTTCTTGTCTAAGCTGAACACGTGGGGACCGACGCATCTGTCTGTGCTGAATGCCTGTGATTTTCCTACATAAAAATTTTTGAAACTCCTGAACTGAATCTCTTCACCATGTGCGAATGAGAGAAGATGAGGAGGAGGAGAGCTGGTCCAACAACAATCTTGAGCAGAGAGGAGGCTCTGCAAAAACACAACCACTTATCTAAAGGGTAAAATAAGTGGAGTCACCAATCCTGTTATGGTATGTTTAGTGCATGAGTGTACTAAAACACCAGTGCTTGGTAGGAATGGTTGCAACCTACAAGCAATGGTCAGAAGGAGAAATAAGTTTTAGCTAGTTAGTGGAAACATACTAACATGTAAAATAAACTAGTTTATGGAACATAGTATGATGCAAATAGGAAGAAGATACAAAACTAAAATAAAACGTAAACACTAGCTCAATCGAGTCAAATGAGCCAGTAATTCAAACAGAGAACTAATTCCCTATTATTAGCTGCTATTAGTAAAGAGGTGGTAGAACATTATGTATTTAGAGAGGATCCTTAGAGCTATGGAGATATAATACACAATGAAAGGAGGGATTTACCCTTCAGCTGGTTCTGCAAGGCCTCTCTCTTATCCTAGGGGATTTGAGTTGTTGGGTGGCCAAAAACTGCATCCTATAACTCTATTTCTGCTCCAGATCACACACTATTGGTTTTCTCATGGGAAACTTGACCAGCATAACAATGTGTCCTCATTTTGTTATTCTCATGGTGGCAATTTATAGGAAAATTCAAATCCTTTTTCACTCTCTTGGTACAGTTGTGGATAGTGACCCAAGAGTGGGAGTTGATTCCTTTGTATGCTCACTTGAGCTCCCAAGGTGGCTCTAGGCAGCTGTCCTTGGGCGGCCTCAAGTGGAGAATATTCTCTTGAAGTGTGTCAAGTGGTCTTGGATGGTGACCTTCCGCCATGCTCATGACCGCACAGCTTATTAAGGGAAAGACACGTAGACCAGCGTGAATATCAAAGAATAATGTGCGTGGAACACACTTTGATGTGTCTTATGTGCTCAATTTGATATTTTGCCTCTTCACCTTATAGATTTTTAAATTTTCCATATTCTCAACTGTTTCTCAGCCATGTAAATCCTTCTGCTTGGCATTTCATGATGTCTTTTTCTTGAACGATTTTCCAGTGATAACACTAAGTAACTAGGTTCACATCCACCTGATGTCACCTTCCCTTTCAAACATCAACACAATGTGTTGGCCCGATGTCTTTTGAAGAAATTATTCACTGGAAAAGCCTCAACACAACTTGATCCAATAGATCAATAACAACAAATCTCTCCCAGTAAAACTGATTAGT
Source organism: Pinus albicaulis (assembly GCA_034641835.2). NCBI lineage: Eukaryota > Viridiplantae > Streptophyta > Pinopsida > Pinales > Pinaceae > Pinus > Pinus albicaulis. The sequence goes on from CM076569.1 coordinate 526,497,545, forward strand.
AATCGATATGCTATCAAAACTTTTGAGAGATTCATTTGTAAAAACAAAAACTTAATCAACAATATATATTCAAGTATATAATCAAAGAAAACCTATGGGGTTTTGATGTTGCTCTTCAACTAATTCCGATAGGACTATCAGTTGAATATTTGAAAGAATATTCTTCATACACTTTCCTTTCCTAATTTTCATGTAGCAACATATTATTCAACTGGATTGTGATTTCCTTCTTATAGAAGTACTAAAGCATTCTCCCATCATGACAATGATTCTTACTCATGGTCTTCACTAAGACTTATGTTGGAACGGGGTCTCCTAACAAGCTGCAAAACTGGTCCATTTTGAATATTTTTTATTATATTTAGTCTAGCACAGGGATTTTGGGGTGGATCAAAGCCCCAAAAGCATTGTAATGGGTGAAAGGGTAAACTAGGGGTTCGAAAACCATGGGTTGCGGACCATAGGAAAGTATAGGCTAGATTGTTATAAATAGAGATGAATTTTTTATTGTAAAAGGATAAGAAATGATGAGATATTGATGCACATAATGGTTTAAGATATCTGTTTAGGTTTTGGGGAAGGAATCCTGCTGGCTGTGTGCACGGAGATCCAAGTCCAGCTATTTGCGGACCCTGTTGTTGTGTGTGCAGGTTGGGAAAGGAATTGTAAGGAAGAATTAATGAATAAATGAGTTCGAAATATTGTTAGAGAACTGAATCTATGAGTACTTTTGTGTGAATTACTGATATTTATTATCTTGTTTGTTTTCTTTCTTTAAGCTGCGAAAGATCTGTGTACTGCGTTCTTTGATTTAGATCGGTTATGTTTTGTTTATGTAATGCTGTGTTGATGTTATAAAAAGAATATAACTATAGATCTAGTGCACGCGGATGCGAATAGAGACTTAATTAATTTTTCACATAAAAAGTAATTTGGGAATCATAGGATCTAATGCAGCTCTGCTTGCCTTACCCATCCTTTCTCAGGGTGCAGAAACCTGGTTCCGGCACCCACCCATACTACTTCGGCTGAGACTTTGGCTTTCGAAAGCAAGTCACTTCCAAAAGGGCCAGTAATATAGGGGTTTGTTGGAAAACCTTGCACATTGAACCTGGGTCAGGACCCCTCAAGCCAAAAAATGGTTCTGTTGTCGAGATAGAAAGAAGTTCTGAGAGAGGGATCGGTAATGACAAGCTTATAGTGGAGATATAATGTAGAGGTGAATGAGTGCTACTTTGGGTGACATCACAACACAAAGCGGTAAGTATTATCAAGTCAGTCAAGTAGAGGATCGCTCTGCTCGTAGCTCTCCGAACAAAGCGCCTGTGCAAGGTCTATTAGTTACTCCGATGTTGGACCTCCAAGAAAGAAAACTAGAGGAAATTATGGTAGTACACTTGAAATCACCTACCTTTAAAGGCGCAGCCGATGAGGACATGGAGTGGTTTTGGTTCATAGCTGACTCAGTATGGACTACGCAAGGGGTGGTAACTGATAATGTGAAAAGGGTGTAGTTATCCTTGGCCTTTAAAGAGAGGGCTCTAGACTGGTATACGCATTTTATATCTTAGAACGGGAGCGCATCGCTTCAAGATGTTAAGAATGCCCTAAAACAACAATTTCGAAAGCCAAAATCTTACTCTCAGTTGGTAGTAGAAGTAAAAGACTTCAAGCAAGGTGCGTCTGAGTCAATATGGGAGGCTGATCAATGGTTAAAGAAAGAGATCAGGGAAGGGGGGTTCAAGAACGACGACGGACATCACACGGAATGGTTCATCGCTATGTTGTTACCTCACTTACTCATACCAATGGGCCACAAGACCTTCGAATCGCAGGAAAAAGCCTTGGAAGCTGCCATGAAACTCAAAGTTGCGCCTAAGGACAACACGTTGGGGGGAGTGCAGGAAATTCAAGAGCAGCTCAGAGCCATGCACATGGAAATATAGAGCTTACGGATGAAATGGGGAAAAGGAGTCAGCACGGACCTCTGGTGCATAAGATGTCAGGTGTCTAGTCATACCAAGGACCAGTGTCCTTTATTGACAGATTACCTACAGGCAAGGGGACCCAGTCCGCTGCGCCCTAGTTCCAGCGGATCTGCGCTATGGTGCGAAGACTGCTGGGTAGCGGGACTGCATGATACAACCCAGTGCCCTTGGATAAGTATGGGTGAACTGAAGCAACAATGGTGCAGTTTTTGCCATTCGGTAGGGCACGTTGAGCAGAATTATCGCACATATGACTTGTTGGTAGATCGAGGGAGCCTCTATAGGGTACAATCAGATCCTACATCACCGAGATCTCCCGCGACCTTTGGTGGCACCCCTGTGAAGGGCAGGGGGGGTTGGGGAGGACGCACAGGATGAGGACGGGGCTAGCTAATATTCTATAACTACAGAGAGGCAATTCACTTCGCTAAGGACTGCTCGAATCCCACCAGGAAATCCTATAAATATTACCGATAGCTGGACCACGAGATCGAAGACTGCCCAGTCTTGATAACGAAAATGCAGGACAAACAGCCTACCCCCACGCAAAATGTGCAAAGAGTTAAAACTGAGTTAAGGAATGAGGATCTGAGTGTAAAATTCATGACACGCGGCGGGGTGGTCACCCAGGGAGCAAGGGAGGAACTTGTTTTTCCAAAGCAAAAGAATCTCAAGGAACAAGAGCCACTGGAATCCCTTACGCAACTGCCAACACACCTCCAAAAAGAGGAAGGGGTTGAGCCCTTTCTAAGGGCATGTCTGAAACTACTGTTCAGATTGCAGGCTATAGAAAATCTCCAAGAATTACTACATGACTGCGTAGCCTGGCCCAACACCATGGCTGAGATTAAGGAAGTACACAAATTACACAGCTATAAGAGACACACTGGGAGGGAAATGCGGTTGACTGCGCAGATTGGCGACTATGAGATAGATCAGGTTATTCTCGATCTCGGATCGGATGCGAATGTATTACCAAAGAAAACATGGCAATGAATGGGATAACCTAAGTTAGACTAGTCCACCATCCAACTGCGCATGGCGAATCAACAAAACATCATCCCTCTGGGGAGGTTGCCAAAAGTCATGGTAGATATCGCAGGAGTAAAGGTCTTAGATGAATTTGAAGTATAGAAATTGTGGAAGATGCAGATCCTTACCTTGCACTTCTGGGACTAGACTGGGCTATAGACGTAGGGGGTTTCATCAATCTAAAAAAACAAAGCATGGTGTTCGAGAAGAACGGTACGCTCGTAATAGTACCGTTAGATCCCACTGAGGGTGTGCGGTATACAGAACCAACATATGCAGAGGAGGAACTAGGTCACATCTATAGGGTAACGGTGCAGGACGAAGACCAGGGTAACCATACAACAGGCAAAGTACTCTGTTGGGAGAAGGACTGGGAGTACTTTTCTGATCCTGATGAAGAACTAGAGAGTTGGCCCTGGGGCTGCAAGGACCCTCTACTGCATTACTTTAGAGGTAAGGGACCTTCCCCACTTTGATGGGTCTAGTAATGTCCAGGAATTCCTAAGGATGTTGGAGGCTAGGGTGACAAAAGAACGGCGTCTTTGGGTCCTCAATCTGGCTCTGCGTGGAACACCTGCATGATGGTGGGATACCCACAAGAAAGCATTTTCAGAGTGGGAAACGTGTCAAGATGGGATGGCTCTGTGGTTCGCACCTCCCACTGATGTGCGCACCAAGATATTCCTGGGACCAGGGGATCGCCACATGCATCTACGTACTTGGACAACCAAATGGTCCGATCAAACCCCAGAAGAATGGATCCATATATTTGTTCATGCCTTGGGCCCTATCCCTGCTACTTGGTACTTAGATGCGGAGTTACATCAGCATACCCGCCACTGGGAAATATTAAAAGAATATTTTATTGGAACGTTTGGACTAATTGGGGGAACAAAGATGCTTGACGAAGCTCTGCACGACATCGGTGCGTTTATCTTTAAAAAGCCTCACCCCTGCACCACACCAGCCGCCCTGACATGCGAAGCCCAGATGCAAGACATAGTCAACTACTAGAGCTTGGCAATTAACGAAGAAGAGGATAATCCGTGAAATATCTTTGTTCCGGAATCTGAAGGAGAATGTACCATTATTGGACTGTCACTATAGGATATTGATGTAACATAATCCCTCAGGCTGCGCAAATTTAATATTGGGACAGAAGAACACCCTAATCTGGCTAAAATTTGGGACTATTGGGATGAATGAAGCGTAGGAAAAATTGCAAAGCTACTTATGGGGTACCAGGACTTATTTCCAACAAAGTTTTCTGAGCTCAAAGGAATCACTGGGGACCTCGAAATTATGCACATCACTCTGAAACCTGAGGCACACCCCGTAAAGTAGCGACCTTACAGGCCGAACCCTAAATATAAGCAAAAGGTCAAAGAAGAGTTGGACAAAATGCTGACCGTAGGTATCATTGAACCAGTGGAATAGTCAGATTGGGTAAGTCCAATGGTCATCCAGGAGCAAAAGACAAAGTGGGAAATACACATCTTTGTGGATCTACGAAAGCTAAATGACGCCAGCAATCCATTACCCCTTCCCTACGCCCTTCTCCGATGAAATCCTTGATAGCGTGGGTGGCGAGGAGGCCTATTCCTCCACTGATGGGTTATCCGGATACCACCAGATCAGAATTGCACCTGACGATCGTGGTAAGACTACCTTTGCAACCTAATGGGGTTCCTTCTAGTGTACGTTCATGCCATTTGGTCTCAACAACGCACCTACTATCTTTTCAAGGGTCGTGGTGGCTATGTTCAAGGAGTTTATTCACAAGTTCCTGGAGGTTTACTTCGATGACTAGATGGTATTTGGCTTGGTGAAAGAGCATGTCTCGAACCTATGATTAATGTTGGATGCATGTCAGAAGCATCAGATCTCCCTGAATATCAAAAAGTGCATCTTCTATTTACCATTCGGAATCTTGCTTGGACACATCGTCTATCGACAAGGATTGATGGTTGATCTTGCGAAGATAGCTGTGATTATCAACCTTGCAGCCCCAACAATAGAAAAAAAATTGTTTTCTATTATCGGTCATACAGGATATTAAAGGAAATTCATCCAGGGATATGCCCTGATCACAACACCAATGGAATAGCTACTAAAAAAAGATGTCTCTTTTTTCTGGAATGATGAATGTCAAAGGATCTTCGAACTGCCAAAGGAGAAGATGATATCCGCACCCATACTGATATTTCCTAATTGGTCAAAATAATTTCACGTACATGTCGATGCGTCAAGCATCGCCCTAGCCATGGTTCTCACTCAAATTAGAGACGAAGATATTGACCACTCAGTTGCCTTTGCAAGCCGAAAACTCTCAAGTGCAGAAAGGAATTACTCTACCACTGAGCGCGAAGGATTGGCCATGGTATACGCATTACAAAAATATCGGCACTATCTGCTGGGTGGACACTTTAATATGTTCACTGATCATTCGGCTTTGAAATATCTGGTCAACAAGCCTGTGTTAGGGGGGGAGATTTGTCGCTGGTTGTTGCTCTTCTAGGAATATGATTTTGAGGTCATCGTTAGAGCCAGGAGGTTGAATGCAGGCCCGGATCATATGTCTCACATCGACATAGGGGAAGATCCTACTAACTTGGATGAGAGCTTACCTGATCCGCAGATATTTACCGTTAAGGTGGTTGATGCTCACTTTGCTGATATCATTGAGTTCCTTACTACAGGCGAGGCCCCTGCAGCATATTCGGTGCCGCAGAAGAAGGAGTTGGTTACCCGGGCTGCGAACTTTACTATCATCGTCGAAGAGTGATACAAGCTAGGCACAGATGAAATACTACAAAGGTATGTATTGGAACATGAACGAGCTACCGTTTTAGCAGAAGCACACGATGGAGTTGCAGGAGGCCACTATGCAAGAAAAGCTACAGCACAAAAGATTTCGAGGGTTGGATTATGGTGGCCTACCCTGCATCAGGATTCATACACCTATTGCAGATCCTATGATACATGCCAGTGCACTGGCCGACCCTCGCGACGAGATGACATGCCATTACAGCCTCAAGTGGCCCTACAGACTTTTAAAAAATGGGATATTGACTTTATAGGACCCATCAATCCGCCAGGCAAGAAAATAGGTGCACGCTACATTATCACTGCCACTGACTACATCACTCGATGGGCTGAGGCACAAGCAGTAAAGGATTGTACTACAAATACTGCTACACACTTCATCTTTGAGCAGATTCTGACCAGGTTCGGCTACCCAAAGATCCTAATGAGCGATAGAGGTAGGCACTTTGTTAACCAAATGATTCAAGCCTTGAATGAGGAATTCTGGATCCACCATGCAAAGAGTACACCCTATCATCACCAAGAAAATGGGGCGGTTGAAGCTTTTAACAAAATTTTGGAACAGGCATTAACGAAGGTTTGCAATGCTGATCGAACTGACTGGGATGTGCACATCCCCTCAGTTCTGTGGGCATACCAAATGACCTGTAAGAAGCTAATGGGAAAGACCCCCTTCCGAATGGTCTGTGGAAAGGAGGCCATTATGCCCGTAGAATATGTTGTTCCTAGCCTATGCATCGGTGCATTCACAAATATGGCAGAATCAGATATCATAGAGGAACGTCTGGCGCAACTGGCGGCTTTGGAGGAAGATTGGTTTATTGCTAATTTTCACCAGCAGGTTCAGAAGGCTCGCGATAAAGCCTAGCATGATCGACATATTCGTCAAAAGACATTTTTCGAAGGTGATCTTGTCCTATTATACAATAGCCAATTTGCGAAACATCCAGGTAAATTCTGGCAGCACTGGCTTGGTCCCTACACAGTTAAGGAGATTACAAATGGCGGAGCAGTCCAGCTAGCTACCTTGCGCAGTGACCTGGTTCCTGGCTTTGTCAATGGAAGTTGACTCAAGCCATACTAGGCTAAGGACTATGTGGCCGCACCACTGCAGTGACTCGAGACGAGTCACAAGATTGTGTCGGGGGACTGTTGGCATGGGGTCTCCTAAAAAGCTACAAAACTAGTCCATTTTGAATATTTTTTATTATATTTAGTCTAGCGTAGGGATTTTGGGGTGGGTCAAAGCCCCAAAAGCATTTTAATGGGTGAAAGGGTAAACTAGGGGTTCGAAAACCATGGGTTGCAGACCATAGGAAATTCTAGGCTAGATTGTTATAAATAGAGATGCATTTTTCATTGTAAAAGGATAAGAAATGATGAGATATTGATGCGAATAGTGGTTTAAGATATATTTTTTTGTTTTTGGGAAGGACTCCTGTTGGCTGTGTGCGCGGAGATCCAAGTCCAACTGTGTGTGGACCCTGCTGCTGTGTGCGCAGGTTGGGAAGGGAATTGTAAGAAAGAATTGATGAATGAATGAATGTGAAATATTGTTAGAGAAATGAATCTGTGAGTACGTTTTTGTTAATTACTGATAATTTTTGTCTTGTGCATTTTCTGTCTTTAAGCTGCAAAATATCGGTGTACTGCGTTCTTGGATCTAGATCTGTTATGTTATGTTTATGTAATGTTGTGTTGATGTTATAAAAAGCATATAACTATATATATATTGCACTTGGATGCGAATAGAAACTTAATTAACTCTGCACAGAACAAAGTAATCTGGGAATCACAAGATCTAATGTAGCTCTGCTTGCCTTACCCATCCTTTCTCAGGGTGCGGAAACCTGGTTCCAGCACCCACCCATCCTACTTCGGGTGAAACTTTGTCCTGCGCAAGTAGGTCACTGCCGAAAGGGACAGTAGTATAGGGGTTTGTTGGCAAACCTTGCACACCGAACCTGGGTCAGGACCCCTCAAGCCAAAAAATTACAAATGTTAGTCCTGGTTTAGTGCCTGCCACATGAAGTAGAGAACCATAATAATTTTTTCTTATATCCAAGCTCCCTCTTAATCTAGGCATATCAAATTCTTCTTTAGGTGTTTGAGAATATTTCATTTCTTCCATCCTTTTCATCATACTTATCAGCTTATCATCTTCATGATGTACCTGCACAACTTTAAATAGAAAGTACAACCAAAAATATAGAAGCATAAAGTTATGCATAACGCAATTATAGAATCATTTTCAATTTTAAACATATCAGATATCGAGAGAAGAGACACATACTCTTCAACGTTTTACTAGGGACTTTTATCATAAACCGTAGACTAATTCACAATGTCTTTCATTCTATCTAGGGTTACAATGTTCCTTTTAAAGGTATAATATACTTTGCTACTACATTTAGTAAACCCTAGAACCAATATAGCTTTACAAGATATCTAACAACCTTTAGAATTCATATATTAGACTTTCCACTAGGGATTCATACAAATCCTATATTTCATACAAAAGATTCAATCAATATTAATTACAACTCAGCCATTGTCTTTCACTAGAGTTAGTTGCATACCCTAGATTTCAAATCAATTATCAAAACATATCACGAAGATCTTCTACTGGGGTTTAATGTAAATCCTAGAATTTAGTAAACACATCGTCGGAGTAACTTCTACTAGGGTTAGATGTAAACCATAGATTTTCCATTTATAAATTCTCAACAAACATTATATAGATTCAAATGAACATACATACTAGAGATTTTAATCATTACAATGATTTATTTATAGACCCTAAACTTTTCAATCATCATCCTATAACTTTCAAACTTTGACTAGGGTTTGTTTCCAAACCCTAGATTCTTAGGACCATTAGGAAATAGTTCAACACACATATCTAGGATATCATGATTATAAGAACATCATATGTTAGTCAACATTAATACTTTAGAGATATATATTTTACTAAACTAGAAAGGGATTCAATCAAGAGAACATATACCTAGGGTTTCATTCCTAGGACTTTTCATAACAAGGATTTAACGTGTTAGACTTTGTGAGAAATCCTAAATCTAGATTCCTACTGCAGCAAATCTGCATTACTTCTCCTATTATTTTTCATAATTATTTCATTACAATGAAATATAGAAGTAATCACTTAAGCATTCTACACAAATAATGTCATGGAATAAATCTAAGTGCTAAAACAAACTGAACAAAATACAATGAAAAACATCCACATTTGACACAGTTATTTTTGGACTAAGTCCACGGAAAAACCCAACTCGGGAAAACGGGTGCAGCAGATCTGAGTACAACTAGGGTGCCAATATCTGACTCACCCTTCAGAGAAAATCTAGGCAACAGAAGAAATGTGAGGTATACCTCACTGTACAAATCCCCAGCTGATCTAAATAGTGCTGGTGAAGCCCCTCTTGGCCTTTGCGTGATGCCTACGCTGTAACTATGTAGGCCTGCGTGGGAAAGCTCAAGAACTACATGACCTCTCCACTGAAACTGATCAAAGCTGAGCTGAAACTGTGTTTTGGCCCTCCTGGCTCAGAAACCCCAGCTTCCATCTATCTCCAGACTAATCACAAAAGGCACTGCGTCACTTCTGTGTGATTCCCTTCAGGAACTACGTCACCCGTCCAGGTGACTGTGCAGCCTCTCTCTGAAATGTACTCCTGGTCCTCTTGACAAGTTACTGCATTTTCCCCTCTTTGAAACTAATCATTGAATTAGATCACTTAGCAAACCCAGCCCAAGTTATTCGATATTGATCAAAAATTTGTCTCTATCACAAGCTCGAAAATGCCAAATGCTTAATGTGCTCAATGTGTTTTCCATAGGCCTGTCACCCTCCTTCTTATATTCTTTGATTGACCCTTCAACGACCAAGATTAAAACATAATGAAGGGCTAAGATTAACTTGGAGGTGATCCATGACTTTATCTAGAATATTCACACTTATTTTAATTAATACCCTTTAATTAATCAGTTTCCCTAAGTTTAGAGTTAGGAAAACATTAAAAAATTATTAATTAATTTAATTAAACCATCTCTAAGTGGAAGTTTCCAAAATCCTTTCTGGGTATTATGGAATACATGTGTCTTAGCCTATATACAAAGTTACAAGGCTAGAGCACATATGATGCTACCATAAATCAACACTCCCTCTTAGTGAGGAAAGTGCTCTAGCAAGACAACTCAATGTGCTACTTTGACTTTTGGAACACCTTTTGTTGTGTTGTTGATGTTGCTAACCAACACCGCACAAAAATGTTGCATTTGTACTATTTTTGAATTTGCATGCTGCTGCCAACTTCTAATATATTGCCACTCTGTCTGAATTTTGCAACCATGTTGCTACACTGCGTGAGCATTGCTCTACATTGTGTGAGCACTACTCTACACTATGTTGCACCACTTGTGCACTGCGCTGTTACTTCTCAACTACAGTTTTTGCTTCACTATTGGTAATTGTAACAGAAAAACATCTGAATTTGGACAAGTAAAACTTCATCTAAAAAATAAGACTGACTGCTGCTAACTTCTGCACTAGATCTCTCAAAATACTGCATTGTTGATGCTCCACCTTGCGTGAGCACTGCACTGCACTACATTGCACCAGTGTGCAGTATGTTGCTATTACTCAAATCCTGATGTTGCTACCCCCTCTCTGCACTGATCAGGCTCTAGTACTTCTAGCCACTGCATTGTCTTCTTGCCTTCCACTACAGCTATCCATCTTGCTACTGTATTAAGACTATTGTAGCTCACATGTGATCTAAGAGTCCAGAAATACTCAAGGATCTTGGCACATGTAGATTCTGGATCTAAAAATCCAAGTCAACCCACTTCTCTCCTTTCAGAATATGAGCTAACATAGCACAATCTTCTTTTTCTGCAATCTTGGCAGCTCCGGCTTGAGGATCTTGCTTCTCCTTTTTATCCTTTTTCTTAAGAGGACATTGTGTGGCATAATGCCTCATTTCTCCACACCTAAAGCACTTTATCTTCGATAGATATTTCTTCTTCTACCTGTGTTACCCCTTTGATGCAAGGGATGTGTTATCTTATTCATACTTGACTTTAAAACCGCTACTACCATCATAAATATGGATTTTGAGGAGATCTCTCCTAAACTCTTCTTGCTGCAAGGCTGCCCACATCACTTACCATCTGAGAATATTTTCTCTACCTAGAATTCTTTGGAAAAAATCCTGATAATATTCTGAAACAGAGTTCAGAGTGAGACTTACTAGCTCTGATTCTTAGTGTGTTGATCCCACTACTGACAGGTGGTCTTGGTTATCCTGAATTATAGACAGGAAGGAGTCAAAAGGCTCTCCCTTCTTCATCCTGGTATTATGCATCTTCTCCTCCAGATACATCTTCTACTTCTTGGAATATCCTTGGTGTAGCTTTTATAGCCCTACCCACATTTCTCTAGCAGTGTTCTTTGCTACTATGTGAGGTACGATGTGATCCTTCACACCATCTAGGATCGATCGTTTGGCCCTAGTAATTTTCTTCTTGAAGGCTTTCAGATGTGTTGCATCTAGTGGTTCTGTAACTGCGCTGTCTATGAGGGTATTTAGATCATGCTCATCAAGGAGAACTGAATCCTTGATTTCCAAATAAGATAGTTGGAGGCACCCTCCAATCTATCTTGGTCACTCAATCCATTGCTGGCCATCTCCTCAACTATCGATATCTTCCTCTAACCCTCTATTAATCTATACTTATGCACTTCTTGTGGAGTAAGTCAATGCTTCTACTGATGCATGGGATAAAATGAGTTTCTTTGAGTAAGAAAACTCTCTGAGGTCAAGAAATCCCCAATCTATATTTTTCATAATTTTCTGATGCTTATGCTCTAGCACTTACTGATGTGTAGTAATTGCGTCCTTCAGCTATGCTTCTCTGTTATGTTGCCTCTTCTACAACTGAAAAATCTTACCCCTATGTCAACTCTCGTAGAGGGAGCTTTCTTTGCACTGGAATTCCCTCCTGGCCTAGACTATGAAACTACTAGGGTTAAAGATTTTTAATGACATCATTTTAACTCAAGCAAGTCTACAGATTCTATGATCATATCAAAATCCCACACTCAACAATATCAAATATAAACTTCTTCATAAATACACCTAAATATGATTAGGGTTTCAGACATTATCAACATACCATTAGGATATGGTTTTCTAGAGAACCTCCTTAAGGTGTTATAAGAAATAAGAGGTGTATAAGGTGGGTAGATTCATCAGGTGATGAATCATCACAATCAAGAATCCTTTTAGGATTTAGTAGAGCTAGACATAGTAATAACTACTAACATAGAGATGGATATTTCAAAGAGAGTAACAAGATTTTATATTTTTAATACATACCTTTAATTATTTGACAAAAAAATTTACTTGTGTGGTCTTCATATTTGATCCTTGAAGAATTCTCCGTGATTATTGAACATCCAACAAATTGTTTTCTAGATAATGAATATATGTAGAAAAGTGATTAGTATTAAATTCAATCAAAATATTAAATAGGTATCTGAATACAAATAGAGGGAATGTGATATGTATCTTGAGGATTTGTTGTGGGCTCCCTCCCAAGCTTGAGGTATGTTAGTGTAAGTCTTTGCATCCTATCACCAGTGATCAAATGGACTCGTACAATGTCTCGATAGGGTCCCTATGTCAAATTTTTGTCATTTCACTAAATCTTCAAGTAAAAATTTGGTCACTTGGCTTTAGGTCTAGGATTGTTTCCACTCTTTCCAAAATTTTAAATTGTTGGTTTGTGTCATCAAATAAGCTGAGTGTATCATCATTCAAAGGTTTTCGTCATCATTTTAGTCATCTCCATCATGATTGCTTTCAGTTAAGAGTCTCCATTAGGTCATTAGGGTTTCAATGTCACTAAACTTCAATTTCATGGATAAAATTCAGCAATTGGAGTGGAAATAGGAAATTATCTTCAATAAAAATTTTGATTTCAAATGTAATTTATGCTTTTATATGTAACACATTTTCTAAGGTTCTAAAGTTCCAGAAAAGGGTCCTAAAGTTCAAAGGGCTAAAAGAAAATATGAATTGGTGAGGTGGGCCATCCTACCTCACTAATTACTACGACATCAAAAGACAACCATAAAGGCCTATGGGGGAGCTAAATAAACTCATTTTTACTCTACATGTCTTTAGATCCCCTTGGGATCGTGCTGTGAAAATTGAGAGAAGAAAAATTTGTGAGAAAGGGAGGGTTTTTTCAGCATTTTCAAAGATTCGTGACCCTTCTGCGACTTTTCTATCGGGCGCAACCCTTTCGCGACACTTTGTGACCCTTTCATGACCTTGCTGCAGAATTTCTAGGGTTTTCAAATGCAGAGTTTCTTCATGGTTTCAGGGTGAAATGGAAATTTTTTCTAGCTTCCAAAGATTTATCAAATATCCATAAAGCTTCTAGAATCAGTAAGTGATCATCTACACCATATTTTCAAGAAATTTTATAAAATATAAAGTGGTTTCTTCTCAGGGTTTTCTCTAGAAAATTTTTTAGTAGTTTTCATTCTCCATTGTTTTAAATGAAGGAATCCTAGCTTCTACTATCATACATTATCACCTATACTTCATGAAGGACCTCACCTACTCACTTCCTATCACTCAATACCTATTTACCCTTGATTTCATCAAACCCTAGCCTTTTGCTAAGTTTCCATTGCATAGTTGACAAAATCCTCAACACATCATTTCATCTCATGAAATAAATTTGCAAAATTAATGTCATACTTCTGTTTGTCTCATCAAAACCCTTGATGAAACTTCAATACCATCACTACCTTTACTCTATTTTCAAAACCACTGTGACCTATTATCCAAACCCTAAACTTGGATAGGGTACTATCCTTCAAAAAAAATTCATGGAGATTGAAAGAGAGAGTGAAAAGAAAGTGCACAAGGGAGGATATCATTCATGATTTAAGAAAACCAGTCTAAGTGAAATCAATGCCTCTCCATTTGTTAAAATATGTATAAATAAATGTTTGTTTTATGAATTTTTGTGAGATGATAACAGAGGTTGGCTCTCATGTTCCTTTGACCAGCCTCTTTGCCCAAAATTTTCACATAGACAAAGCTGTCATAGCAAGTGTTGAGTTCAGTGTTTCAAGAGACATTATATCTTCAGCCACAGGCTTTCCATATCAAGGTGAAAATTGGTTCAAGGTCATGGAATTACAGCTTGATGATTATAAAATGTTCCTAAAACCTAACATAAGATATGTTCCTGAGCATGTTTTTCCCTTTAGATTTATCCTTAACAATTATGCCCCTTTGATGAAGATCATTATGAAATTTTGTACATGTGAAGGGAAATTTTCTAGATTATATAGGTATCATGTTAGGTTTATCATGCACTTCACCTCTACAAGAGCACTTAATCTATAAAACTTTTTGTTTAGTAGTGTGGTGAAGATGTCTGAAAATATTAAGACGAGAATACAACCTCATATCACCAATCTATTTCACCATAGCCTATTCAAGATTTTGGTTATGCATCTGCTTTCATCCAAGAAAATCACCTAGCAAACTTTATTGGATAAACTAAAAATTGCTTCTGATATTAGTCCCATTATTTCTTCCAGGAAAAAAACACCATCAGGGTCAATGTCTACACAGCCAATGGAGCTTGGCTCATTAAGAAAATAGGCTAAGGTGTCAAAGAGGCCTAGGCCTGAGGTTACTCTCACCTATCAGAGAGGAAGGAGGCTTGTGTTTTCTCCTTGGAAAGAAGAAGGGGACAAGCCTATTTCACCATATGGATCACTATCAGCTTTGCATGAGACTTCCATCCATGATGAAGAGGAACATGATTTTGATTTTATTGACTTGGAGGACCATGATGATCAGGAAAACCTGCAGATGGCAATCAAAGGCAAGGATGTTAAAATCAAGGAGCTCCAAGATAACCTAGCAAGGGCTCAATTGTCCTCTCATTTCTTGAGCAGGAAAACAGTCAATTGAAGACAAATAAATTGATTTTGGAGAATAGGTTGTTTGAGGAAAATAAATAGGAAAAGGGAAAAAAAGTGCCTAACCCTAATGAACATGAACACTGAGTGAAGAGGAAGAGACCAAGAACTATGCGTCTCAAGAAAGAACTACAGAAAAATAAATAACAAAACCATAAAGATGAGAAACTCACTTTTGAGGAGAGGATGGCTAAAGAGATAAATGTAGACAATGAGTTTTCTATTGAAAAGGTCAAAATTCACCTGGAAAATCTCTTGGAGAATGAAATCAGGAATAATAAGATTCACAAAAATATGTTTTCTCGACATCAAACTAGAAAATAGATTGCATAAGTGAGAATTAAGCAATTGAAAAGAAAACTTCAAGAAGTCCAAGACAAGTAAAGGGAGTAAAAAAAAAGAGGTCACAAAGTGAAAATGATGGCTAAAAAATCCTTGGATGTTTAGCCTGTCATCCATAGCATTCAAGGAACTAATTATGAAAATTTTGGAGCAGTTTGAATTTTTTTGAAATTTTGCAGAAAACGACCCACAAAAGCGTCATGCATAGGCGCGACCCTTTTTCCCTAAGCATCCAAACGAGCTCTTTTCTACATGGATGGATAGATATTGATGCAAGAATTCCATATATAAAGTGGGTTTTACATTAAAGCTTATAATTTTGATGAAAAACTCAGAAAACCTCACCCTTTTCATGCTTCTGCCACTAAATCTGAATTGGACAGGTGCTTCTGAGTGAGGTTGGAAAATCCAGTTTTGGAGGCCTTCCCATGGGTATTGTTCGGATCTTGATGGTTCATTGGAATGTAGAAAAGTGGGGCTACTCAATCTAGTTTTCAAAATGTATTTCTGACTCCTACAAGTCAGCCAAAATGAGTTCTCAACTGGTGCAACCCTTTTGCAACATTTCTGCTAAAATCCTATTTTGGTGCATGCTCGTGTGAGACTTTTTCTCCTGGTGCGACCCACCTAGTCTAGAAATTTTTTTGAGCATTCAATGATGGAGGATTTGATATCTTGTAATCAATTAGGTTTATTCTAAGATTCTTAGCTGGCTTTTGCCTCACTATCTGAGGAAACTTTTAATTAACGAGGAGATCAACTCTCGTAAACTTTGTCTAAAATATTGGAAATTGTTTTAACTATTATAGTATTTAGGTGAGGACTCATCAAAGGCATTTATGATGAGCCTTGAATATGATTTTTGACCTGATGAGATTTCCTATGATGTATTTTCCTATATGAGATAGCTTGTAATCATTTCCAAAGGTTGGATTGTTATAGCATCATTTATCATCACTATATACTTGGTGACATATGCATTGGCCTTGGGTAGCCCTTCCATCCAGAATTGGTCACATTTCTCAAAAAATAGTATTTTAAAATACATTCATGACTCTGCCCACCTTTTTCCGTGTATACACTCGAGTCCATATATAGTGAACCAATGTATGCTATTTAAAATATTAAAAGATATAAAATTTCCCTCTTATTGAGGCAGGGTTTAGAATTTTTCTTGTAACTTAACTACCCCAACCCGTGGCCTAACTGTTCCTAAACTAAAAAAATTAATTTGAGGAAGTATAAATACCCCTCAAAGGAATGGTCTAAGGGAGGAAGAGAGATAATTATAGATATTATAGCCTGGTATAGCCCTGATAAAGTTTATATTTCCCATGTGCCTCCCGCACTTCCTAGATTTTCAGGAAACCCTTGTTTCCTTTTGATGATCACTCTCATTCTATGTGACATCCTTTGTGCACCATTCATAGAAGAATATTTGTGAGGCTAGGGCTGGACAAATCTAGAGGACAGTTTGCTCAAGGCCGTGGCAGATCTCAGGTGATTTCTCCACTATTGTTTTATGTACATGTTATCAATAAAAGAAGTGACATCTTGTCCCTAATGTTCATGTGTCACATATCTCTTATACATGCTTCATAATATTGAATATTTTATTTCTTATTATCTTTATGAGATTATGTATGTTATTTTTCTAACATCTAGGACATATATGATGTGCAACTAGGTTTTTATGCTTGTTTCTTGTTGATTTGTAGGTTCTAGAGAACGAGGAGTTGTAGGGGGTTTAAACCCTACAGGATATACTACAAACAAAGGATAAATGGGTAAGATCTGAAATCCTTAATTTCTAGTTTAAAGCATATAAGTTGGTTATTTGAGTCCTTCTTGTGATGACATGCCCCTAATCTGTGAGGTTTACCAACCCAGGACCTTAGGGTAACATTGCCCATAAAATAACTGATGAATCCACTAGGGATTACATGAATTTAATTCCTATTTTGGGTTGTTTTTATCTGTCTTGTAGCCTCCCTAACAAATTAATCACATTTACAGTCTAGTAAGTATTTTCCCAACCAGACAGAAGTCCTCATCTCCTGATCAGGCTTGAATTTTTATTTTTTCCTTATTTCTGGCTATATACACTACTTATGTTGTACACAGTCACGTATTCCCTCTGTATTCTCCAAAAGGACCCACGTATACATGATTTTCTTTGGTTATAGTTTCATATACACACCTGTTGCATACATCGAACCCGCGTATGCTTGGGAAAAATTGAAAATTTGAGTTTTGAAGCCCTGTCACTCTTTCCTGTATGTATTTGGTCACTCCTGTGGTGCCTTTAAGGTGTCTAGATTGTGTTTTTTGTTGTTTTATGTCCATTTATCTCTTTTTCGTGTGAAAACCTAGCCATTTTGTAGTTTTCCTATTTTGTGAAATTGCAATTGCTGCTGTAGCACCAAGATCTATTCCTAGAGTTCTTGGTTGTTCTGACCCTTCAAAACTGTGAGCCTCTTCTTTTTTGCTCATCTTGGCCTTATGCATTGCTTTGCTTTTGGTTTTTTCCTCTTTTGACTTCTTTGGTTTTCTTGACTTCTTGGGACTAGCCTTTTAGTGAATCTTGAAGTGACCTTTCTTGGTTTTTAAGTTTTTGTTCACTGGAAGAGTGTGCTACTGTTCTGAATCAATTTCTTGGGTCTTTTACTTCTTCTTCGTTATTTGAGTCCTCCTATGAAAGTAGCATAGTTGGCTTATGCACTTTCAAGCCCTTTTGTGACCCATTTTCTCGATTCTAGTTCTTGAGTAGTTTTGTGCTTGTCTTTTAGAAATATTTTCCTTTCCCTTATAAGTGAAAATCCAAAAAACATTTCTTTTTTTCTGTTTCTTTTGCTTTGATCTCATTTTTACAGTTTTCATATGTTTTGAAGCAGTTTGGTTAGTTTCTTGTCTTTGGTTCATTTGCTTGGCTTTGAAAGGAGTCTCTTCTAGATTTATCTCTTTTACATTAAGTACATTTTGGGATTTTATATGCATAGGAGTTCTTGTTGGGACTAGCCTTTCTTTTCTGTCAAAAGTGATTGAACCATTTCTATCTAGAGACTCTTTTTGCTTCTTCATATTATAAATATTAAAATTTTCATATCATTGGCAGTTTTGCATTAAGTGCACTGAAGAATTTTAGTCTTTTTCGTAGTTTTCTCAAGTGTGTGAAGAATGAGTAACTAAAAAGAAAAAAAAAATTGCTTATTTAGTTTTGTAGAAGCCATTTAGAAATCTCTTTTCATTGAAATAAAAATATTGTATTCACATGTATTAGGTTTTCATTTATTTCTTTTGCGTCAATAAACACTATCAGTTTCACTTTTGTATACCTTTGACTTAAGTAACGACCAATTTAAAACCAAGCGCATAATTAAAATTAAGTAGAAGCTTTTGTATTATTGTCATTAATCATACACCAACTACCTAGGTTGTAGGGTCTTGGAATAGGTGAGTGGAGAGTTAACTCTCCAAGGCCGCTCAAACTGTTAAACATAGAAATTTTATTAATGAGAGAAATCCAATTCCATTAATTGGATCGGGAAAGCTCTACCTCTAGAGAGTTAAGCGCAAGGGAAATTGAAGGCAGATAAGGGAGATACCCCCTCTCCTATTTTCTAAATCTTGACCTAAGATTGTTTCGCCTAACTGCTGATACAGATTGGTGCCCTTAGTTGCCTCTCCTAGGGACCACACAGGTGACTGCGGGGGGGAATACCCATGGTACCTGAGATAGACGTTTCATCACTTTCATCAGTACTTCTGGAGGGTACCATTTTAAATCTCGGGTACTTGCACCTACAAAGGCTATAATCAGGAGGTCAGTGTAACTATTTTTGTTACCTTCGCTAGTAGGCATGAGGCGTAATTACCCCAAAATATTTTTGGAAGGCCCTCTTATTTTTATTTCTTGTATTTTGGTGTCCAGTCCTCATCACCCAGAGTGGAAATACCTGAAGGCTGCTTGATTGACTGTATCTTAGGAGATTTTTAGAGAGTGCTCTTTGCTCCTAGATTGCTTAGATTCTTATATTTTTTAGTCTAAAATTTATCTCATAAAGTGGCTAACTGATCGCCTCATTGATTGAGAAGGATTCATGGGCTTTCTCCTGTGAGTGTCGAGCCTTCTTCAAGAAGGCATAGGAGTAATTTAGTGGGTGACTTTTACCTGATGGTTTTGAACGCAATGGAGAGTTATCCTCCGTCTAGGCTTGTTTTTTCTGTGGTTGGTCCTGGTACTAGTGCTATTATAGATAGGAGTACTCCACTCATCTCTAGAGTCTTGTTTCTGACAGAATAAGTCAAAGTTGAAGAAGTTCCTTAGCCTCCTGAGACTCCTTCATCTCCTATTTCTTCTAGTTTTCCTAATGTCATTTTTTACATTAGACCTGAGTCTCAGAGACTGGCTAGTCTGTCTCTGTCATATCCCTTTCTTTCGATGTCAACGTCTGGGAACACAGCTTCGGCTATGAGCACTGCAAGTGTTCATACTCCTCTTTTAGTCAAAGGATGAGGAACTATTTCCATATAAAAAATCACTTCTAGTGCTGTTATGCTTGGCTCTACTTCTATTCCATCTTTGAGTGGAAGCACCCAAGCATATGTTTCTCAATCTAGCCCCTTTTCTTTTTAAATGCCCTCTGGTGTAATTCCTTCTGTCTCCTTTTTTGTTGTCTCTGCTGTCTCCGTGCCTATACCTTCTATGGCTAGTGGATCAACTTAATTTCAATGTCTCCCCTTTGGAAGTGGGCATATTCCTCATTTGAACCCTTCCTTAGGATCCCTGCCCTTCACCTCTCATAATCAAAGATTAAATCCTCTTTCTGGAGGTCAAGGCTCTAATGTTTTTTTGGGGTGGAACCCTACTTTTAAAACATCGGGACCTGGGAGTCATTTTTTATCTGGTCAGCAAGGGAATTTTCCTTTTCCTTTAGTGGGTGCTTCTCATGGTTTTTCTCCATTAGCAAATGCTTGGAACCTTTACCAAGGGGTTTCTTCTTCATTCAATACCTCAGTTGGAGGGAATGTCACTTTTTTTAGCAACCCTATGTTGGCAGGGGGTCCTTCTTCGAATGCTGGATCACAAGGCTTCTCTTACAGCTCAACATTTTCTATGAACAACATATGGAAACCTGGTGCCTCAAAAAATCCAGGCTATTCTTTTCAAAATGTTGGGAATCCTTTTTATGGAGGATGAAATTCCCAGTCTCCTACATGCTTACCATTCCTGGAAAATTTAAACTTGCTAGATTTATCAAAATTTACTAACAATCCTATTTGGTATAGTCTAGGTTGTCCTTCGGTTCCCACCAAAATACCCTCAGAATTTTTAAATTTTGAAGGGAAGACTGATCAGGATCCGACTGACCATGTCACCACTTTCCACTTATGGTGTTCGTCAAACTCCCTTATCGACGATTCGATTAGGTTAAGATTATTTCAACGAACCTTAACTAGAAATGCAGAAAAATGGTATATTGAGCTAACAAGGGGTATTTTTGCTACTTTTCGTGAGTTGGATACTATGTTCTTAAACCATTTTCAGTTTCCCGTCCATTATGATGTCGGGACTGATCTCTTTGCCAATTTCTAGCAGGACAAAGCAACTCAGATTTCTGATCATATTCAAGAATGGAGGATAAGGATTTGGTTAATCGAAGCTCAGATTCTAAATGAGTTCCTTCTCGAATGGTTTATGAAATATATGCAACTAGAAATCTCAAAGGATGTATCCCTTTCAGGGGTATTTTCTGAAGAGCAGGCTATTTTTAGGGCTCAATAGCTGGAAATGATATATTCTCAGTCTGGAGTCCTTAATAAAATATTTTTGGATCCTCCTCACTCAAAGCTAGATTTTTCCAAAACCAAACTTGGTCCTCATGGTGACAGAACTATCGGTACAATCGATAGTGGTATGGATAACCCGATAAATCAATTGCAGCAGTTTTGGATACAATATGCTCCTTCTGGTCAGGCTACGCCTTCAGTGTTAGCTCATTCTCATCCCTCGGCTATTAATATCATTCAAAATTCTAACCCCAAAGGAAATCAACAATCTAATGGGAAGAAGAAGGGATGAAATAATAAGAAAAAAATACAAGGATGGGAAGGGGAATGCGAACATATCCAACAATCACATTCGAGAGGGTAAGAGGAATAATAAAAATAAGGTTAAGTTTCCATGCAAGTTGTGCATTAGAGACCATATTATGCACCTCTGTCCTAAAATCAGGATGCTCAGTGCTTGTTAGCTCAAGAGGGTTCTTCCAGTTCCCAGGCTGTACTGATAAACCCTTTTCGCCAAGGGTAGAAATTTTTTTTCTGCCGTGAATGCGAATACCGGAGCTCCCTCTGGGGGCAACCAAGAAGGGTAAAATCCATCAAAAATATACATGATGAGTGCTCACACAAATATCGCTACGAGATCTTGTGATTATGGCAAAGATAAATCTTAGAAAGCTAAAGGTGCTCCTAATAATGCTAAGCCACTCCATATATAGAGGTTTGCAGTTGAGCCTATACCTCAAATGTCAAAAGGGTCTAAAAAGCATACGACGATCAATCCTAATGCCAAGGTTTCCCAGAACTACTTGATTGTAAAATATCTGGCTTAGATTCCTTGTGCCATGTCTGCATTAGAGGTACTATAGTCATATCCTACACAAAGGAGTTCATTTCTCATTACCCTAAGGGTTTTTGATCCAAATAATTATCTGATGGTCACATTTGATATGTCAACTTTCAAGAAGAGACTTCCTAATCATATGGCTTTCCACATTAAGTCTACATATCGAAATTTTAATATATTTCGAACAATTATTGATGAGGGTGCTTCCCTGTGTGTGATGTCTCTCGCATGTTGGAAGGCTATTGGATCTCTTTCAGTTGTCCCTTATACTACTCTTATGACTGTGTTTGATGGTCATTCTCACAGGCCACATGGAATCATTCCAGCTTTACCCATCTGTGTCGAGGGTAAAACTGTCAATGTCAAGGTCGAGATAGTTGATGCAAACCTAGACTATAACCTTATGTTGGAGTGAAACTAGATCTATGATATGGATGCTATTGCGTCCTCATTGTTTCGCATTTTATGTTTCCCTCACGAAGGGAGAATTTTCATTCTCGATCAGATGGACTATTTTCCTGTAGATCTAAATGCATCTGCTGACTTGACTATTCCCTTGGTGAATGATACCAAGAAACCTATTGAGAATTTAAGGGTTGGAATGTATACATCCTTGATGGGTATTTTTTATTTTCCACCTCCTTTGGTTGATATAAATGCTATCTCATCCTCCAGGGTTCCTACTCGGAGAGAGTTCTTTCAAACTCATTGTTTTTTGGACCGTTGGACCTTACCTTTTCCTACCTCCACATTAGAAGAAGTCCAAGTGGGTGGAATGGCATTTCCTATGTATGCAGCTAATATTTCGTATAGATCTATTGTTGACTCTACAGATTCCGTACCAATTTCTCTTTCACTAGAGGAATTGGATGGAGATGTAGCTCTGGCTTGGACTCTTAGTTCAACTTCTGCTGAAGATTTCCTTGATACCACTCTTCCATCTAAAGATGCCATCCTTGAAGTAATGTCTGGTATAGAGAGCGTGTGGGATGATTTGCATCATCGGTCCTATTTTCTACCAAACTTGCGAGAAGTTGAATCAAGTTTCTGTA
This sequence comes from Pinus albicaulis, assembly GCA_034641835.2. Classification (NCBI taxonomy): domain Eukaryota; kingdom Viridiplantae; phylum Streptophyta; class Pinopsida; order Pinales; family Pinaceae; genus Pinus; species Pinus albicaulis. The sequence goes on from CM076569.1 coordinate 526,520,450, forward strand.
GCCTTCAGTCTTCTGGTCTTGTTCACCCAGATTTGAACCCTTTAGCACCAGCACAAGTATTTGGTGAAGGGAACTTGGTTGTCATTTCTGCTACTACCCCATTGAACATCTCCAGATATCCCAACATTATTGAGAATTTCTTCATTGGAGCTCAATGTTCCCATGAAGAAATTCAGACTTATACCGATCTCTTTCGAGAATTTCGGGATGTGTTTTCTTGGTCTGGTATATATCCATCTATTGTCCAGCATGAGATTAAGACATACAAAAATGCTAAGCCTATTCAGTAGAAGCTTCATCTGGTCAACCTTAGGAAGGCAACAACTATCAAATACTAGGTGGAGAAGCTACTTAAGGTAGGTTTCATATACCCCGTTCCATTAACTGAGTGGGTTTCAAATCCGTGGACAAGAAACAAGGAATGATCCGATTTTGCATCGATTTTAGGGATTTGAATAAGGCATGTTCAAAAGACAATTACCCCACACCATTTATAGATCAAATCATCGATGAGTGTATGAGAAATGAGATTTTATCCATCATGGATGGTTTTTCAGGATATCATCAAATCACTCTCCGCCCTGAAGATCAACATAAGACTTCTTTTATTTTCCCCTGGGGTATCTTTACTTACAAGAATATTCCTTTTGGCCTTAAAAATGTTGGAGATACATTTTAGCGGGCTATGTCCTATGCCTTCCACGATATTATCACTCAGATTGAACCTCAAGCTAAAGAAGGCAATTCTGAGGTAACCACAAACCACACTTAGCCAAGTAGCTAACCCTACTAGGAAAGGAGAGGGATCTCTCTATAAGGATCATAGCCAATATGACTAAGGAAAGAATATATTAGGCTAGGTATAGTAGCTCAAGGTTTTTGATTTTAATTGTGTAGGATTTTGCTAGATCAGGAGGAGTCAAACAATCAGGGCAAGGAAATTAGGTCAAGATTTGCAAGTTGTTCTATGGGGAAATGTACGTAAAATGTTTATAACTTTAGGGCTTTGATTATGGGATGATCAAGATGGGTGAGGATCTAGAAATAGCATGGTGAAATCATGGTTCCTTTTTAAACTGAAGAAATTATAAATTGTGAATATTTACCCAAAAAAGAGCATAGAAATTATGGATTTTGTTCATATAACTTGAAAACATTCACTTAATAGTAATGAAATGGTAGATGAGGTAAAAAAAAATTCTAACATCTGAGAAAAAATAAGAAAATAAAACTAAACACCATACCACATGGATCCCATAAAACTAACTGCAAATTTGATTAATATCCAGGCCAAAACTGATACAAAAGTTTGTCTCCTCAAAATCCAGAACTCCAAATGTGTCCAACCTTTACAATCACTGAGAAAATACATGATATAGACCTCAAACCCACTCTCCCTAGCCTCAAGGAGTTGAGTCCATGAGATAGGAATCAATTTCACCTAATGCCAAACAAGAAACTGAAGACTAGGAAGACCCAACAATTTGCCTCTAAAAGAGAGGAAACTGATTCATTTGACCTCTAGAGGACTCACCTAGTGTATCTACCTTAGATAAAGGTAAAAAAATGACATTTAGATTGACTATGACCATTCACATTAGTAATTTCTTCATTTTCCCAAGTAAAATTTCAAACTAGAGTGAAGCTTCAAAATTTGCTGAAGATTGCGAAAAATGCATTTTCCTAGCAAACACGCAGTGCCCAAGCAGAAAAAATGGCCTCTATTAAAGGCTGATTTGGAGTGCCTTCCTGGTGTCTAAATAAGCTCAAAGATAGCTCATTAGAAACATCTGTAAGGCTAGTTTCCAAATCTACCTCCATCTTCCAAAATGGTGCTCATTTTCCCTGTTAAAAAGTCAATCTCCAGAGACTGGTAAACGCGCAGTGACCAGGTCAAAAAGGAGGCAGAAACATGAAAATTTGGTAGTTTTTTGCACTTTAGAGGGAACAGTTCTCCTCCAAATTTTCTGAAACTCGCTAGGTTTGATGTCTTCATCATTCTGAACATGATGGTGGTGGCCATTTTTCAATTGGAGGCCGCAAAAAGGAGCGCAACGTCCAGGTCTCTGCGCATTTGGAAAAACTTTTGTATGCCAAAAAGACTCAAAAACCAAAAATGAAATGCAATGCCAAGTGTGCCAAACATTTACCAAAATTGTGTGAGGTTACATTCTTATCATGTTATTGAGGCATGAAGATACACCTCAGCAATTATATCTAACTCTCTTCTCTCCTTTCTTGGTCAAAGTTTGAATTTTTGCATGGGCTCGTTTGAGCTTGGCCCTTGCAATTTTGTTCCTCATGGCGTGGTGCTTTTCCATTTTCCTCTGAATGTCATTGTCCTTGTTGGCCTTCTCTAGCAACCTCTCCAAATACAAATCAGCTCTATCAATTCATGATTCTCTGTCCTTGCTAATCTCTAAGGCAAGCATCTCACTTGGTGTGAGCTGCCCTGCCAACTCAGCTTCTCATTTTCTCTCAAGGGCTAGAGCTCTTTTCAACCCTCTAGTCCTTGGTCTCTGTCTTGGAGGCTGATCCTCCTCATAATCAATCTCACCAAATCTTTCCAAGGTCTCCTCCAGCAAAGCCTTGGCCTTTTCTGCCTCTCTTTTCTCTTTAATGGTCCTCACCTCATTGATGATTTGCTTTGTTTTTAGCTGCTGATTTTCCTGCTGAAGAAAATCAGTCACATATTTTGCTCTATCAAGATTAGATTTAAGTTCAATAATATTTGATTCTTTGCCTTTGACTGTTGCACTAATGATTTTTCCCTCATATTCCTCATCAATGTCAATTAGCTAAAATTGATGTTTGGTTTCATGTTTGTCCTTCTGCTCATCAATGATTGGCTCTTTAGCCTTTTCCTTGCCCTTGTCCACATGTTTTGTTGATGAAGAAGTCATGGCCCCTTTAACTCCAAGTGAAGCAAACACATGCCTATATCCTCTCTGATAAACCTTGGGAAATGGCTCAACATTAGTCAAATTAGCCCAAGTTGCCTCAATGTCCTCCTCACTTCTTGATGGCTCAGAATCATGATGTTATGATGGGGAAAGGTTATAGAAAGGTGAAAAAGAAGGATCAACATGGGGTGAATGAAACTAACTTGGTGATGATGTATGAGCAGTAGGCTGAGATGTAGGAGTGGATATGGGAGGATGAAATCATGAGGAGATAATATGTTCATGCTGACTAGGTGGCATAGTGAAAACTTCATTTTCTATGAATGTGTCACATGGAATGTTATTTTGCTCAAGCTGATGCATGACTATCATCGTGATGAGGGAATGGTGTAAAATACTCTTCATTTTATGATTATAATCCCTCTTTTGTACAATGTATTCCATCTTTTCAATGCTACGGGAGAGATAGTAGGGTATGTGAAGCATTATGACTCTAGTGAAGTGCACGAGGAGTCGTATATGATATGAATAGAATCGAGAAAACCTCCCCTCACAGGTGAATTATTTCATGATTATCTTCATCATATGGACTTATCAGTTAAGAAGATGAGAGAAGGGGAAAATGGTCTTTTTGTCATCCTTGTATCTAGGTTTGAGATATGGTTCATAGTAGCTCTGATAAAGGTTTCCTTGTTTAAACCATTTCTCTCCCAAATTAAGGATCCCTGTAGTAGCTGAAATGGAATTAGTGGACATGGTAAAAGTAACCCAATAAGAGTGACTTGCCAATCATGAAGATTGGTAATGAACAACCTTGTCCACATAGGGTGATACTGGATCTGCTGCAATTTCTCAAAAAACTCAAAACAACCAACATGTTTAGAACATGACACAGTGAGGGGAGAAGCCATGAGCTCTTTTGTGGTTACTAGTTCATAGCTCATGATTTTCCCTCCTTTCTTACTCTTCTTTGGTGTTTGTTCCTCACTGACACTTTTGTCCTCCTCTTTAGACATTGTGGACTTGAAGGCTTTGGAGACACTAGGGTAAATGGAATGAGATGAAGGGAGTGAGAGATGAAATGAATAGCTTAGTAAAATGGAGGTAATGAATGTAAATGAAGACCTAGGTCTATGGAAACCCTAGGATTTAACAGTATTTATGACTGCTATGTATTTAGGGACATGAATGTGGATTTGATGCATGGAAAAATGGGAAGGAAATGAAAACTAGGGTTTCATAGCAACAAGCATTTCAAATTTCTTATGAAATACCAAATATTTTAGAGGAGAGGTGTCTTAGGGTTCACTTACTATTTTAAAGCCCTTTGAAGAAATTTGTGAGGAAATAGAAGCTTGCTGGAGGTTGTGAAACCCTTTGAAACCTTGACTATGCAAACGCGCAGCGTCCTGGAAGAACACGCAGCGACCATGAAAATTTGCAATGACGAAGGGTAAATGCACAATGCTTGTGTAAATTTGTCAGCAGTTGTTGGGAAAATGCACAATTCCTGAGTGCAGACATGGAGAGACCGGCTAAACGTGCAACGACCCTAAAATTTGGCTGAAAATGCTTGAAAACTTGAAATTTCTCCTTTGCTGGAAACTCCTAATGGATGAATGAAGGAAATGACTTGATTTGAGGTGTTTGAATGGCTTTATAGCTTTAGTTGTTTTTATTTTTTAATTTGAATTACCCACTTTTCCTATGTTCACTTTTTTCTTTAGACTTTGGCACTGATACTCTTTATCTTTCTGACTTCTTTGGCATTTTGCAATTTGATCAAGACATGGATTTTGCCTTTGTTTGCTCCACTTAGGTCAGAAATTATTGAATTTGATAGCTTGGGATGAATTTATTACATATGAGAACATAAAAATACCTTTGGAAAAAAGATAAATTAATTAGATATTTGACTTTTATATGAAAATGTCATTTTGATATAAAAATCATTAAACTCAAAAATTACAACTCTGAAAGTACTAATTACATCATGATGATCTTCAATATAGGAAGACAAAATTTACTATTTAGTCCCTCTCATATATGTGTTGACCTCATCTGAAATGAAGGGATGGCCTTGAGAAATAAAAAACTTAATGACCTAATGGGACTTCTTTAGACCTAAATTTCATGAATGGGGTTTGATTTAAAAGACTTTCTAGTGAAAAGAGCATTTCCATAGGTGTTTCTATGCTCAAGGCGACATAAGAAAGAGTCATGAATGTGAATCTCAGAGGGAGAATGAAGTTTTATTGAAGAAGGAAACGACCAGTGGAACAATTTTATATCATGACCTAATGGAATGATTGAAAATTTGTTTAGAATGGGACACCTAAGATGCACATGAAAAATGTGTTTTGATCCCTGGTAGAAGTATGAAAATACTAACACTAAAATTTGTCTTATTGGGGATGGCATCTCCTTGGAGGTGTCAAGAACACCGTAGACCAAGTGCCTAACCTTTGAGCATATACAATCAAACAATTTAAAGACTGCAGACTATAAAACTGACACACAAACCAATCAAAGTGACTAAGAACTGACTCAAAAAACTGACTCTAAAACTAAATCAAAACTGACTCGCAAACTTTTAAAATAACATAAAATTAACACGCTTTATAGCCTTCACTTCAGGCCCTAATCCTAAATGATTTTCTGCTCCAAACCTTGCAGAAAAGAGAAACTGATATTTATAATGAAAGTGAAACATTCTTTCAGAATTTGCATCAGAAATAGTAATGTTTCAAGAGCCTACCATTGACAGGTCCTCCTAAAAATTCTTGTCCATTCAAATCTTTCAGAAAATAGGCATTTTGTCCTCGATAAGCTAAGTTCGTCTAGGGTCCTTTTCATATATTTTCACACTTCCCATGCTTTCCTTTCTCTTCATTTCTTGCATCCCATCGCAACACTACATCTTCCAGCTGAAACTTATCTACCTTGGTTTTGCGATCATAAATCTTTTTTATTTTCTCCTGAAATTTAGAAGTACTCTGAGAAACTTCCTCCCTAGTTTACTGAAGGTGAATCATTTGATTTATTCAACGTTGAATATCATCTTCCTCATTACCTGCTTCCTATAATAATCTCATAACCAGGACTGAAAGTGATGTAGGAAACACTGTATTTGTACCATAAACCAATTCAAAGGGTGACATACCTATAGGCTTCTTGGTGCTCACTCGGTTTTCCCACAAAGCATTGGTAAGCTTCCTATGCCAATTTTTCTTGTTCTCCTCTAACATTTTCTTAATGATATTAACCAAGGATTTATTAGAGGACTTAGCTAATCCATTTCCTTGTGGATAATATGCAGTGGAATGGCCCAACCTGATATTATACTTGTGACAAAACTCAATCATATTCTTTGACTTGAATGCTGTGGCATTATCTGTAATAATATTGTGAGGAAAACGGAAATGAGACAAAATGTTGGATTCTAAAAACTAAATAATTACCGTGTTTGTAGCTTGCCTTGTAGGAATAGCCTCAATCCACTTGGTGAAGTAGTTGATGGCTGTTAGAATACATTCTATGTTGTGTTGATGATGTGGGATGGATTTCCCCTATAAAATCAAGTCCCCACTATTGAAAAAGAGAATTTACTAGAATAGGTTTCAGCAGAAGAGGAAGGAGTTTCCTTTTTCAATGAAAAACTTGACATTCATGAAAGTTTGTGACTATTTTGTACAAATTTGAAAATAGATTCAGCCAATAATACCCTACTCTCAACACTTTATTAGCTATTTTTTTCCAAAAAAAGTGGCCTCCACAATCTCCCCTACGGAAGTCATCCATTACTTGTTTAGCTTCATCTTCAACCAGACAACTAAAAAGGACACCTCCTAGATATTTTCAATAAAGAGCATTACCTAGAACGCAATGTTTAGCAGGTTTTAATTTCAAAGAACTACCCTTACTTTTTGACATTCCAGAAGGAGTACATAACTGCTGAAGAACATACAATATATTTGAATACCATGGTGAAGTGAGAAACATTTATGGTACCTGTATAAGAGCGCCATCTTCTTCATCATCTGACGTTTCTACAATAAGGTTTATGTATAGAACATGCAAATTGGATTCAGACATGAGTTTGGCTAAACCCTGTTCCTTGATCAACTTGGTGGGCCTGATCTTGAGATCATACTCCAGCATTTCTGCTATCCATTTACCTCTTCTTCCTTCTGGATCGTTTTGCATGATATATTCCCTTACAATTGTATTTGGAACATAAGCTACAGTTTGAGAATGTAAAATAAAGATTCAGAAATCCTTCAAGGCTTTGACTAAAGCTAAAGCTTTCTTCTCAATAATATTATAGTGAATAGCAGAAACCCTAATGGCTCAACTGAAGAAACCAATGGGATGCTCATCTTGATCCTTCTTTTGCATCAAAACCATAGCCAGGGTGTGCTCAGATGAAAATGAAAATATTATAGAATCACTAGTATAATCCAGACTAACCAAAACAGGGGTTGTAGTTAAGGAAAGATTTACCAAGTTGAAAGACTTCATAGCATCAGTTGTCTATTTTACACTACTGTCCTTTTTCAACATATTAGAAAATATTATAAAATCACTAGTATAATCCGGACTAACCAAAACAGGGGTTGTAGTTAAAGAAAGCTTTACCGAGTTGAAAGACTTCACAGTATCAGTTGCCCATTTTACACTACCATCCTTTTTCAACATATTAGTCATTTCACGAAAATGCTTAGCGAAATTAGGAACAAATCTGTTTAATAAATTCATCTTGCCATTTAAAGCTTGTATCTCCTTTTTATTATGTGGAAAATCTATTTGTTGAATTTCTTCTACTTTGGAATGATAAATGTGAATGCCATCTTTGGAAATTATGTGACTGAGAAGTTTTCCTTCCTCCATGGAAAAAAGACTCATTTTCGGATTCAGAGAAATTCTGAACTCCCTGCATTTCTGAAAAACAATTATCAGATGATATAAATGTTGATCATCAGAACCAGAAAAAATTGTCAAATCATCTAAATACACCACTAAGAAAACATATTTCTCATTAGCAAAGGCTATATCAATCACCCGCTAAAAAGTAGCCCCCTGCTTTATTGAGTCCAAATGGCATTTTGACATACTAAAAGGTCCCCCACGGTGTTGTGAAACCGGTTTTACCTTGGTCTTATTCATGTACCAGAATCTGACTGTAACCTAAATAACGATCAAGCAGCAACATCTGTGATTCTCCAGCTACCCTTTGCAGAACATGGTCCATATTAGGAACGGGGTAATTATCCTTCAAACACACTTTATTCAAATTCCAGAAATCAATGCACAACCTTATCTCTCCGCCATTTTTCCTTACAGGAACTAAATTTGAAATCCCATCAGAAAACCTAATTGGAACAATGATATGAGATTTATACAATCGATTTACCTCTTTCTCGATGGATGGAAAGAATCTTGGATTTATCCTTCTCAAATTCTGTCTGAAAGTTTTTTGATCTGGCTTGATGGGAATAGTGTGCAGAATAATACTTTCGTCATAGACATTCAAATCTACATAATCCCATGTGAAAATATCAGAAAATTCAGATAACAATTTGATGTAGTTATCTTTTGTCTCGGGAGATAATTTCTTAGAAAACTTAATCATCTTGGGCTTAACTGTTGTTCCGATGTTCACGTCTTCCATACCCTTTTCTGTAGCATTCAATGTTGGTTTTCTCACCACATCATCCTGATCAAATAGTTCTTATAAAGGCATAATATCTCTAGGAATAATATTATCTTTCAACTGTAAAATATTCATCTAATTGGCCTCTATGTTTTGATCATTAGTATCACAAACATCATCATTATAAGCATATTTGAACTTTCCTTAATTCTGCAAAAATCTATTAATTTCTTTGTCATCCCAAAAAACTTGCCAGTACCTTAAGTTATTAGGAACACTAGGTCTATGTTTGACATGAATTTAAAATTTATTACTTGAGTTCATAGGAACTTTGAGATTACTTGCTACTGTAGCAAGCGAATCTGCAATGACATTTTGACTTCTTAGTACCGCTATTAATGTATATTGAGGGAACATTTTTAATATATCCAAGACTATATTCCTATAAGCTCTCATTCATAGATGATTTTCTTGATATTCTCTTTTCACCTGATTTATGACAAGCTTAGAATCACCATAAACAGAAATTCCTTTTTGCACCAAGTTTCTTCAAAATTTTGAGACCTGTGATCAATGCTTCATACTCTGCTTCATTGTTAGAATAGTCAAAAGCCAATTTATATGAGCATTCTCTAACATTACTTGGAATTACACCTAACTTACCAATAGGACTTCAGATCCAAATACCAATACCTACACCTTCCTTACCCAAAGTACCATCGAAATGCATGCTCTAAAGGCCATATTCGCCTTCTATATGCTAAAACTTAACTATTAGTTCTGCTTTAAATTTTCTGGTCACCTCATTTTTCTGATCTTTACTAATTTTCTGTTATTCTAAAGGTTGTTCGGAAGAAGTCACCATTTATTTTTCCTTATCAAGAACTTCTCTAAAACTCTCTAAAACTTCTGGTACATCCTCTACCACTACTAGTTGATTACTTACATCATTCAAATCAACATCATTAAACAAAATAAAAGATTCTAGATCTGTATGTACAACCTGTATTGGATGATTTACAGGCTTCTCCTTACTAGTTATCATATACTTAATTTTATTTTCCCGATAGAATTTCCTCAATTTCCCAAAAACAAGAATAGTAGCATAAGATAAGTAAATTTGTAAAGTACCTTTAAGTTTGGCTCCCCGTGATCTGGAAAACAACATACCGAATCGAAGCGTTATATCAGCCACCACCAGATCCATTAAAAAATTTTTGGCTAGAATTTGGTCTAATGAAACCACTAAATATGTAATGAGACAAATGCAACAAACTATACTAGAATCAAACGAATACAAATCATGATATGGTCGGGTGATATCCATGCCCATATTCTCCATAATAGTCATTGGCATTAAATTTTGAGAAGCCCCGAAATCAAGCATAGCATTATGAAGTATGTACTCATGTAGTCTAAGGCTTAAATAAAAGGGGGGAACTTCACTCTCTTCTAATTGACCTTCTATAGCTCGACCGAAAATGAGCTCAGGGTGGTCATATTAAACACTAAATATATCGGGCAAAGGATCAACTAGCATCATTTTAGACACTTGATGTTAGTAATGACTACTCTTTACTAATTCTGTCAAAGGAATGGATACTTTCAATTTAGCTATTTCATTTTCTAAACTAAAAGTTGTGAATTTATCTACCTCTTTGAAAACATTATCTCTTCTATCATTTTGATCCTTTGTCACATTCTCCTTTTTCTGAGTGTCTTTCTCTTTGGTAGCTGAGCTCGTTGATGACTAGTTGATGTTGCTATGATTCTGATCTGCATGCTCTTTACCCTTTCTATGATTATTGGGAAGATCATTCTTTGACTGGCCCTCCCTTATTTTATGAATAGGATTGATAGGTACATATCTACTCCTTAAAGAATATTGTTTCTGTTGTGCACTCAAAGCATTCATATACCCATGCTAGTAATCATCTGATTCAGTTTCCAAATGATCTTCATTTGCCAAAATATAGTCCTCATCTTTTGGAGTATCCAAATTTTCAGTATACTCTTCATCTTGAGTCAGAAACATGGGTAGACCATCTGTTGTAAAGAAATGATTTTCTTTGACCACTGAATCTTCGTATTCTTCCTCTTCCACTCCTTGAACATAATTCTGCTACAGCGGGGTTTGAATCTACTATTGTTGTATTGTTTGTTCGGCTACTTTTTGCTCTCTTTGCTTGATTCTAAACTGAGGTTGTTGTTGCCCTCTGAAATTTGGGCTCTGGATCTGTGGTTTAGGTCTATCTGAGATAGAAAATCAATCAACCATTCTTTCCATAGTTCAGAGTAACGAATCCATCTTAGCATCAGAAGTAGATGTATCATCCTTGATGGTCACTCTCTTTTCAGATCTCATCCTTGCCCTTTTGGCTTGAAAATTTGCTTCCGCACTTACATCATTGTTTTTCATATATTCTAAAGTTGTAGGATCAAATTCATGCAACTGATATGCCATATCAGTATCAAATCCATCTGGAAATTTGAATAATTCCAAACCTTCTGGTGGTTTGATATGCGCAGGAAGAGAATTTTACGCTGCATTAAATCTCGGACAATAATATTGCACAGTCTCACCAACATTTCTTTTGATGTTCTCATATTTGGACATAATTTTAAGGGGATTTTTCTTTTCTTCACATATTTCTACAAACTATCAATGCAAAACTTCTAAAGTGTCAATAGTGGCTGCTGGTAGAGCTCTGAACCGTTTTCGTACTTCACCTCCCAGACTTTGTGCAAATAGCCTCATCTTCACATACTTAATATCAATTTCATGAAGATCAAAGAAGTCATTCATCTTATCTATGTGATTTTGGGCTGTCATAGGCTGAGTAATGTCAAACAAAGGGATTTTAGTTTGGTAATCTTGGGGCATAGCACCCGGGTTCTGAAGGAGAACAAGGGGGGAATATCTTGCAGCCATGATGATTAGAGGTGGAGGATCTATAACAGGGATTTGGATGCTTGATGTAATCAAGGGAGGATTGGTCACTGATTAAGTAGTGTGAATAGTAAATGAGGTGATGGTAGAATAAACTAAGATCTGAGGTCTGTTTATCACCCAAGCATTTATTTGTGAAGAATAGTTCTGCAGATCTTTAAGAAATTCTAAAATTTGTGACCCTGATTGTGACCCTGATTGAGAATGTGAAAACAGATCTTCAATAGGACTGTGAAAGGAAATGGAGGAATGAACAATTTTTTCATCAATCCAACTCAAATATTTTCTCCAAAATAAACTTTGTTCAAAATTTATATCAAATTCAATATCTTGCAAGTTTTCTAACTTTACAGGGAATGAATTAGCTCTGGGAATGGAAATTTTCTCTGTTTTATTTCCGGTTGAACTAGATGTTTCCACAATAGTTTTGGCATTTCTTCCTATGTTTTGAGGATCACTAACAATGGTGGGAGGATTCTGATCGGGATTGGATCTAGTGTATCTTCGGGAAGCCAGTATGTTTAATTTTGAAAACCAATTTTCACTTTACAAAATTTTCAATTCAACCTTTGAATAAAATCTAAACTTATCATCCACAAGTTTAAGAATTTCAATGAAAAATTATAGGTTTGATCTGATCTCACTTTTCGTCCCCAGTGGAGTCACCAAAATTTTATCACTCGGATTGAACCTCAGGCTGAAAAAGGAAATTCTGAGGTAGCCACAAACGATGCTTAGCCAAGTAGCTAGCCCTACTAGGTAAGGAGAGGGATCTCTCTGTAAGGATCACAGCCAAGATGACTGAGGAATGAATATATTAGGCTAGGTATAGTAGCTCAGGGTTTTTAATTTTGATTGTATAGGATTTTGCTGGATCGGGAGGAGTCAAATAGTCAGGGCAAGGAAATTAGGTCAAGATTTGCAGGGTGTTCTATGGGGCAAGGTAGGTACAATCTTTATAAATTTAGGGTTTTGATGATGGGATGATCAAGACATGTGAGGAGCTTGAAATATCATGGTGAAATCATGGTTCCTTTATAAACTGGAGAAATTACAATTTGTGAACATTACCCAAAACAGAGCATTGAAATTATGGATTATGTTCATCTAACTTGAAAACATTCACTTAATAGAAATAAAATGATGGATGAGGTAACAAAACATTCTAACATCTTAGTACAAATAAGAAAGTGAAACTAAACACCATACCACATGGATTCCATAAAATAACAGCAAATTGGATTAATATCCAGGCCAAAACTGCTAGAAACGTTTGTCCCTTCAAAAGCCAAAACTCCAAATGAGTCCAACCATTAAAATCACTGAGAAAATACATCATATAGACCTCAAAAACACTCTCCCTAGCCTCAAGGAGTCGAATCCATGAGATATGAATCAATTTCACCTAATGCCAAACAAGAAACTGAAGACTAGGAAGACCCAACAATTTTCCTCTAAAAGAGAAGAAACTGATACATTTGATCTCTAGAGGACTCACCTAATGTATCTACCTTAGATAAAGGTAAAACATGAAATTTACATTGACTATGACCATTTACATCAGTAATTTCTTCATTTTTGCAAGTAAAAAGTCAACTGGAGTGACACTTCAAAATTTCTTGAAGACTGTGAAAAATGCATTTTCCTGGCAAACTCGCAACGCCTAGGCAAAAATAATGGCCTCTGTTCAAGGCTGATGTTTAGTGCCTTTCCGGTGTCCAAATGTGCTCCAAGATATCTCATTGGAAATATCTCTGAGTGTATCTTCCAAATATACCTCCAATTTCTAAAATAGTGCTCATTTTCCTTGTCAAAAAGTCAATCTCCCAATACTAATAAACACACAGTGACCAGGTCAAAAAGGAGGCAGAAACATGAAAATTTGGTAGTTTTTTTCACTTTTGAGGGACCAGTTCTCCTCCAAATTTTATGAAACTTGCTATGGTTTATGTATTCATCATTCTTAACATAATGGTGGTGGCCATTTATCAATTTAAGGTCCCAAAAAATAGCGCAACGTCTAGGTCGTTGCGCGTATGGCAGAATTTGTGTGTGCCAAAAAGACTCAAAAACCAAAAAGGAAATGAAATGCCCAGTGTGCCAACATTTTTACAAAATTGTGCGAGGTTAATTGCTTATCAAGTGCTTGAGGCATGAAGAGACACCTCAACAAGTATATCTAACCTCTCCTTCTCCCCTTGCTTGGTCAAAGTTTGAATTTTTGCATGGGCTCGTTTGAGCTTGGCCCTTGCAGTTTTGTTCCTCATGGCATAGTGCTTTGCCATTTTCCTCTGAATGTCATTATCCTTGTTTTCCTTCTCTAGCAACCTATCGAAATACAAATTGGCTCTATCAAGCCATGATTCTCTGTCCTTGCTAATCTCCAAGGCAAGCAGCTCACTTGGTGTGAGCTGCTCTTCCAACTCAGCTTCTCTTTGTCTCTCAAGGGCTAGAGCTCTTTTCAGCCCTCCAGTCCTTGATCTCTTTCTTGGAAGCTAATTCTCCTCATCGTCAATCTCACGAAATATTTCCAAGGTCTCCTCCAGTAAGGCCTTCACCTTTTCTGCCTCTCTTTGTCCTTTAATGGTCCTCTCCTCATTGATGATTTGCTTGGTTTTCAGCTGCTGATTTTCTTGCTCAAGAAAATCAGTCACATATTTTTCTATGTCAATATTAGCTTCAAGTTCACTAATCTTTTCTTCTTTGCCTTTGATTTTTTCACTGGTGATTTTTCCCTCATCTTCCTCATCAAGGTCAATCAGCTGAAATTCATGTTCGGTTTCATGTTTTTCCTCCTCCTCATCAATGATTGGCTCTTTAGCCTTTTCCTTTCCCTTTTCCACCTATTTTTTTTTATGAAGAAGGCATGGCCCCTTTCACTCCAAGTGAAGAAAACACGTGCTTGTAGCCTCTCTGATAAATATTTGGAAATGTCTCAACATCAGTCAAATTAGCCCAAGTTGCCTCAATGTCCTCCTCACTGCTTGATGACTCGGAATCATGATGTGGTGATGGGGAAAGGTTATAGAAATATGAAGAAGAAGGATCAACATGGGGTGAATGAAACTGACTTGGTGATGATGTATGAGGAGTAGGTTGAGATGGAGGAGTGGATATCGGAGGATGAGATAATGAGGGGATACTCTGCTCAAGCTGACTAGGTGGGGCAGTGAAAACTTCATTTGCTCTGAATGTGTCCCATGGAATGTTTTTTTGCTCAAGTTGATGAATGAATATCATCTTGATGAGGGAATGGTGGAAAATACTCTACACTTGATGATTATAATCCCTCTTTTTTACAATGTATTCCATCTTGTCAATGTTGGGAGAGAGATAGTAGGGTATGTGAAGCATTCTGACTCTAGTGAAGTGCATGAGGACTTGGATATGATATGAATAGAGTGGAGAAATACTTCCCTCAAAGCTGAAGTATTTCATGATTATCTTCATCATAGGGGCATATCGGTCAAGAAGATGAGAGAAGGGGAAAATGGTCTTTTTGTCATCCTTGTATCTAGGTCTGATATATGGTTCATAATAGCTCTGATCAAGGTTTCCTTGTTTAAACCATTTCTCTCCCACATTAGGGATCCCTGTAGCATCTTGAATGGAATTAGTGGACATTGTAAAAGTAACCCCAGCAAGAGTGACCTCCCTATCATGAATATTAGTAATGAACAATCTTTTCAACATAGGGTGATACTAGATCTGCTGCACTTTCTCACAAAACTAAAAAAAAACAACATGTTTAAAACATGACACAGTGAGGGGAGATGCCATGAGCTCTTTCTTGGTTACTCTTTCATATCTAATGATTTTCCCTCCTTTCTTAATATTCTTTGGTGTTTGTTCCTCCCTAACACTTCTATCCTCCTCTTCAGAAATTATGGAATTCAAGGCTTTGGAAACCCCAGGGTAAATGAAATGAGATGAAGGGAGTGAGAGATCAAAAATAATAGCTTAGGAAAATGGAGGGAATGTGTTGGTGTCCCGTTTTTTGATAGTTTGGCAAATCAAAAGACAAGGCAACATCAGAACCAATCTTTAGAGTTCCAAGATCTAGTCCTCCTGTTCTCAGAGAGGGATATCTCAAATGTTTGTTTGAAAAGGTTTATCTTGTGTGCTTTGAGTATTGGTTTTAGACTAGTTATTAAGTGCAGGTGTTTGTTTATTTGTTTGGTTGAATTGATACAACATAACATGAAAGGTCTAGGAAAGATATATAGAAAGGAGAAACATCTGGTTCATTGGGCAATGGAGTCAAGAAGAGGTCATAATATACTCATCAATGGATATGGGATATCAGAGGGAAAATCTAACTTGGCCACTGGATCCTTTGGTTTTTGGAATGAGATGGAAATCAATGATTTGGAAAGAGAAGTTTAATTCTCAAACAAAGGGAATTTGAAAGCACAACTTGAAAAATAAAGAGCTATTTGGTAGACAGGGCTAACCATAAATTCTACAAATCACACCTTTAAGAAAATAATGATTTCAAAACAACTTTTAAAATGAAATCTAAGATTCGGGGAACACCCTATTTCCTCAAAGATTTTATTTCAAATGACTTAGAAAACATAAAATATTCACTGATAATTGCAGTCATAGAAGAGGGAACACCTAACACATCTATGATTACAACTATAAAGACCTTTAAGACAACTGTTTAAGCAAAGACCAAGGGAAAGATCAGAACAGACCTCCTTGGCTCACTATAAATAGAAATACTTCAAAAGGAGACTTCAATAACAGCCCTTAAGTGGCAGCAGAAAAGAAGGGAGAACCATAAATCATGCTGAAACCAACTTATTCGAAATATCATAGAAATAAACAAGCATGAGGACTAAAGAGAGATATTAAAGACTCTAAAATACCTCAGCAGAAGAAAACATGAAACAGTGAAGGATGAATAGGTCTAAGGTGCTTCCAGGAGTCATTTCTTAGCCTAAAAATTTCAACCTACTGTAGTAAGAAATTATGGAACAAAATGAAAACAATAGAAAACATTAAACAGTTCAGAATACTTCACCAACAGCCAAGCTCATGGATCCAATGACACAGCCTTCTTAGGAAAAAGCATGCAACAACATCATCAAGGCTTCCAAGACTTCAATTTTTTCTTCAACTTTAGCAGACTATGTATTATTTCAGAGAGTTTCAGTATTACAACTAGTGATCAACCAACTGACTTCTCATCTTCTATAGAAGTATTTATAGAAGAATGAGGAGGTGAGATCTGATAAAGATCTCCAAAGATAATTAATACAGTCTTAATGGTTTCTTGGCCTTTGGGGGGCTCAATGAAGAAGCTTTCATAGGTGTCATATGTATTAAATAATTTACATTAAGATTTAAGCTCAGTGGGAGCTCTTTTTGACCTTTGAGGCTCTGTGTGATGTGAAAGTAACTCTGCTAATATTTTGTCATTAATTTTGTCTGCAAAATTTATCCTTTAGCTGCGTTGTGAGGCAGACATCTGGTCTTGATCAATAACTTCGACCTCTGATATGAATTCTTTGAGGCATACGTGGCAACGTGGCAGCTGGGAGGAATCAATTTGCCTCAGCTGTGGCGGTGGAGGCTTTATATCTGATGAACCTCTATGATTTTCCTCTTTAACTTTTTTTTAATCGAGGATTGGGCTTTTGATAAACCATTTTAGACGTAATCCCCACAAATCTGTCTTTAATCTTCTGTCCCGATATATTTTATCTTCGACGCTGATAGTCTCTGACTATGCTTGATTTACTATGTTTACTGGTATGCAAGGTTGCGCAGGGGTCGATAGGGCATCAATGCCTCATGAAACACCGATGAAACGTGGAGTTTAAACCCTGTAGATGATTCTCTTAGATGAATCTAAGGTAGGAGGATCGTCACCCTCAGCCTGTGAATTTTCTTCAGCATGGCGGAAAAACCATTTAAACCCTGAAAAATACAAAAAACATTATGAAATCCTGCATGTATAGGTTAACTGCTTCAGAAGGCGCGTGGAGAGAGCATGGCCATTGGATGGCATCATCCAATGGTCAAGATTGATTAGAGGAGGTCAAAGGAGAGTGGAGGAGGAAATTAAATCGGAACCGTTGATCGCGCAGAGATCAACGGTTGAGAGAGAGGGTGACTAAACAACGTGAAGGGGTCACGTTATTATTAAAAAATAAAATAAAATGGGAAAAAAGGTTTAAAACCTTTGTTTCGGCGAAAAAATGATCAAAAATCATGTTCGGGGTCCGGGACGATCGTGGGCCATCGAATGAGATCGGCCCACGCGATCAATGGCAGATAACAAGCACCAATAAACCTTAGAAACATGCCCGGACATCAAATTTTCAATAAAATCCAGATGAATAAAACCCCTGGATCCGGCAATGCTGACCGGACGAGGAATCAGGGTGATGAATTTTGGGCCATCGATCTGTAGATCAGATCGACAACGGAGATTCTTTTAATACCACACCGTACCCTAAATTATCGCACGGGCATCTTCGGAGAGTGATCACCATCCGATGAGCAGCCTCAGATTGGACGGTGGATGTCAATATCGCTCCCGGTCCGTGTCTGAACTTTAATGCGCGATGAGGGTGCTTTTTCAACAGTGCTCAAGGCCACGCGTCGGGAGGTGAATGGAATCTCTACTGATCGGGAAAAAACCACCCTCGGCTTGAAAGCGATGCGATGGATTCTGCTCGGTTTTGAAATAGTGAGTGGCTGGCAGGGACCACTGGGGCGATAGACTGCGCGTCGTCGATCTACAGATCAGATCGATGGTGGAGAGCGACTAACATTTTGTACTGGTGGAAAAATTTAGGAAATAATAAAAAACTGAAAAATTAATATAACCGAAGGTTTATACTTTGGGGCGAAATATTAATTTTTGATACGGCCTGGCGCTCGAATGCGGGGCCGTGGGTTATATGGAAAACCATATGATCGAGGGTTTATGGAGGAAGGGTTAATTGCGATTGGGTGATGTGATAAGCGCTTGGATGGCCAGCGCTTGGTTCTAGCACCAAGGCGTATGGAGGGGAAGGTTTAAAGACTTAGCCCAAGGGGCTTCAGTCTATAATATATAAAAATATGATTTTTATAGATATTCAATGATTTTCAAAGGATTTGGGGGTTTCGGTATAGTTTAAAAATGAGTTTTAAACTATGGAAAATGATTTTCATGAATGGAAGAAGGGGAATCATGAAAATAGAGGAATTTATGGAGGTAAAAGGGGTAAAAATGAAGGTTAGTTTTGTGGTGGAGGAAAAGGAAAAAATGGGATTTGTTTCTCTTTCTAGTATGGGGCTATACCTTTCTTGTTTTCACAATCTGCCCTCTTTTCTTTCTTTCTTTGTTTTTGTATTTTTATTTTTATAACTTTGAATGCAATTTTTAGACTATGATATTTAAAATGAAAATAAAATGCTTTAAAACTCAAGACTCTTGGCAGAATTAATGCTTGAGCATCCTGCCATTGACAGGACCTCCATATAGATCTTCCCCATTTAACTCTTTTAAGAAAAATGCATTGTGACCCCTTTCAGTATGAACAATATAGGGACCTTTCCATAAGTTCTCAAACTTGCCATCTTTTCCCTTCTCTTCTCTCCTTGAATCCCACTTAAGAACAACATTTCCAAATTGGAAATTGTCTGCCTTAGTTCTCTTATCAAATAGCTTCTTCATATTTTCTTGGACCAACTGTGTTCTGTCATAAAATTCTTCTCTGGTCTGCTGTAAATGGATTGTTTGGTTGATTCTTCTCTGCATATCATTCTCTTCAACCTGCACTTCTTGAAGGAGATTCATGGCTAGAACTCCTAATGAGGTGGGAAAGACTGCATTCATGCCATAGACTAGTTGATAGGGGGACATATTTTTTGACTTCCCTGTAGTTAACCTATCAGCCCATAAGGCATGAACCAGTTTACTGTGCCATGATTTCTGATTTTGTTCCAACAGTTTTTTAATGATATTGATGAGGCTCTTGTTGGAAGATTCAGCTAATCCATTTCCTTGAGGATAGTAAGTAGTAGAATGGCCCAAGGTTATGTGGTATTTGTAACAGAAATCCACCATCTTTTTAGATTTAAAAGCAGCAACATTGTCTGTTATGATTTTTCTGGGACAACCAAATCTAGATAGGATATTTTTTTCAAGAAACTTGATAATAATAGAGTCATTAGCATTCCTAGAGGGTATAGCTTCTATCCACTTGGTAAAGAAGT
Source organism: Pinus albicaulis (assembly GCA_034641835.2). NCBI lineage: Eukaryota > Viridiplantae > Streptophyta > Pinopsida > Pinales > Pinaceae > Pinus > Pinus albicaulis. Next base: position 526,540,176 of record CM076569.1, read on the forward strand.
CAGTGGCTGTGAGGATCCACTTATGTTGAGCTAAGGAGGATGGATGAATTTCCCCAATGAAGTGTAGACCCCATTGTTGAAAAGGTGCCTCAACTCTGATAGGATGTAAGGGTAAGGGAAGGACTTTTTTTTTTCCATCAAAAATTTGACACTTATGGCAAGACATGACCAAATTTTGAGTGTCTAGGAAAAAGGTAGGCCAATAGTAACCAGACCTAAGAATTTTGTTTGATGTGGCATTCTAGTAGAGGTGTCCTCCACATTCTCCATCATGCAACTCATGCATGATTTTTCCTACATCATCTTCAAGTAAACATTTAAGAAAAATTCCAACAACATTTTTCCAATATAATATCCCATCTACAATGCAAAAACTCAAAGCTTTTTGTTTCAAAAATCTAGCTTTAGTTTTAGACAAATAAGGAGGGGTATTTAAATATAAAAGCACATAAATAATGTTAGCATACCAAGGAGAATTCATAAATGTTTCTTCAATAAAAGGAGCAATAGATTCTTCTATTTCTTCCAACACATCTACCATATTCATGTCTAGTGCTTGAAAGTTAGACTCACCCATAATTTTTGCTAATCCCTGCCCTTTAACTAGTTTGGTGGGCCTGAATTCTAAGTCGTATTCAAGAATAGTTGCAATCCATTTTCCCCTTTTACCATCAGGATCTTGACTTAGAATGTCCTTGACAACAGTATGTGGAACAAAAGCAATTATGTGAGAGTGTAAAATATATACCCTAAAGTCTTTTAATGCTTTCACTAATGCTAAGGCTTGCTTCTCCATGATGTTATATTTGAGAGGAGCATCTCTTAAGGCCCTACTAAAAAAGGATATTGGTTTTTCTTGCCCTGAATCAGTCTTTTGAAGTAAAATTGCAGCTATTGTATTTTCAGATGCAAAAGAAAAGATATAAAAGTCTTTGGTGAAATCTGGACTAATCAGGACTGGTGTTTGAGTAAGAGCTTGTTTGACCAGTTCAAATGATTTTTAGCTGGTAAAGTCCATTTTACACTGACATATTTATTAAGCATTTTTGTAATGTTTTTTAATAGCTCAACAAGATTAGGGATAAACCTCCTCAAAAAATTGAACTTTCCGATGAAATATTGCAACTCTTTGAGGCTTCTTGGATGACCGATTTGTAATATGCCATATGTCCTTGTAGGGTCTATTTTGATTCCCTCTTCTAAAATTATATGGCCAAGAAGTTTACCCTCTTGGAGACCAAAGAGTGTCTTCTTGGGATTCAGTGACAAGCCAAATTTCCTACACTTCTCAAAAACGTTTCTTAGGTGAATCAAATGTTCTTCATCAGTTTTTGAGAAAATAGTTATGCCATCAAGGTAAATGATTATGAAATAGAAAATATCTTCAGAAAAGGCTATGTCCATGGCCTTTTGGAAGGTGGCCCCTGCATTCATTAATCCGAAAGTCATTTTGACATACATAAAGGTGCCCCAAGGTTTAGTGAAAGCAGTTTTGATTTGATCACTTGGGAGCACTAACACCTGGTTGTAACCTGAGAACCCATCTAAGAGGGATATTCTTTTGGACCCAACTACCCTTTGAAGTATATGGTCCATTTTAGGTAAGGGGTATTTGTCTTTTAGAGAGGCTCTGTTTAAATTTCTGAAGTCAATACAGAGCCTAATTTCCCCTGTCTTCTTTCTAGCAGAAACTAAGTTTGATACCCACTCTAAATATCTAATTGGTACAATGATCCCAGAAACATGAATATTTTCAATCTCTTCCTTAACTAAAGGTAATAAAACAGGGTTTATTCTCCTTATTTTTTGTTTAAAAGGATTTTGATTTTCCTTCAAAGGGATCTTATGTTGGATGATGCTGGTATCATACGATTTTAGATCCTTGTATCCCCAAGAAAAAACATCTTTAAACTCTTTGAACAGCTCTATGTACTACATTTTTATGTGAGCTGGGAGAGTTCTGGATATTTTGATCATCTTGGGTTTTGATAGGCTGCCTAGGTTATGCTCTTCTACATTCATTTCCATAGGCTCCATTCTCGGTTCTTTGGCTACATCGTTAAAATAAAAAATATGTTCTAAAGGTGTGAGACCTCTTGGAATTTTATCATTTTTGCATTGTAAAACTTCCAGGTCTTCTTGGTCTATGTGGTCAATTTTCTCTTCTTCAAAAGGATTCTCATAATGATTTATATCGGCAGTATATGTCATTTTAGCTTTTGGGATTTGTTCAATATACAAACAATTTTCTTTATGGCTGGTTTCTGATATTGGTATGCTGAAATCATTTTCTAATTTCAAGAAATAATATATGTGTTTGTCAGAATAAAACACTTGCCAGTGATCTTCATTATCAGGCACAACAGGCCTGTGTTTTACCTTCACACTAAGTTGTTCATTTATTTCAGGTATTTGGCAATTGCTAGCATTGAAAGCAAGTTCATTTGCTAGATGATTTAGTGCTCTTGGAATGAAAATAAGTTCATATTTTTCAAAGGTTTTCAACAGATCAAGGGCAGCGTTCCGATATTCCCTAAGCCTTGGATTTCTAGCTGAGTATTCTCCTTTGATTTGTCTTATGATAAGTTCAGAATATCCTAAGATTGATATCCTCTGGGCTTCTAATTGTTTAAGCAATTGTAAGCCTAGGAGAAGTGCTTCATACTCAGCAATATTGTTAGTGCATGGGAAATATAATTTATATGAAAAACTCTGATTCGTATTTTGAATCCAAATACCTGCCCCTGCACTTGTTTTATTACAGGATCCATCAAAGTTTACAGTCCACAGTATGTTTGCCTTATTTCCATTTTCTTGTTGCTATTGATTGCCAATGTTTTGAATTTGATTGAAGGGAAGATTTGATTGTTCTGGTGAACTGATTGGGTCCATGTTTTCCTTATCTTGTTGAGTAATTTCATCTTCGTTACATAAGATAAAGGAATCTAAACTTGATTGAATAGAATAGATTGGAGAGTTGTTTGGTTTGTCAATGTTGCTCACCATGTACTTCATGTGGGATTCCCTGTATAGTCTCCTGTTGTGGTTAAAAACAGGGATGGTGGCATAAGACATGTCCATTTGAAGGCTTCCCTAAAGTTTGGCTCCCCAAGATCTTGACAAGAGCATGCCATAATTAGGGGGAATGTCAGCTACAACTATACCCATGACTAAAATCTTAGCAGGAATTTGAGCTAAATTAGCACATAAATCTTTGATTAAACCTAAACATTTGACTCTTCTTGAGTCAAAGGAATACAAATCTTTGTATGGTTTAGTAATCTCTAAGCCTAAGCTTTCCATTACCACCTTGGGCATTAGATGGTGTGAAGCTCCTGAATCTAACATGGCCTTGTGTAAAATTTTCTCGGGTATGTTCAAGCTAACATAGAAGGGAGGGACAGCCCCTTCTTGGTATTTTCCTTCAACTTCTGGACCAAACAACAACTCAGGTTTGTCATCTGTCAAGTTTAAGGTGTCAGTATCACTTCCTAAGTTCAAAGCTTTCAAAACTTGGTTTTTGTACACTTCTTGGGTTACTAGTTCAGCTAGGGGAATGGTAATTTTTATCTTGGTGATCTCTCCCTCAAGGCTGAAAGGAACAACTGACTTGTTCATATTTACATCTAGCTTTTCAATTGAATTCCTTTCAGCACTTTTGATGTGCTAAACCTTGTTTGGACTGGTAATTGGGACAGTTTTATTAAGACCATTAGATGAAGTGCTAGGGGGACTTTGTTCAACATCTTGCTGGACACTTTTGTCTTTGTTTATGTCTAGTTTCTTGGTCAAAATGTTGGTTTTTTCTGCTGTCTTTTTGGGCTGAGTTTCTGTGTTTTTCTTGACTGCATAATTAGTGTTCCTATCCTTTAAGTTGTCTACATTCCCCTTTCTCCTAAGATCGTATTGTTTATGCACCTCCATGATTGCATTTTCAAACCCCAATCTATAGTCATCAGAATCTTCATAGGTGTTTGTACTGTGATAAAAAAAGAAGCCTTGTTCTTCCTCAGCGAGGAAGACATCATCCCCACTGTCTGATACAATCAAGTTTACATGAGATTCTCCCAACCTTTCCATCTCTCTATCTTCCTCATATTGATCTACATAGTTCTGTTGGAAGGGAGGTCTAATCTGTTGGTCACTTTCTTTTGGCTTATCTTGATTGTTTTCTCTTCTATAATTCTGATTTCTATTTCTGTTTTGGTTATTTTGAGGTTCTCTTGGTGGCACTCTCTCATTCAAATTGATCTTTTCAAGCATCCTCTCCATCACCTTCACTAGGTTGTCAATTTTTGTGTCAGAAGTTGAGGTTGAGGGTATTAGGTCATCTTTATAAGTTACCCTCTTCTCTGATCTCAACCTATTTCTTTTCTCAATTATGTTTGCTTCTACGCTCACAGCTCCTTTCTGCATGTCTTCTAAGGTTAAGTAATCCCTCTCCCTTAACTGATACATCATGTCAACATCAAGGCCTTCGGGATATCTTACTAAGGCCATGCCTTGAGGAGGTTTCATGTGAGGTGGAAGAGCATTGTAAACGCTATTGAACCTAGTGGAGTAATCATGAACACTCTCCCCTTGATTTCTCTTGAGGCTGCTATACTCTGCTAGTATTTGGAGAGGATTCTTTTTGAGTTCCCATTTTTTGATGAATGTTTGATGCAAGGCAGGGAGATCATTTATGCTGTTAGGAGGTAAGTTTTTAAACCATTTCTTTACATCTCCTCCTAAAATTTGAGCAAATATCCTCATCTTCACAGTTTCTTCTTCCATCTCCATGTAATCAAATGCATCTTCCATCCTATCTACATGATGTTGAGCTGTTGTAGACTCTTTTCCAGTGAAGTGAGGGATTTTGGATTGGTAATCATTTGGTAGGGGAAGCAGAGGTTGTGGTAACACTAATGGGGCATACCATGTTTCCATGGTTATAAATAAGGGTGGATTTACAAGGGGTGGGTTTGTGAAAGGGAGAGTGGGCTGGACAGGTGTGTTTTGCACAATGGTAGTATGGATTGGAGTGGAAGAAACACTTGGGCCAACAAACTGATTTTGAGCAGACTTGTTATGGAAAAGTTTAAAGTGATGAATAAGCTGGGAGTCAGGAGGAGTGGAAGGTGAAACTTCCCTATTGAATCTTTGTTGCAAATCTGCAATGTCAAGATCAGTTTGGTTTAAATCACCTTGAGATCTAGTTCTAAAGATGTTCTTTGTATGATGTAAATCAAAGTGTGAATCCTCTAAGACAACAACGTTTTCAGGGACATAATTTGTTCTTAAGAGGCTCCTATTAGTAGCTGATTTTCCAGAGTTAGAAGTCTGCCATAGAATTCTCTCAGGATTGTCAACGATTAAAGGAGGATTTGGGTCTGGATGGGATCTAGTGTTGATCCTATGTGAAGCTAGACTTTTTTTCAAAAATGAGAGAGGTCGAGATTTTTAGGGACTATTTCTGGAAGCTTCACCTCTCAGGATGTCTTATCTAGTATGGGACTAGGCTTCTAAACTTCTTCAAGGCTGGTTAACACAGCCCTAAAGAGATCTAGGAACCTAGATTAGTAATAGGCCTACTGGGGCTAGTGGAGTCACCAGGTGGAAACGTTTTAGCTTTTATGAAGGTAAAATATTGGATGGTCCAACCACCATGATTATTATGAAGCCAAACTGAAATTTTTTGGGTTTTTCTGAGTTATTTCGATCTGACAGGTTAAGAGAGTGTCCTAAATCTCATTTAACACTTAGCTAAGGTGTTTAATCATACATAGTTCACTCTTATGGCTTGGTAACTGATTCCTTCAAGGTTTGATAAGGTTCAATGAGAATCCTAAGGGTTACTTAGTTTTTCACTGATTCAATTAAGTCCTATCATGACTACCACTTGTTAGGCAGTGCTTGAAGAAGGTTACTTATGTTATACTGGACAGTGAGTGTTTTAATTTTGAAGATTTTACTCAGGGTCCCACCGTGATCGCCATTATGTTGGTGTCCCATGTTTTGATAATTTGGAAAATCAAAAGACAAGGCAACATCAGAACCAATCTTTAGAGTTCCAAGATCTAGTCCTCCTATTCTCAGAGAGGGATCTCTCAAATGTTTTTTTGCAAAGGTTTATCTTGTGTGCTTTGAGTATTGGCTTCAGACTAGTTATTAAGTGTAGGTGTTTGTTTATTTGTTTGGTTGAATTGATGCAGCATAACATGAAAGGTCTAGGAAAGATATATAGAAAGGAGAAACATCTGGTTCATTGGGCAATGAAGTCAAGAATAGGTCATAACATACTCATCAATGGATATGGGATATTAGAGGGAAAATCTAACTTTGCCACAGGATTCTTTGGTTTTTGGAATGAGATGGACATCAATGATTTGGAAAGAGAAGTTTAATTCTCAAACAAAGGGAATTTGAAAGCACAACTTGAACAATAAAGAGTTATTTGGTAGACAGGGCTAACCATAAATTCTACAAATCACACCTTTAAGCAAATAATGATTTCAAAACAACTTTTAAAATGAAATCTAAGATTTGGGGAACACCGTATTTCCTCAAAGATTTTATTTCAAATGACTTAGAAAACATAAAAGATTCACTAATAATTGCAGTCATAGAAGAGGGAACACCTAACACATCTATGATTACAATGATAAAGACCTTTAAGACAACTGTTTAAGTAAGGACAAAGCACAAGATTAGAACAGACCTCCTTGGTTTACTATAAACAGAAATACTTCAAAGGGAGACTTCAATAACAGCCTTTTAAGTGGTAGCAGACAAGCAGGGAGAACCATAAATCATGTTGAAACCATCTTATTCAAACTATCATAGAAATAAACAAGCATGAGGACTAAAGAGAGAGATTAAAGACTCTAAAATACCTTAGCAGAAGAAAACATGAAACAGTGAAGGATGAACAGGTCTAAGGTGCTTCCAGGAGTCATTTCTTAGCCTAAAAATTCCAACCTATTGTAGTAAGAAATTATGGAACAGAATGAAAATAGGAGAAAACATTAAATAGTTCAATATACTGCACCAATAGCCAAGCTCATGGATCCAATGATAGAGCCTTCTCAGGAACAAGCATGCAACAACATCATCAAGGCTTCCAAGACTTCAATTTGTACTTCAACTTCAGCAGACTATGTATTATTTTAGAGAGTTTCAGTATTACAACTAGTGATCAACCAACCAACTTCTCATCTTCTATAGAAGTATTTATAGAAGAATGAGGAGGTGAGATCTGATAAGGATCTCCAAAGATAATTAATACAGTCTTAATGGATTCTTGGCCTTTGGGGTGCTCAATGAAGAAGCTTTCATAGGTGTCCTCTGTATTAAATAATTTACATTATGATTTAAGATCGGTGGGAGCTCTTTTTGACCTTTGAGGCTCTGTGTGATGTCAAAGTAACTCTGTTGATATTTTTTCATTAATTTTGTCTGCAGAATTTATCCTTTGGCTACATTGTGAGGCTGACATCTGGTCTTGATCAATAACTTCGGCCTCCGATATGAATTCTTTGAGGCACAGGTGGAAAAGTGGCAGCTGGGAGGAATCAATTTGCCTCAGCTGTGGCGGTGGAGGCTTTATGTCTAATGAACCTCTATGATTTTCCTCTTTAACTTTGTTTTAATCGGGGATTGGGCTTTTGATAAACCATTTTAGACATAATACCCACAAATCTGTCTTTAATCTTTTGTCCCACTATATTTTGTCTTCGGTGCTGATAGTCTCTGACTGTGCTTGATTTACTGTGTTTTGCTGATATGCAGGGTTACGTAGGGGTTGATAGGTCATCAATGCCTCATGAAACACCGATGAAATGTGAATTTTAAACCCTGTGGATGATTCTCTTAGATGAATCTAAGGCAAGAGGATCGTCACCCTCAGCCTGTGAATTTTCTTCGGCATGGCGGAAAAACCATTTAAACCCTGCAAAATACAAAAAACATTATGACATCCTGCATGTATAGGTTAACTACTTTAGAAGGCACGTGGAGAGAGCGTGGTCGTTGGATGGCATCATCCAACGGTTGATATTGATTAGAGGAGGTCAAAGGAGAGCGGAGGAGGAAATTAAATCGGAACCGTTGATCGCGCAGAGATCGACGGTCGGGAGCGAGGGTGACTAAACAACGTGAAGGGGTCACGTTATTATTAAAAAATAAAATAAAAATGGGAAAAAATATTTAAAACCTTTGTTTCGGCGAAAAAATGATCAAAAATCATGTTCGGGGTTCGGGACGATCGTGGGCCATCGGATGAGATTGGCCCACGCGATCAACAACAGAGAAAAGGTGCCAATAAACCTTAGAAACATGCCCGGACATCAAATTTTCAATAAAATCCAGATGAATAAAACCCCCAGTTCTGTAAATGCTGACTGGATGAGGAATCAATGTGATGAATTTTGGGCCATCGATCTATAGATCAGATCGACAGTGGAGATGCTTTTAATACCGCACCATATGCTGAGTTATCGCACGGGCACCTTCGGAGAGCGATCACCGTCCGATGAGCGGCCTCAGATCGGATAGTGGACATCAATATTGCTCCGGGTCCATGTCCGAAATTTAACGCATGATGAGGGCAGTTTTTCAATAGTGCTCAAGGCCACGTGTTGGGCGGTGAATGGAATCGCTGCCGATTAGGAAAAAACCGCCCTCCGCTTGAAAGCGGTGCGATGGATTCCGCCCAGTTTTGAAATAGTGAGTGGCTGGAGGGGACCACTGGGGCGATAGACTGTGCGCCATCGATCTGCAGATTAGATCGACGGTGGAGAGCAACTAGCATTTTGTACTGGTGGAAAACTTTATGAAATAATAAAAAATCGACAAATTAATATAACCGAAGGTTTATACTTTGGGGTGAAATATTAATTTTTTATACGGCCTGGTGCCCGTATGCGGGGCCATGGGTTATATAGAAAACCATATGATCGGGGGTTTATGGAGGAAGGGCTAATTGTGATCGGGTGATGTGATAAGTGCTTGGATGGCCAGTGCTTGGTTCTAGCACCAAGGCATATGGAGGGGAAGGTTTAAAGACTTAGCCCAAGGGGCTTAAGTATATAATATATAAAAATATGATTTATATAGATATTCAATGATTTTCAAAGGATTTGGGGGTTTCGGTATAGTTTAAAAATGATTTTTAAACTATGGAAAATTATTTTCATGAATAGAAGAAGGGGAATCATGAAAATAGAGGAATTTATGGAGATAAAAGGGGTAAAAATGAAGGTTAGTTTTGTGGTGGAGGGAAAGGAAAAAATAGGATTTTGTAGCAGTTTTTCTTCATGTAATGACAACAGAATTTCTGAGTTGAAAAGGTGAAAAGTAGTGACGATTATCCAAAGGATAGGATATTATCAAAAACCTTTAAGCATCAACAATTTTTAGTAGTGAAATTGTTTCTTGAAGGCTATCCAAAATCATTTAGCCACCACTTGATATGACAGAATTTATAGGTGGCTAACAGAATGAATGTAAATGAAGACCTAGGTCTATGGAAAACCTAGTATTTAATATTCTTTATAACTGATATGTATTTAGGGAATGAATATGGATTTGATGCATGGAAAAATGGGAAGGAAATTAAAACTAGGGTTTCATAGAAACAAGCATTTAAAATTTCTTATGAAACAACAAATATTTTATTGGAGAGGTGTTGTAGGGTTCTCTTACTATGTTAAAGCCCTTCAAAGAAATTTGTGAGGAAACAAAAACTTGTTGGAGGTTGTGAAACCCTTTGAAACCCTGCATGTGCAAACATGCAACGTCCTGGAGGAACGCGTTGCGCCGAGGAAAATGCACAAAGACAAACGGTAAACGCGCAACTCCTGTGTAAATTGGTCAATAGTTGTCAGGAAAACATGTAGCGCCTTAGTGAAAATGCACAGCAACCAGGAAAACACGTAGAGACCTAGGGGAAATGCGCAACAACCCTAAAATTTGACTGAAAATGCTTGAAAACTTGAAATTTATCCTTTGTTGGAAACTCCTGATGGATGAATGAAGCCAATGACTTTATTTGAGGTGTTTGAGTGGCTTTATAGCTTTAGTGGTTTTGAATTTTGAATTTGAATTACCCAATTTTCCTATGTTCACTTTTTCCTTTGAACTTTGGCACTAATACTCTTTATCTTTCTGACTTCTTTAACATTTTGCAATTTTATCAAGACATGGATTTTTGCTTTATTTGCTCCACTTAGGTTGGAAATGATTGCATTTGATAGTCTGGGATGAATTTATTACATATGAGAACATAAAATTACATTTGGAAAAACATAAATAAATTACATATTTGACTTCTATATCAAAATGTCATTTTGATATAAAAATCATTAAACTCAAAAATTAAAACTCTGAAAGTATGATAATTACATCATGATGATATTCCATATAGGAAGACAAAATTTCTTGTTTATTCCCTCTCATATATGTGCTGACCTCATCTGGAATGAAGGGATAACCTTGAAAAATAAAAAATATAATGACCTAATGGGACTTCTTTAGACCTGACTTTCATGAATGGTATTTGACTTAAAAGACTTCCTCGTAAAAAGAGAATTTCCATAGGTGTTGTTATTCTAAATGAGACATTGGAATGAGTTAGAAATGTGAATCTTGGAGGGAGAATGAAGTTTTATTGAGGGAGGCAACCAGAAGTGGAACAATTTTGTATCATGACCTAATGGAATGATTGAAAATTTCTTTTGAATGGGACACCTAAGATGCAAATGCAAAATGTGTTTTGATCCCTGGTGGAACTATGCAAATACTAACACTAACACACGACATCATGCATATTATTGAGGCATACTTTGATGATTTAGCTTCTCGTTTTTGCAAGAGAATTGGTGATCCTGCACACCTTTGTCATGTTTTTGAATTATGTCAGTATTATAAAATTTGGTTGAACCCTAATAAGTGTGTTTTCACTGTCACATCCTGTCGGTTCTTGGGATTCCTTGTGTGTATAGAAGGGATTCGGGTAGATCCCTTCAAGGTTGAGGCAATACTTCTATTTCCTTCCCCATATTTGATCCGTCAACTTCAAATTCTATAAGGCAAAGCCAATTTATTATAGAGATTCATCATGATTTTTTCCAAGATTACAAAGGGATTTATAAGGTTGTTGAAGAAAGAAGTTCCATTTTTTTGGGATGACTTTGCTAAACATTCATTCGATGCTTTCAAAAAATCATTGACCTCTGCTCCATTACTAAGTCAACTTGATTATAGCAAGGATTTCCTCTTGTATCTTGCCGTAGAAGAATTTACCATAGTTATGGTTTGGGTTTAGGAGGATGATGCTCTTTGTGAGCATGCTTTATACTACCTTAGCCAAGGCTTGGTAGGTCCTGAACTCCAGTATTCTCCGATTGAGAAACTTTCTTTGGCAGTTGTTCATGTTGTCGAGTGGCTCAGGCATTATATCCTCCTTCACAAAACTTATGTTTTAGTAGCAGTCCATCCATTTCAATTTTTTCTTAGTAGGCGAGTGATTGGGAGAAAATACAATCGATGGATTTTTATTTTGCAAGAATTTGATCTTCAATTTTTGTCTGCCAAATCGAAGAAGTCATTGGTATTTACAGAGTTGATTTCTGAGTTGCCCTTTGGAGAAGATATTGTTTATGAAGAATCATTTCCTGATAAACATCTTTTTCTCATTTCTTCATAGGATCCCTGGTACGAAGATCTCATAGTATATCTCCAGACTGTGAAGTTTCCCTTAGATTTTTCGAAATATGAGTGACGAAAGTTGCGTCACTTAGCTAAAATTTACTTGATTATTGATGAAAATCTATATCGTCGTAGGGTCGATTCGATCGTTAGACGCTACTTAACTCTCGAAGAAGCTGAGGTTGTGCTGAAGGATTGCCACAATGGAGCTTGTGGTGGTCATTTATCTGGGCTTGCTACAACCCAAGAAATTTTGCATGCAGGATACTTTTGGCCCTCGATTTTCAAAGATTATGTTAAGGCAGTAAAAAGTGTCATCCCTGTCAATTTTATACCCAAAATATGCGTGCTCATCCAGCTCTGCTCTTTCCTGTTATCACTGTTGGTCCTTTGAAAAAGTGGGGTATTGATTACACTATATGTAACCCTCCTTCGGCTATGGGTCACAAGTAAATTATTGTAGCTGTAGACTACTTTACGAAGTGGGGTGAGGCTATGCCTACTTTTGGGAATGGCAGTGAGATAGCAGCCCTGTTCCTTTTAAATCAAGTCATTTCTCGCTTTGGTATCCCCAAAGAGATTGTCACTCACCATGGCAGTCATTTTCAGAACAATATGATGGTTGAATTGGCTCTGAAATTAGGTTTTTCGGAAAGAAAATTCATCTCCTTACTATCCTCAATCCAATGGGTAAGTTGAAGTCGTTAACAAATCCTTGAAGACAACTCTTCAAAAGAAAATTGATAAGACTAGATCCAATTTGCATGCCATGCTATACCCTGCACTTTGGGCACACCGGATGTCTGTAAATACTGCAACTAGTTTCACTCCATTTCAGCTAGCTTATGGTTTGGAATCTACATTTCCTATTGAATGTGAAATTCCTTCCCTTAAGCTAGAAATTGAGCTTTTTCTTGACACTTCCAGTCTCGAAAAACACCTCTTCCATATCGAACATCTTGATGGGCGGCACCGAGATGTAGCTACGATGAATGAGGTGCATAAGAAACGGGTGAAGGTTCAGTATGATAACGAGATCAAACCTAGGGTTTTCTCCGAAGGTGATATTGTCTTGGTTTACGCCCAAGAGAAAGATCCCTTGGGGGCAGGCAAGTTCATATCTATTTGGTATGGTCCCTTCATCGTCAAAAAGGTCCTAAAAAAGGGAGCTTATGCCTTGGTTGACTTTGATGGGAATGAGTTGGCGAAGCCCAAAAATGGGCTTTATTTGAAAAATTATTATGCTTAGGCTTCGGCCTAGCATTTTCTTTGTTCTGTATATTGTATTTTTTGTATATATTGTTTTTCGATTTTTTTTGGGTGTGATTTTGATGGTTTTTTATCTGCTTTGGCAGGTATTATTGGATGGGATGAGTCATTTTGGCTTTTCCGATGGTGCTAGTAGACATACCTGGAGCCTGGCTTTCGTGGCTTGGGTAATCCACTATCCAGTCGGTCGTTTGTTAGTTTCAAGAGGTGCTTGCATTGGTCCTTCTTCGAACATTGTGGTAGAGTACACTATAGTGATCAACCCACTCTCAGAGGAAATATCTCTTAGTGTTGATTTGTTAGTAGTAATCTCTCCTAAACCTTGTCTAAAATATTGGAAACTGTGTTAACTATTCTAATGTTTAGGTGAGGACTCATCAAAGGAATTTATGATGAGCCTTAAATAGGATTTTTTACTCGATGAGCTGTGCTATGATGTATTTTCCTATATGAGACATTTTTACTCATTTCAAAAGGTTGGATGCTGTGGAATTTAGCTTGGAAGACTATTGTACTTTGTGAATTTGGCAGGAACTAATAGACAGAATTTCAAATAATTGTGGTGGGATTCATGTGGTATGTTCTTTAGTATTGTTTTTTATTCTGTGATCATATGTTTGAATGTATTGTACCTTCCATTTCCATTTTCATGTCTTATGTGATTGATTTGTAAGTTTGATAAGCATAATTCATTGATTCAATTCTCTTATTTGGAGAATCTTTCACATTTATATTCATTTTCTTCTAATATAAACGAATTCATGATTTTCATGCTCTTTTTGAAATCATATCAATCTACCCTATACACAATGATACCTCAAAAGTGATAAAGTGTGTTCCTACCTCGCCCCATTACATCTCTGCAAATCTGATTTTCAGAGCCCTGGCCTATTTTTTCCTAAACCTAATTCACCATCCATCACAAACCTTCAAAATAAAATCAAACCCTAATCTACATACCTTGCCTAATATCATTCATGATCCAGTCAAATTTGTTGTGATCTCATTCAGAGAGCCCTCTTAGCCTAGTAGGGCTAGCTACTAGGTCAAAGTGGTCTGTGGTTACCTTTGTTGGTCTCCTTCTCAGCCTTTAGAGATTCGGTGGAGTGATAACAAGGTAAAACCTAAAAATTATAAAATAAATAAATATATTTCTAAGAAGATGTTAAACCTATACTACATAAAAAATACAAATGAAATATAAGAGAGAAGGGGCTTAGTAGTGCAAGTCCGTTAAATATTATTTGGCCTTTTCTTTCATGGGGGGTAATGTTTCTTCAACCATGTTAGCATGATCTTTGTCTCTTTTCTTGCTCCTAGGGTGGTCAGGGAAATCAATCCTATAATGTCCCATCTTGTGACAATGATAACACTCAATTTTGGACAATTCAACCTTCTTTGGTGCCTTCTTCTTGAATATTCCTTTATGATGAGCAACATAATATTTTTAAACTTCTTCTTCTTTCACCAAAGCTCCGTTGTTGCATCTTTGGTTTTATATATATAGACTGCCTTTTTCATTCTTCTTTCACCAAAGCTCTAATACCATGTTAGAGAATCAGATAGGAAGAAATATCCTCTTTCTATTGATCATTTACTTGTGATCTTCTTTAGTTCTTATTATTTTCTTTTTATATTTCTTCTTATTAGTTAATCCTCAAAATATCAAAGCAGATACACATAGATTAAGGACAGCAGATATAGGCTAGTAGCCAGGGGAAATCCCCATTATTGGGGAAAACAGAGTCAGTAATTATTCCTTAAATAGTCATTCTTGAGACTCTATACCTTGACCCAAACTTCCTCCACACCAGGTCAGCCTTCCTTATGATGCTTCCTAAATCTGGCAGTAGTAGTAGTACTATGATGTAGTTTATTTGACCTGTAACTTTGACCTTGCTTCTTGAGACTTCGATCTAGATTCAAAGGCTTCTATTTAGGCCCAATACAACTTCTCCAAGTAAGAAATTTCAACAAAAAAAACTTCGAATTCCTCTTCTCTTGGTAGAAACACCTTAACAACACCCGATGTAGCAATTGTCGCAGTAAAACTTTGAGAACTTTGATATCCCAAACTATATATTTAAATGTAGAGAAGGTAGTGCCAAATTTTCAATTTTATTCAACTCTATAAGTGTACCCAAAACTGAATCCATAAATTCCTTCTCCTTCACTTCGCAAATCTCTCTTGTTGTAGCTTCTAGATATAATTTGTGTGTTGCATTGAGATGGTTCCAAGTGAGTTCGATTCCATTATATATATAGGCTTCAGCTGAGATCGAATTCTTGGGCTTGAGGCCAACTTGATCACCTTAAGGCTGACTTGGTGTGGAGGCTTCATAATTCATATTTTACAGAATACTTGACCTATTTGCGTGATTCAAAAGCCATGTATGGATCAATTTAAATCTGCAATAAACCTATACAATCTAAATAAAACCTAGAAGTCCACAATAGGGACTTTGACCTAAAATAGATATGACCCAAGCATGAAACCCATGTTTTAATAATTAATTTAGTAATAACATAAAATTATTTTCTTTATTCTTTTGACAAGTACAATAAGGATTGACTCAAGTACAATTTATGAATACTAAAACTAGTTAGATTCTTCAAAAGTGGGGACCTATAAGTAAATTATGAACTTTCCATCACTTTGATAATAATTTAATAGAATAGTTACCCTTCAACAAATGCCTCAATATCTACAACAAATCGTTATTTTCTAATGGGGTATAGAATAAATATGATTCATGTGGTTTAACAGGACTATGGTATGCTCAAAATATGAATATAAGCTGAAATTTTCATGCATCATATGGATACATAGATTACATCGTGTGATATATGGGTTGGTTTCCTAAAAAATGATTGATTATGTGATTGTATCTAAAGTTTTATATATTCATCTTTAACAATTTGGAATTATTATGAAAAGAACATACATGAGATGTGAGGAAAATTATTATTACTAAAGCACATACAACCAGTCAAAAAGTTGCATTTGAAATTACAAAATATGACTATTATTATTAATTTTTATTGAAATTTAAACTTATGTATTTGATTATTCATTAAATTTTAGCATTTTAAATCATTGGAAAGACAATATTTTATTTCTAATATTTTCTTTGAAGTGTGTACTTAGTGTAATATTTCTAATTGATTTACATTTAGTTTTCAAATTTTCATCATGGAAGGGTTTGAAGATTATATACCCCTAAAATTTAAATTAATAACATCCCTTCAAATTTTATCATTGCTCGTTACAAAAAAATTGTGTTAAAAGGAATGATATTAAAGGCAGTCCTCAACATATATGCTTGCAATATAAAAAGTGTGAACTAAACATGTCTGAGAATACTTATGTTCCTCTTTGATATTTTACCCTTGTGGCTCATGCGAGGTTTAGATAATTGTACCATTATAAGAATTTCTTAATCTATATTGTTGAAAGAATTTAAGGTTCTTGTGAGTCAAAAGCGTAAATTTTGTTTTGTGACTAGTATACACCTCTTTCAATGCACCATCACAAACATTGTTATGAAATGGTATGTAGACCAAAACTGTCCATTTCATTCAATGTTTACAACCCTTTTCAATGCCTTCTTATGTTACTTCCAGTTACATATCCATTACGATACCAGAATCAAAATGTTGACATCGTTTCATCAAAAAATTTCCACACACCTCTCCGATCATGTAAACGAATATCATCGAAGGCAAAGCTTTTGGAAAGCTTCGAAATTAAAATACACGTTTACATGGATTGGTTCTTGTGAGCTATCCTCAATCCCATTGCTAAATATGTTGCATCTCATTTCCATAAAATTGATGAAGAATACATCTAGACATATTTTAAGTTTAATCTGATCTATGCCCAATCAGGTTATGTCTATATCATCATCCCTGACCTTATTAGGCCTAGTGTTTCTTTTGCACTAGGGGCATCTCATGGAATTGATGTTTTTATTGGATCAGTATCTTACTCTCACCATTCCCCATATCTACAAGGATTTTTAGGTTACATCCAACCTCAAGAAGGGCCCAATTCCACATATTGTTAGCCTCCTCCTAATCCTTTACAACTAAAATCTTACCAAGGAATGAGTACATCTTATGCATTTCCCCATCCACATCATTCGATGCTAGGGCCAAATGTTACACAACCTAATTTTCATATTGGTTTTATGAATCCAAATTATCGTTATGTTTTACCCAATGATTTTGAATCTTGGTACTATTTTTTAATGAAGGTCCATGTGTAATAGTCGTGGGAGATTTAAGTAAAAGGATATGTTTTTCAAATTTTTAGTGTAGAAATTTCTTGTAAGGGATTACATGGTTGTGCTAGAGGATGGAATATATAGATAAATTGCATGGTAGTTCATACATTACTAGAATACAATAGCCTTCGTTTAGCCATGTTTACTTATGGTTTGTTGATTAACGAGAATTTTATGTTAATATTGACTTAGTCAATGAGTAATTAAGTTAGCCTTTATTTGTTCTTTAATGAGTTAAGATTCGAAATCAAAATTAATATTAGGAAGATTAGACAATAAGAAGAAAAAATTAATCTAAGTCCAAAATTTTGATTGCATATGATCATGAGGATGAATGTTTAAAGGTTAGGTAAGGTCCATGTGTAAGAGTTATGGGAGAGTTAGAGAAAAAAATATATTTTTTAAAGATGTAGTGTACGTATTTCCTATAGAGGGTTACATAGTTGTGCTAGAAGATGGAAGATATAGGTATATCACATGTTGGCCCACACATTACTATAAAACATTAGGCTTAATATAGTTATGCTTTTGGTGTGATGGGTCCTAGAATCAGGTTCAGATATGGTTGTGCAACCCAACAAAACCCACTACTACTAGCCCTTTCGGCAACGATCTACTGTGTAGACTGAAGTCTCACCCGAGGAAATATAGGGGGATGCTAGAACTAGGTTTCTCAATCTAGAGGGATAATGGAGTGTGGATTTAGGGCTTATATTCATTTCAATACTTAACAAAGCTTCTCCAAGCAGATATACTAATTATACAATTGTTGTTCAACACTTCTATTGAAATATATTGCAGCCTATGCAATTCTAATTTATAAGCACAAAACAACATAAATAACCATAAAAAAGACTTTGTGATGCAATTATAAGTAAAAAACCTTAACTCAGAAGAGATGATATCAAAATACAAGTAAAGAAAACACAGGAATAAAGAACAAAGATCTGCATTGAAAGTCTTTTATTATTACTCATATCTTCTTAATAGAATGCTTTATGCCCTACGCACTCAACTGCAGGGGTCTACACATTCACCTGTAGACTTTATAAGGTATCCATCCACTCAGCAGCAGGAGCCTTCCCTATCCCCCCAAAAAATAGAATACAGACTCAAAATAATGTTACATCCAAATGCATTCTATCATCATATATGATTGATATTCAAGGACTATCCTAGACTCCTTATATAGTATTTTCTTTTACAATACCATGGTTATATAGCAATGGGTGAAGCTAAAGGTATAGAGAATATCCCATCCCTTTACAAAATAAGGGTCTTTGACCCACCCCAAAGCCCCTAAGACTCTAACATAGCTCTATGCTATGGGCTTCACTCCTTGATCTGCAGAGTCTTTCTCAAAATATTCCATCGAGGGGTACTCTGCCCAACAGGCCCCCAACACAAAAATGTGACTCGTCCTGAGTCATTCTGTCGGTGCACCCTCAATATTTTCATTGATGTTGCTCAAGGAATCCTTTAGAGGTGAAACAGTTGCGGCGCACTTCTTCTCAACTTCACAAATTTTGGCCAGCAACGTCTCAATAGTTGTCCCTGCAATTTTTGTGGTAATATTATTCTACGTCTAGCATGGTCCCTTCATTTATTTATCAACAATATGTGATAGATGACTAGATTCAACTTTCGATGGCTTCGTTTGGCTATGATGAGCTTCTCTTTTATGCCGAACTCATCAACCTATTCCTGTAAAATTTTACCCTCCTAGAGATAGGCATACCACTATATCGACGCTAAAGTCTTCGTTGTGACCTTAATGTGGTTAATCTGCTCCAATTTTTTGTACCTTAGGGTCCTCCTATAGTGAGGCCCAAACATCCATAACATCTTCAAATACTTGAGCACACTCCTTGTAATATTCTGAAAATTTAGCTTTTAGCTAAATGGAATATTATAGTTCATTTTGTCACTAGATATGTGAATAAATGGGTGGGGCGGCCCATAAATCTCCTTAGAAACAATAAAAACACTTCAAGTGTGAAAGGATACCTTCTAAGCAGATAAATAAAACACCTTTGCGTATGAACAGGGGTTGGTTCATGTTGAACAGGTCAACTTTGACCAAGTCAACATCGTTGTTATGGAGGAGTGGACATTAAATGGGGAATAACACAATTTTGGAGGGAGGTGGATTGCATGGAGGAAATGAAATAATTAAGTGGGGCTAAGAGCAAGGAAGCTCATAATCTATATAAGGAAGAGGATGACAACCATATGGGGTTATGTTTTGGATTATTATTTTGTATGTGGTCTATTTAGACTTCTTGCATTCTTCAACTGTTTAGTTGAGATTGCTGTGTTGTTTAGCACCAGGTGTTATCGAGAGGGAATACCATGTCTTTCCTTGATAGGCCTCTTGGAGGAGCATTCCACTTCATTTCAACACTCAATATTAAGTACAAGCTATAGATTTCTTCATCAGCATATTTTCTGCAGGAATATTGTGCTTTGTTGCAAGGTGCAACAATGGAGGATCATCTTGGGTGTCTTCAGATCTAGTTTTTCAGTGGAGGAAGGTTTCCATCCTTTGGAAGGCATGTAAAGAAGACCCTTGAACTTTATTGACACATTTAGCAGCTGGATAAGGAGTATTTATCCCCTACAGCATAGTTTCAGTCCAGATCTATGCTATTTTAGGGAGGAGTTGCAGGGGTAGTTGCAGTGGTTCTTTTGAGAGGTGATTTCTTCAGTGGAGGAGCCATTCTTTCATCTGAAGGATCTATTGGAGAATATTTGTAGTTATTTACATTAGCTTAAGCCATATCTTCTCATTCCTATTGTTGCATCATATCTTCAGCCCTAGGGTTGCATCTTACATTGGCACATTGTGTGCATTTTCCAGAAACCCACATGGGTTGTCCTGGAAAGATGATCTAGTGCCCAGATCTGTATGTTTGGACTCTATTGGGGCCTATATCAGTATTGTTATATCATTGTATCATCTCCAACTATAGCTATGCATAATATTACTATGCTGTAGCATCTCTCTAGAATTTTGTATTGTAACATCATCTCACTTTCGAGAGTGTTTATGTATTGGAGGTTTGTGCCTCACTATTTTGTACTTATTTGCTGCATATATGATCAATAATATGGCTCTATATTGGTCTCAAGGTTTCATGTGTTAAATAATTTTTGTTTCTTTCACTTTATGAGCTATATTTCACCTTTCCCCATTTGGGAATATTACACTCTTGGATGTTGGATTCAATCGTATCATTGGCAGCCTTGATCTCGGTTGTGCGCTCCTCCCAGACCTCTAGTGGAGTAGTGGGTTGCAATTGCATCTGTAGCTCAATTATCTTCATCTTCATCTCGAGCTGCAACTTGTTAATTTCATCTTTCAAATCCTTAATTGTTGTCACGATCTTCTCCACTTTTTACTTTGGCACTACTACAACGTGAATCTGCATCTTAGTTCTTTTTTTGCAAACCTTGGTGATGGTTGTCTCCAATTTCTATCTCTACGTCGCTGCCTCATCACGCTCCTGTACTTCCTGCTACTTTTCCTCTACCATATTTTGCCTCTCCTACTTAACATCTTGGATAATTAATACGGTGCGCTTCTATGATCTGCAACTCTTTGGTAAGGCACTGGAAAAATTCATGTAATGCCATTAAAGGTAGCGCAACAAGGTTGAGCCTTGTGTTCTACCAATGTGCTGCCCACGCCAATTTCTCAACAATGTCAAAACATAATGTAATTTCAAATACTGGCATTGTGCAGGTATCAGTTGTAATCGCTAGTTCTTTCTCGGTTGTACTTGCACCTATTGGTGCCTCGCTCACTTAAATCCTGCTCTCTTGACTCACGCTCACTTGTATTGCACTCGTTTGATCCTGTATGTCCTTGAGGCCTTGATGGACCTCTACCAATGCCTTATTTTATTGTTCTTCAATGTTTCCCCATATATTTGGTGACGTTTTGAACAATTTATCGAATTTCATCAAACTCCCCCTCAGTGAGGACCAAGGTTTTAGGGTCGCCGGACATGTCTGACTTTACCTTTTTCCGCACACTTCTGCCACCCTGCATTAGTCGTTTCTTCACAATATAAGGGGAGGGGGGGTTTTCTTGATCCATAGATGTATGACCACCCTGCTCACCACCCCCTCATATCTCTGGGGCATCCTTCTCGGTCTCTTTCTCAAATTTTTTCTCAATGTCCTTATCAGTGACCAAGGTGACTTTCTTAGGTTTCTTCGTTGTATCCTTCTTTCCTAACTATGCACTAGTCTTCGCACCACTTGTGCTTGCCTACTTTGTCTCCGTGCCTTCAATGGGAGAATTTTTCCAATCACTTGGTCAATTACTTACTATTCGTGCAACATAATCATCTGTGACTAGGTATGACAACTCGTATCATACCTTTGCAGGGTACTTCTTTGCGTAGATGTGAATGTGGTGGAAATCCTCTTTAAAATTTGTGACGTGTTGATATTATTCCAAAATTATTAGTGATAAACAGGTCTTCTGGCTGATCATTTTGCGCAGAATCATCAAAAACCCACCCGACCCAAAATATTTTGTTCGCCAATACCTGGGTCATCTCTTTAGAATGCCAAAATGAGGCATAAATTGCAACCTCAAAAAGATCTGAGTCCACAGTGGAGAACTGTGACTTTTCAGGCTACTTCTGGGCCATTAGTACAATTAAGAGCAGGAGCCACGCATAGTGGAACTGCTTCCCATCCTCCTGTGCCTCCCTACAAGCATCTAAGAACTCCTTACATAGGTACCGCACCTAATTGTACACGACACCTTTGCTGCACTTCGCAGCAAAAGATATTACCGACGCTGAAAGCTCCTCTCTATGACACTTCCACATGATCTTCCCTACTAAAATATGGGTGGAAAAGTGTGCCGACTTATCCATGATGGATTTAATAGAGTAACCACTACTTACCTTTGTCAATCCATATTCCTACTTCATCTCGTCAGTGAATTCTTATCTTGATAGTTGCCCACAAATGTTTCAGCGGGGTTCAGGACGAGATAAGGAAATGTCGTGATATTTCTGATCAAATTCACATTAATGTGGATACTTTCCCCTAATGATAGGCAGTCATCATGCACTTGGGCTAGAATTTGGTGCACACAGATTATGTTGATAATGTTGCACCCAAAGTACGGAACATACAAAATGTTCAATAACCCAGCATTCTAAATTTTGGCTACCCACTTCATTGGTTTTATCCTTGTCACTCCAGTAGCCTAATACTAGATAGAGAGAATATAGCAGCTTGGCTTGACTTGGGGGTGTTTTTTTTCATCGTTGAAATCCCAATCCTCCATGCATAGCTGGGGAAATTTTCCCAACCAATCCCCCACAATCGACACTTATTTAGGAAAAAAGGGTATAAAAATCTTATATTTTACTGCATCGAGGTCTTTCGTAAGCTTCAAAGTTGTTGACTTCCATGGCAGATTATATGGGGGAAACCTGGAGAGAGGTTCAAACTCCTCTACATCAATCTCTATTATCCCTCCAGGCGTGACTTCTTCCTCTTCCGACTCCTCAACCTCGACAACCTGCTTCTCCCTATCGTGTGTCGCCTTAGACCTTTGTTCCTTTGGAATCCTCTTTTTGGGCGAGGTTCTTAGTATTGGCCTCTTTGGCTTTTTAGAAGGTCATTTTTCGGTCTTCTTCCGAGGCGATATCATTGGTGTGACGTTTTCTGGTGGCGTAGCCATAATTTCATGTGATATACCTAGCTGGATTGTGTACCCTATCCCTGCGTTGATCAGTTACTCTTTAAATACATAAAAATTATAATCCGACATCTATCAGATTTCTTGGCTAGCTCTTAGGCACAACATCTCAATTATAAATATCAGAGCACAAAGTGTTCAAAGGTTGAGCAAGATGCCTGATCTATAGCAAAATCCAAATTTAAACTTCTTTATCTCCTTCAGTTTTTCATCATAAATGCATATTTGGTAGTAGATCCACCCAGATATACCCATTTAATACATCCTTCCCATTCCTTTTAACGACAAAGTCCTCATCAAATCAATTGTTCTTGTTGCAACGATCACTTTTTGGGCGAGTTTTTCTAGAACCACCTCTTCGATGTAGTCATATTACCTTCGATGTAGTTCCCTCCAACTGCACCATCTTCCTACATACCATGTAATATTTCTAATTCGATAAAGAATCCCCTTGGAAGAGTAGTTTATAGTCCCATGCTCTCTTTCAACTCCATGGAGCGTTGAGACTCATCGCTTGCCATATAGTCATTGAGAATTTTGAGTGGTGGAGTTGTCCCTATATAAATTTAGCCTGTTGCCATTAATATTTCTAGGAAACAACTCGCCATTCAACTTCTCGAGCTAAATTGCACCCCCATCCGAGACATTCGTAATAATGTAAGGTCCCAACGAGTGCATTTGAATCTTTCCCAGGAACTTCGTGGACTTACTTTCACACAAAAGGACTGGGTCCACATTCTTGAATGTCTTATGATTAATATGTCAGTCATGTAAGGCTTTTCCCTCTCTTTCTTCACCTGTTGGTGAAAACCAATGATGAACCTCTATTCCTCCAATGCGAGCAGTTTCTCAAATATATGCTCCATAATAGCGTTGTCCACCATACCTGTCACTATGACGATGTGAAGACTTGGCACAATATATTTCATCGGCATCACTGCTACCTATCCATACACTAATCTGAATGGAGTATGAACTGTCAAATTCTTATAGGTAGTCCTATAGGCCCATAAAACTGCAGGAATGCATAGATCCTAGTCATCCCAGTTGACGTTACATACCTTAGTCAACGCATTCTCCAAATTTTTGTTAAAGGCTTCCACTGTTCCATTCACCTGAGCTTGATATGGTGTACTCTTTAGGTGATGCATTCGGAACTCCGTAGTCAATGCTTCGCTAACATTGTTCAAGAAATGCGTACATTTTTCGCTCATAAAAATATTCTGGAAACCATATCTCGAAAAAATATGTTCAAAAATAAATGTCACTACTGTGTCGACACTATAATTCTTCACCTGCTAAGAATCACCTCATCTAGTGGGGTAATATGTCACAATAATAGTGTAATGTGCACTTGTTTTCCTCCCAGGTGGATCAATTAGTGCCACAAATTCAATCATCCATTTATGAAATAGCTACAAAGTGACTTGAGGATGTAGTGCCATTTCATCCCTCCACGAAGGTCTACCATTCCTCTGAGAAACATCGCAAACGCTACAATATTCCTTTGAATCCTTATGCACCGTAGGCCACCAAAGTAGAGCTCATAGAATATTTTGCGCAATGGCCTTTCCTGGACAGTGACCTCTAGCAACTCTGCCACATGCTTCAACCAAAAAACTATGTCATTCATGCTCAGGAACATATCTTCGCAGGATCTCATCAGGTTCCATCTTGTATAAGTGTCCTGCAATTAGAGTAAAATATGTTGCCTTTACGACCAATTCTTTCTTCTATTGCGCGGTGTACTCTGCACGTGTGACTCTTGTACTAAAAAACCAAACGATATGAATAAAATGCTCGTGTGTAACCCGAATAGCGAACAACTGCACATCAAGTCACCCTTCTTCAATATTGGTAGGTTCTTCGCCCATCTCGATCCTAAACAAATGATCAGGTTGTAGATTCAGACGTACTGTATTTAATATCACATTGAAATAATACTCTTGGAATAGAAATAACCACCTACAATTCTTCCCCCAACACAGCCTTGTTGACCAAGTATATCAAAGCAGAGTGATCCATGAACATTTTGAAGTGTGCGCTTAGTAAATAGTAGCATAATTTCTGCAGCGCATAGACCATTTCCAGTCCCTCTTGTTCTATGGTGGTGTAGTTCCTCTCCACCTTATACAACTTCCTGCTCGCAAAGGATACAAGGTGATCCATATCCCCTTCTCTAGGCTACGCTAACACATCTCCCAAAATTATGGAGGGCACATCGACGTGTACCTGGAACTCCTTCTTCTAGTCTCGAAACACTAGAATTGGCACAATCACCATATTTTCCTTTAGCACATTGAGGATTATTTTATAATCATCATTCCAAAAGAACTTGACATCCTTCTTTAATAGTTTTCTATCAGCACAATGATCTACATGTAGGCTTTGATGAACTTCCTATAATAGCCTGTATGTGTAAGCATCATGCGTATTTGCTTCACATTTGTTGGTGGCTAAAAATTGATAATCAAAATGATCATCTTAGGGTGTACAATTAATCCATGCTTGCAGACAAAATGCCCCAATAATATATCATATGGCACGCAAAATATACACTTTTTCAGATTCAAGGAAACTTGATCTTTCCTGCAGGTATCCAACATCAAGCGCAGAACAGAAACATGTTTCTTTAGCTATCTGAAGATTGTCCATTCATCAAAATAAACCTCCAAAATTTTGTGGATATATTATTTAAATGTTGCGATGACGACTCTGGAAAATTTTGGCGGAGGGTTCTTCAATCAGAATGACATAATTGTGTACTAAAATGATCTCCATTTAGTAGAAAAAGTGGTATTTCTCCTGTCTTCTAGCCTGATCCTGATTTGGTGGTATCCTGAGAACCTGTCTCTAAAGGAGTAGGCTTCCTAACCTCCAAAATTCTCCAAAACTTCGTCAGTGAATGGTGTTGGAAACAGATCATGAACACATGCATCGTTCAACTTTCTAATATCGATAGAAATCCTTATTTCTCACTTGGTTTTGTTCTCCTTGACCACCATAGGGATAACTCACTAGTAGTACATATGGAAAATTTTCCAACACTTTAATTTTGACATTTTTGACGTATTGTTGAAAAGTTCAACATTTTTTCTCAATTTTTTTAATCTTGCCACGCGGTGTCACTCTTTGACCCTGATGGCGACGTTGTCACTCTTGTGACACTATGAAAAAGCGTCGCTATTGAGACACACCTGGCTAGGGTGTCGCAATAGCGACTTTTATCACTAAATTGTACTTGATTGGCTGCTGATCAGACAACTCTATATAACTGTTTCAACCAGCTTTTTACTGAAGCTTAGCCTCTTCAGTCTGAGAGGGCTCTCCCAAAGGGGTTTATGATATTAGATAATGATAGTACTATATGGCTAACTCTATTTAAACGTAACTTGATTTTTGTGTATGTAGGTGGAAAATAATGCAGGTTTGAAACCATTGGGCTTATGGAGTCAACAAATCAATAGATTCAGTGGTAATATTTATTGACATGGAAGCTAAGGAAGATAAGATTCTTTAACAAAGGAAAATCAAACATAGAACATAGGGCAACATAGTCATTTCGTCAATAAAGGAGGTCAGAGCATAAACATATGAATTATGAGTAATAAATATGAAATATACCACAAGTGGTAAACATAAATATATTGATCAGAAATACGTTAAAAACTTCGTGAGAATCTCAGGTCTGTCAAGAAGAAGTCCTCTGTATTACTGATATAAGTCAAATTACATAAAACAGTTATATGGTGCAAAAAATGTCCAACCCTTTACAACTTTGATAATTTGCATTTAAATTGAAAAAACATGTCTTTTAATAAGAAAAAACATGTCTTTTAATAAGAAAATGACAGCTACACCCTAAAGATGACATTTCCTAATGTGACTCAAACTCCTATTTGTTACATCATTCTACTTATCTTTGAAAAATTTACTTGTCAGTTACAACTAAGCATCACATGATAAAATAGGCTATGACATAGTTCATCACTACTTTACATATTAAAGACCCTCCTAAACATATGGAACCAAACCCTATTTTTTAGGAAAGCAGGACCCTTATCTTCAATGAAAGATTTAGCTGATGAGCTGTCTCCACTGCATTGTCTTCAAGTCATAAATGTTTGGTGGTAAGGTCCCTTGACCTATTGGATGTGTCCACCTATCCAAAACTACCACTGGGATGCTTCAAAACCTTCAAAATTAGCTCGCTACGAAAATAGGACAGTTTCGTAGCAAGCTTTCGTAGTGTCCAAAAAATAGCTTTTGCAACTATAAATTTTTCTCTTTAGATATTCAAGGGTGTCAACCAAGACATGACACATCTTCACCACCATTATCCCTTCTTGAAAGCTGCAAAAAAGTGGTTTTGGAAGAAAATAAGATGCCAAAAAAGTTTTCGTAGCGTTTTCATGGCTTTAAGCCTAGGAAACCCTACGAAACTGTGAGAAACTGCAAAAATTCCAGATTTTAAGATTTTCTCAAAAAGGTGACCTCTAGCTATTAAAAATTGATCTTCAGAATGCCATGAAGTTTCTAAAACACATTCGCACTCAACTTATGACCCCTGTGGTGTATCCTCTTCATTAATGATCAACTGAGCTATGGGATCCTCAACCACAATCATCTTTAAGCCCTTCTTCTCCAGCTCTTCATGAATCAATTATAACTGTTGTTGAAGGTATTTGACTTGGTCCTTCAATGTTATATTCTTATATTTCAAGTGAAAGTTCATTTTTCCGATATGCTTCACCTCTCCTCTCAATTGCTAAGTCCATTTGATCAATTCCGGTGTGTTATCTAAGGTCCTTGACACACTATTAACCCGCTCTTCCCAAATCTCATTCATTTTCTGAAACTGTACCTTCTGAAACTTGTGCTTCCTTTCCTCTTTGTGGAGACTGATATTTCATCATTTTCTAGCTTCAACTCCTCCTTAAGGACCTCAATCTCTATTTTTTCAATAATTTTCTCTTTTACTTTCCTTTGTTCAATGACTAGTTCTTCTTTTGCAGGTGAGGAAAGGTTAATGATGCTTGGTGGTGGCTAGAAAATTTTAGTGACCTTGTGAGCTTCTTTACTTCTTTCCAAGACCTTTCTGGGATGTATTTTCATTGGTTTCCTAGCTTGAAACATGAATCCTGCATCTTCACCCTCAAACTCTAACTTGTTAGCTGATTTGTTTTTCTTGAGATTCTTTCTCCCTCATCTATATCTTGAACTTTCACTACGGGAGTTTCCTCAATATTATTAGCATGCAAAATGTATTCTAAGTTACCCTTATCCACTATTTGGCTTCTTGTAACTATCTTTCTGCCATGTTTTCTCACTACTGGCTTTTGTTTTGTAGGTGTAACAACATGTGTATAAACTTTCTGTAATGGCTTTGTTTCCATGATTACTAGTTCACTTTGCTCTGCCATTAAAGGCTCACTTTTCTCTACCTCTGAAGGTGATGGTATACCTCTAGGTTTAGGAGTTATTTTAAGAGTGATGGCATCTACTTAAAAACCACTGAAAAATAGAAAATATGACCAGTCTTTGCCTAATCTCTTTAACTCCTCTAAAACTAGCAACTTGATTAAACCATGATGAAAGAGTGAGGTTTCATTTCCTTCATATTTAGCTTGAAATTTGTCTAACATTTTATCTAATATTATGTATAAGTAAAATGGTAAATCAAGAGACCTATTACCAACAAAATGTAGTAGAAGCCTGAAGTGGTATGAATAAACCATATGATACCTTCCTTCATAGGTGAAGTATTTCTGAATGATTAGCAGTAGCTTTGAGAAGTTTTCTTTCATGTACCTCCTTGGGATGGAATTTGTGAGATCAATCTCACTATGCTCTAGCTTGATTAATTTCTTACATTCTTGCATGGCAAACTTGAAACCTTTGAACTATTGTTCTCCTCCTCTTGGAATTCCTATTGCTGCTGCAATGGTCTTTGGTATTACTATAAGGTTCAACGTCCTCACCTTTGAATCTATTCCATTGAAACTGATGGAAAACTCATTAGAAACCTACATATGGCACCCTTGCATTATTTGGAAAAACTGAAAACAGCCTGTTCTTCTGAAAACTTCTAAGGCAGTTGAGTCTTCATTTAGAAAATTTATGTCTAATGGCTCATATCTGAGACAATGGACTCCTTTGTTCGTCTTCCTCTTTCTAGCCATGGTGATTTTATACCTTCTCTTCCTCGCTTGATCAATGACACGTGCAATTGCTTGAAAATGCCAACAACCCACTTGGCTTGCTGAAACAACTCTCCAGAGCTCAATGGCATACAAAGATGAAGTGGGGAATGACAAAGACTCAATTGGGAAAGATTTTAAAGTTTCAATGACCACTCATGCCTTCATCATGACTCATACATGCTAAACACATAAGTGATGACCTCATACATGACCATTGTACTTTGATTTAACCTTAACTGACTCGAATGACATTCACCCTAACACTTCTAATAATTAACTAACACCTAGCACCTAATTTGAAAAGACAGATAGAAAAACCCCTTTTTGTAGCGTAGTTAGTTCATTTCTGGGTAGTTTCTCTATGAAATTATTAACATCTTCATAGCGAAAAGTGTGTTTTTACTGTGTAATTCGCTACAAAAACAAGAAATATTGGCTAAAGTGACCTTTTCGAATTTATAAGCTTGGGAAATGGAATATATCAAGAAATAATGACTGATGTGACATGAAAAGACTTGAATGGGGGTGGGTTTGGACCTTTGAATAGTCTAATAATAAAAAAATCAATTTTTTCCTTTACCAACTAATGAGAAATTGTAATATTCCAAAAATTTAGCCTTCATGTAAATGGAATATTATAGTTGGTTTTATCACTAGGTAGGCGAATAAGTGGGTGAGGAAACTCATAAAACCCCTTCAGAAGGAATAATAACACTCATAATGTGAAAGGAGGAAGAATAAGTAGCTAGAATAAGCACCTTTGGGTGTGAAAAAGGACTGGATCATGTTGATTCAGTCAACTTTGAACAAATCAACAGAGCTGTCATGGAGGAGTGGTCTTTATGATAAGAGAGTGCAGTTTTAGTGGAGGACAAGTTGCATGAGCTTGGTGGTAAGTATGGATGGGACCCAATGTGAGGAGGCTATCATGCTATATATGGAGGGGATAGCAACCATTGTTATTCATGTTTTTAGTTTATAATTTTGATATTGGTCTGTTTAGACTTTGCATTCCTTTGTTGGTTAGCAGGGTTACTATGCTGTTTAGCACAAGGGTGTTCCTGATCAGGAATCCCTACCTAATCCTCAAGGAAAGAGAGGTTATTTGAGCTAAATTTCCTCATTCTGACATTCTAGCCAAGCTACCTCCTTCAGCTATAGAAAATTTTCTGTTTAGAGCTGGGTTGTGTTGCAGGGTGCAGCAAAGGAGGATCACATAGAGCTATTTCTGGGCTTGTTTTTCAGTGGATAGGTAGCCTATCCATTGGAGGATGAACAAGGAGGGCTCATAGGAATATTTTCACATCTCTCACATCAGGCCAACCATCTACCATCCCTCACAGCACAGTCACAATTTTGAATTACGTTTTTTTTGGAGGCAATTGTTGGGAGGGTTCATTGAGCTCATCAAGAGGATCTATTTCTTAGTAGAGGGATCAACCTTCTATTTAGAAATACTATTGGAGGAGGACATCATAATTTCAGATCTCTCATAGCCTAATTTTATTCAGATCCATTTTGCAGTGAAATCTCAACCCCAGGGTTATTTGTCACATTGTACATTTCTTGATATTTCTAGCAATCTTTTCCAGGTTGGCTAGAAATCATGTATTATAGCCCAAATATTATTTATTGGGAATTTATCTTGTTTCTATCAACCATATTTCATCCATATATGTTTACAACAGCAACTACACTGATATAGAAATCGTTGTCACTATTCTCTGGCATTCTATACAGTTGCAGCAACTCATGTGCTGATTATTCCTATCATTGGAGGCTTGTTCTTATTGCATGAGTGGCTTGTCCCTCATGATATTTTTGTATATTGTTACTGATATATTAATAAAATTATGGCTGCGTATTCATCCCTCTCATGTCATGTTCATATTTGATGTGCTTTCCATTTTTATGAGCTATATTGCTGTTATTTCCAATTTGGAATATTACAACGGTATCAGAGCATAATCTTGGCTCAGCCTGGGAATTCAAGACATTATGCCATTAGAAGGAGAAGCTTCTTCTCACAAAAAGGAGAAGTTTTAAAGAAGAAACAAAGGCAAGACTCCATTATTTAGAGAAATGAAGGAAGAGAGGATCTCCTAGCTTCTTTTCCAAACTATGAAAAATATCAAAGAAGATCTCAAGGAAATGAAAGGTGAGAAGTGTAGGAAGGTTCCAAGATGGTTTGAAGGAGAAGAAAGCCCTAGATATTCACATGATGGGTGTGAGCATTCAGTCACACATGCAGATCAACAGTGCATTTTATTTCCCACATTTACTGCAAGAAGGATGGAGGAAGAAGATGCACCAAGGGAGGAGACCTTGAGTGACTATCTTCAGGAGTATGAGTCTCAATCATGGAGATTCAAAGAGAACTTGGACTTCCAAGGGTTTTTCCAACTCAAGGAATAAATAAGGTCTAGAAATGATAATAGAAGCAATAGAGGTAGAATATTTCTATCTAACTTTGATGGATCAGCAAAGTGCATAGCCAAATCTTGGGTGAAGGAGCTAGATTCCTATTTCTAGCTACACCAAGTTTCAGAAAAGGAGGCCATCAGAGTAGCAGTGCTGCACCTGAAAGGTATGGCCCATGATTGGTGTTTTTGTAGTTATACTTCATTTAAACATGCAAATGTAAACACTTATGTTGGGTTCACTAAGAAATTGGTGAGAATATTTGATATTAAACATTTTAAAACATCATTTGTTGAACCCAAAAACTCAAAACCTTTGCATGAGTTAGAGAGATCTATTTTTCCAACTCCACTCCATATTTCTATTGAAGGGGATGAAAAAATGCATGATGCCTTGCCAAAGGAAATATCCCCACTTATTGAAGAGCCCTCTTATATAGATGAAGACATGGAGGTTCCTCCTTCAAGAGAAGACCAAGATCAAGGGTCTCTCATTAATGATGAGGCATTCTCCAATATTGATGAAGAGGATAAGAAAAGAAAAGCTAAAAGTGTTGTACCATTATGAGGAGATCCATCACCACATGGAGATGGGAAGAGAGCCATTTCCTCCATTAGAGGAGCCCTTGTGTCTTTGCAAGGAGTTCCAAATGATATAACATGTGGGAACCAAAGCACAATTCCAGAGCAGCATGCATCAGTTTTTGTGGACTGTGAGATGGAGGATGAGAAGGATTAGCATCAAGGGATGATTACCATTCACCCTTATCTATTTCAGGAGGTTTATGCATAAAATAAGAAGAATTTATTGCGTAGTGAAGGGAGCGAAAAATCAGTCCACTCATATATATACAGTCCACTTCATATTTTGATGTCTCACTACATGGGGGCATTCCACCTAGGAGGCCACCAGATCAAGATTTTGCGAGAGAAATCTTGCCAGTTGGTTCACCACTCTTAGATCTCGGAGGGGTGGATAATTTGGAGGGGTCTAGTACAGCACAGAGAGTTTGGGATAGACTCAAGGAGGAGGGAGACATTCTCCAATTTTCAGTATTACCCACTCTCACTACACAAACTGCACCGACAGAAGTTGTTGCAGTGATGGAGGATGGCACCTTCATGCTGCAAGGGAGATGCTCCATGGATTTGGAGAATTAGAGGGTACTTCCTTTGAGTAAGGGATCCTTGATACATTGGCATAGAGGGAGGCCACTCATGCTTACATTGGCCAAGATCAGGAGGTTGTTTTTGGATGCTAGCTTCTCATGGGAGGCCAACTTCCAAAAGTCACCACTTCTATTTGAGCATAAGAAGTTGCATCATGGACATGGAAGCACTTTGGAGGATTCATTTGGCATGGTGGATGTCAAAGGAGTAGACAGCAGCATGTGGGGAGCTTCACATTTCATATCATCAACGCTGTCTCTTGGGAGGATTGATCCATATTGGAGGTCTCAACTTTTGGTAGAGTACTCCAAGGATCTTGGTGCTTGCATGATTCTTGATGACCCAGAGGGAGATGATAGATATATGGTGGATGATGTGGTCATCTATTCTTATGAAAGATTATTTTTGATTGGATCTTTTGAGCTGAAGGAGAAGATGCTACATGCAGCACATGAGGACTTCCTTTATATGCACTTTGATGCATATCATTATTTTATGGAGAAGTTCACTTGGGAGGGCATCCAACATGATATATTTCATCATATGGAGAGATGCATAGCCCAGATGCTAATATATAGGTTGGAACAACCACTTCCCTACTCATTAAGAGTGAGGGAGAACTTTCAGATGAGCCATTTCAGCTCAATGACCAAAGTACATAGTAGGGAAGGAACATTTTTTCATTACACTTCTTTACTTTATATGAGCAGCATGTTGTATTAAGGAGGGTAATTCCTTCTTTTAATTTATATTATCATGTACTTGAGGCCAATTTTAGCATTGATATTGGCTATCCTATTGGTGGTTTGTGCGAGAAGCCACATGGTTCTTGGTGTGCACCATTGACACCAAAATTTTTCTTCATGATTCCATCTTATGGGATGATTGTGACAGGAAAAAATGGATGGAAGGGAACTTGATATTCTTTGATTTAAGGTAGGAAAGGGATGCACTGCTTTGGTTCCATGTGTGGAACTATAATCCACTTTCCGGTTGTCAAGGGACAACTTGTTTTCATTGGGTTTTGCTTCCATATATTGCTGATACTCTTATGTTCATGGGGAGCTCTATTTGGAGAGTGGTACAAGAGTTGAATATGCCCATTGGGAGGATGATTATCCCTACTATACATGTTTCATGTTTCAAGAGAAACAATGGGAAAAACATGATTTCCATACTACATATCTTTTCTTCATGTGGGAGGAGCCATTTGGAGAACTTGAGTTCTTGGAGGAGGCACTTCATGTTGATTTGTTTGGTGGGGTAACTTGGACCATTCTTGGAGGCCATGACATTTCAGCTCAAGGTCAGAAATAGTCCCATAATTACCATAAATTGAGAGAAAAAAACTTGGATGGGAAAATCTAATCTCTCCATGCAGCCCCAACACATTGCATAAACTAGGGGTTGAGGATTTCTTTGATGAGCTATGTAGAATGGCTCATTTCATTTGGATGATAGCATGGGTGTGGGAAACTCTCATTGGGGGTGATATTTTCTATTTTTATCATCACTCCTACCTTGAGAAGGCCATGGGACAGCAAGAAGGTTTCCATTTACACCTTCCACTTTTTTCATGACGTGAACCATTTGGGTTTGCATACTTGGGAGGAACCATTGGAGGGAAGATTTATTGCAGATTATGTTGATTTGTGGTGGAATCTATTGATGAAGAGGCCACAAGAAGAGGAAGGGAGGATTTTTTCTCCACCTTTATAGTTTCTTGAGGAAAAGAAACATTTTGGAGGGGAGGACTGTAATATTCCAAAAATTTAGCCTTCATCTAAATGGAATATTATAGTTGGTTTTATCACTAGGTAGGCGAATAATTCGGTGGGGAAACTCATAAAACCCCTTTAGAAGGAATAATAACACTCCTAATGTGAAAGTAGGAAGAATAAGTAGCTAGATTAAGGACCTTTGGGTGTGAACAGGGACTGCATCATGTTGATTTAGTCAACTTTGACCAAATCAACAACGTTGTCATGGAGGAGTGGTCTTTATGATAAGACAACGTAGTTTTAGTGGAGGAAAACTTGCATGATCTTGGTGGAAAATATGGATGGGACCCAATGTGAGGAGGCTCTCATGCTATATATGGAGGGGATAGAAACCATTTTTATTCATGTTTTTATTTTATCATTTTGATATTGGTCTGTTTAGACTTTGCATTCCTTCGTTGTTTAGAAGGGTTGCTGTGCTCTTTAGCACAAGGGTGTTCCTGATCGGGAATCCCTACGTCATCCTCAGGGAAAGAGAGGTTTTTTGAGCTACATTTCCTCATTTTGAAATTCTGACGAAGCTACCTCCTTCAGCTATAGTGCAGTTTCTATTTAGAGCTGGGTTGTGTTGCAGGGTGCAACAAAGGAGGATCACATAGAGCTATTTCTGGGCTTGTTTTTCAGTGGAGAGGTAGCCTATCCCTTGGAGGATCAGTAAGGAGGGATCCTAGGAATATTTTCAAATATTTGGAATCAGGCCAACCATTTACCATCCCTCACAGTGCAGTCACAATTCTGAACTGCGTTATTTTTGGAGGCAATTGTTGGGAGGGTTCATTGAGCTCGATAGGAGGGTCTATTTCTGAGTAGAGGGTTCAAAATTCTATTTATAAATACCATTGGAGGAGGACATAATCCTTTCATATCTTTCATAGCCTCTTTTTATTCAGATCCAATTTGCAGTGACATCTCAACCACAGGGTTATTTGTCACATTGTACATTTCTTGATATTTCTAGCAATCTTTTCCGAGTTGGCTAGAAATCATGTATTAGAGTCCACACATGCTTTCTTGGGCATTTATTTCATTTGTATCAGCCATATTTCATCCATGTATGTTTACAGTAGCAACTACACTGATATAGACAATGTTGTCACTGCTCTCCGGCATTCTATATAGTTGTAGCAACTCATGTGATGATTATTCCTATCGTTGGAGGCTTGTTCTTATTGCTTGAGTGGCTTGTCCCTCATGATATTTTTGTATATTGCTGCTGATATATTAATATAATTATGGCTGCATATTGATCCCTCTCATGTCATGTTCAGATTTGTTGTGCTTTCCATTTTTATGAGCTATATTGCTACTATTTCCAATTTGGAATATTACAGAAATGAACTTTATGACCATACCTTTGACAAATGAACCCTAAGACTATGTCAAATGATGTTTCACTTTTTCTGAGTTATAACAGAGAAAATAATTAAATACAACGTCTCTATAGTGATTTCCATGTTATGTGCGTCTCTATACCGATGGATATGAAAAGGTCATTCTGGAACTATCACTTTCCCTTTCACAAAGTCAAAATTTACCTGGTAAAATAGCATCGCAACAGCGACAGTTTATTTAAAATATATAGGGAACATTCTAAAGATGTTTCCGACAACCCTATAATCCTTAATCCCTTAATTTTGAACCCCTAACTCATTTAACCCACTATACCCCTAAACACCTAACCCATTTTACCCCCTAAACCCTAAACCTCTAAACAATTAACCCCAAAACCCTTAAACACTAATTCCCAAACCCTAACCCATTTAATCCCATAAACATTTAAACCCCTTACCCATTTAACACCTAAAACCTAAACCTCTAAACCCTTAAGCCCTAACCCATTTAACACCCCCAAACCCCCCAAATCCCTAACCCATTTAAACCCCTAAACCCTAAACTTATAAACCCTTAACCCTGAACCCCTTAAACCCTAATTCCTAACCCCTTACCCATTTAAACCCCTAAAGCCCTAAAAACCCAACCCATTTAACCCCCTAAACCCTAACCACATTAACCCCTAACCCCTAACCCCTAATATACTTAACTGTTAAATCCCCTATTGCCCTAAACCTCTAAACCCCTAACCCATTTAACCCCCTCAACCCTAAAACTATAACCGCTCAACCCCTAACCCCTTAAACCCTTATCACCAACCCCTAACCCTTAACCCCATAAAATCTAAACCTCTAAACCCCTAACTAATTTAGCCCCTAAACCTGAAACCTCTAAACCCCTAACCCCTAAACCCCTAACCCATTTAACCCATAACCACTTAAACCCTAATTCCCAACCACTAACCCATCTAACCCCCTAAACCCTAACCCCGTTCACTCCTAACCCGAAACCCTAAAATCCTTAACTACTAAATCCCCTAAACCCATAAACCTCTATACCCCTAACCCATATAACACACTAAACCCTAAACCTCTAACCCCTTAACCCGTAACCCCTATAATCCTTAATTTCTAAATCCTCTAACCTCTTAAACCTTTAAAACCCTAAACCATTAAACCCCCTAAACCCTAAAACTCTAACCCTTAACATCTAATCCCTTAAACCCTATTTCCGAAACCCTAACCCATTTAACTCCCTAAACCCCTTGAACCCTAACCCATTTAACCCCTAAACCCTAACCCCATTAACCCCTAATGACCCCTAACCCCTAGAATCATTAACTGTTAAATCCTATAACCCCCTAAACCTCTAAACCCCTAACCCATTTAAACCCTAAATAGTAAATGTCTAACCCCTTAACCCCTAACCCCTTAAACCCTAATTCCCAACCAGTAACCCATTTAACCCCCTATACCCCTAAACCCCTAACCCATTTAACCCCCTAAATCCTAAACCTCTAAACCCTTAACCCCTAACCCCTTAAACCCTAATTCCCAACCCCTAACCCATTTGACCCCCTAAACCCCTAAAATTCTAACCCATTTAGCCCCCTAAAACCTAAACCTATAAACCCTTAAACCCCTAAACCATTAACACGTAAACCCCTGACTGCTAAACCCCTAAACCGTTAACTCTTAACCCATAAGCCATTAACCCCTCACCCCTAACCCCTAAAATCCTTAACTCATAAATCACTTAACCTCTAAGCACCTAATCCATAATCCCTTAACCACTAACTCATTATTCACCTAACCCTAACTGTGCCTGAATCCCCTAAACCCTAACCCCCCAATCCATAATCCCTTAGCCACTAACTCATCATTCCCCTAACCCTAATTGTGCCTAAATCCCATAACCCCTAACCTCCCAATCCCTAACCCCTTATTCACTAACTCATTATTCCCCTAACCCCTAAAACCTAAACCTCTAACCCCTAATCCCATATTCCCCTAAACCCTACTTATCTCAGGCTCATGGTTCTTACTTGGGCCATACAATGATTTGAAAATCTTGCATGCTTTATGTTGGGGCGGGGTCCCTTAGGACTGCAATTTTCGATACAAATATAGTATTTTTTGTAAGTTTAAGTCGTGCACG
This sequence comes from Pinus albicaulis, assembly GCA_034641835.2. Taxonomy (NCBI): domain Eukaryota; kingdom Viridiplantae; phylum Streptophyta; class Pinopsida; order Pinales; family Pinaceae; genus Pinus; species Pinus albicaulis. Next base: position 526,578,213 of record CM076569.1, read on the forward strand.
CTAAGAAATGAATAGGTGAAGGGGATTTGGGGTGGTTCAAAGCCCCTCATGAGTTGTAATGGGAAAAATGGTAGAGCTAGGGGTCACAAACCACTGTTTGTGAACCTTAGATGAGCGCAGTATAAAGATATAAATAAGGGTCTAGATCGAGGCTTATAGATAAGTTTTTAAGAAGTCTTGATATGATTATAATGTTTTGAGTTGAAAAGTAGATTTCATCTGGGTTTAGAAGGCTCCTGTTGGTTGTATGCATGGGCAGAACTGAAGAATTGTAAGGATGTTATGAACTGTGAATGAATAAAGGAATTCTTTGGGATAATTCTGAGTATCAAATGCTTCAATGTTCCACTTTATGATCTTTCTTTGTGTGTTATTTATTTTTATTGAATTATCTATGTTCGGATTGATTGGGTACCTTCTTTTGTGTCTTATAGGAATGTTGAATGCATATATGTGTTATTGTAAAAATTGAATATCACCTTACTAATACTATTGAAGAGATTGTGAAGCCTTTGATTGTGTGCATGTAGGCTAACCTATGTAATTTGACCTAGATCTCCCTGGTTAGGGTTTCTGGTTAGGGCTTCTATTGAAAATTTTAGGTTGTTGTTATTATAGATCTAAAGATTCCCACATCATTTAATTCTCTCTCAGGGTTTGTAAACCTGCTTCCAGCACCCCCCCCCCCATATTGCTTCAGGTGAGACTTTGACCTGCGTAAGTAGGTCACTACTGAAACGTCCAGTAGTAAGAGGGTTTTGTTGGTTAAGCTTAACTCTTAACCTGGGTCAAGACCCCTCAAGCCAACAAATGGTGCCGTTGTTGGGACTGGGATCATTTTGAGAGAGATTAGGTGATTTTGCGGCCATCAAATCCTGAGTTAGAAGAATGGTTTGAGAAGAAAATTAAAGAATTTTCCCTTAAGGAAAACATAAGTAAGAAGTTGTATGTTGAAGATTGGAAACACAAGTATATTTTCACAGAGGTTCATGAGATCTTATTTTTGTCCTTTGCGCAAGAATTACAAGAGTGGTTGTCAAGATTAGTTGAGTTCCAAACCTGCTGGAAGGATGATAAGGTCAGTCAGTGGACACCTGAGTTGACCCAACAGTTGGATAAGACTGATAACTCTATCACCCACACTATAGATCACTAGGTTGACAACATTTTGTGTGGGTTTGTAACAGATTTTTCAGTAGATCAATTTGTGTCATATTATGAAGCTGAAAGGAGGTTCTTCAAGGGGCTAAGAGGTAAATTTATACACTCTCTACCTTTGTTGATTAAGATGATATTGTGTGAAAAGGGTGTTTTGTGTAGGCACACTGAGTGAATGACCCCATATAAGCTAGAAATCACTACGAGCAACAGAAATTATTATCGGGTTAATCGTACATGAGATGGATCTATATACAACCCTCTGAGAAACTCATCTGATAGTGATATAGCAAGCAGTGAGGCTACACGCACCAGAGGTAGCCCTCCTGCTACTCCATAGTCAAACTCACGCAAGGCTAAGACATCTCCTACCCCACCACCACTGCCACTAGAAGGAGATATGGGTGTGAATATGAAGCTACCCACCTTCAAGAGTGTGGGAGATGAGGACATGGATAGGTTTTGGTTTGTTTCCAATGCAGTATGGACTACACAAAATGTTAACACTAATGTTGTCAAGAGATCACAACTAGCTGTGGCATTTGAAGGTCGTGTGTTAGATTGGTTTATGGGATATATTAATCAACACTTAGATTCCACTGTCCCTTATATCAAGGACGGTTTGAAATAGAAATTCAGAAAGACAAATTCCTACTCACAGTGTGTAACAGAGTTGAAGGAAATCATGAAAGAACCAAGTGAATCTATCTGGGAGGTGGATCAACATCTGAAGCACACTATCAATGAGGGAGGATTTATCTATGAAAATGAACACCATAAGGAATGATTCATTGTCATGCTCTTGCCACATCTTCCTAGGCCTATGAATAAACATAATATTGGATCTCAGGCCGAAGCTCTGGAAGTTGCTATGAAACTTGAAGCTGCCCCCAGAGCAGATGAGCAATTCTGAAATCTGCAAATCAAAAATCAGTTGGAGGAAATGTAATTGGAGATTCATAACCTACACAGAGAAAAAGGAAAGGAAGTTGGATGTAATGTGTATACGTTGTAAGGGTTCTGAGCACACCAAAGATAAATGCACTTTGTTCCCATATTACATGCATGTGGGAGGGCCAAATATATTGTGCCCCAGGGAGGCTACAGGGCCGAGTAGTACTCCCACACTATGGTCCGCTGATTGTAGAGTAGCTAGACGGGATGATACAAATCATTTCCCTCGATTATGAAGTTATGTGCCCAAGCTAAAGCAACAATGGTGCATGTTTTTCTCTTTGGTTGGTCAAGATGAGCACCATTGCTGCACATTCGAGCTAATGATAGATAGTGCCAACCTCTATAAGGTGCAGGCCAACCCATCTTCACTAGCATATCCCTCTGGGCATGGAGGATCTCCACCAAGAGGAAGGGGAAGAGGGAGAGGTGGATGTGTAGGTTGTTGAAGAGGACAATCAATCTACTATAATTGTGGAGACGTTGGACACTATATGCACGACTATCCAAACCTTGCATGACAGTCTTGCAGGTATTGTAGATAATTTGATCATCTGATTGAAGACTGTCATGTTTTATTTACTAGAATGCATGAAAATAAATAGCAGACGCCTATGAAGAACATAAAATTGGTTAAATATGAGTCGCACGATGATGATCCAAGTGTAAATATAATTACCCATAGTGCTGCTACCACTGGAAGAGATGAGGGAAAGAAGACTGATGCAAAGCCATTGATTTGGAAGGCCTCTGAAAATAAGAAAGGACTCAAACTGCAGAAGGAAAATGAGACTCTTATGGAAGCCAAGAAATATTTTGCTGCTGCAGTGGTCCAGGTGGATGTCGGTGGCCACCCACCTATTCCAATTGACCCACACCATCAATTCTTGTAGCTTTTCACTTTCAACACAGATTACTATTTTTAGTAGCTTTTCGAGTCTTGCACTTCTGGAACCATTTTGGGGCCTTAATGATCCAGGTGAATATTGGTGGCCACCGAAATTTTCCATTTGAACCCAATTCTTTCAGTTTTTTAGTTGCAGCAAAACTTACTATTTTTAGCAGTTTTTCAGGTCCTGAACTTCTGGAGCCATTTTGAGGCCCTAAACAAAGTTTTTTGGCTCACACCGAAACTTTTAGTCCTTGGATAGATCTTTCTAAAAAGCTATTGCGTGTATCAAATGGAGATCAGATGCCAAAGCTACGTCCCTGGGAAGTTCAAACACCAATTTACCCAAACGAAACCCACAGTTTTGGCGCTTCATCTCCTATGGTTAGGTTTTTGGATTTTAAAAGTTTCCCATTGTTTCTAAATAATAAACAGGCCCTTGAGCCTCATTGTAACAGAGTTCAGGAGCTGATAGCCATCACATCTCTTCTCAGGGATACGCTACCAATACCCAAGCTCATTTATTTCCATTATGTCTGTAATAGGCCTTCGAGATTCAATGTATCACAGTTCAGAGGCTTGTGTAAGCCACATCTCTTCTCAAAGATACGCTACCAGCGCCCTACATTATTTCCATTATGTTTTTAAGCTTATTTCATTCATTCTTTTATTAATAAAATGGAGCATTATTTTCACTACATCTTTGTATCTATGGCTATATCTGTATTGTGTTGTGCTCCTGCATAAATCTGAATCAATGGTATCAGAGCAGTTTTCTCTTTCTCTGTTTTTATTTTCATGTCCCCAACGCGGTCAGGGTATAAGGAGTTAGTGCTCGATCTGGTTGAACCCTTGCAAGATCAGCCTCACAAACCTCGATGACCGACCATGGCGGATGCAAAGAAAGACGAGGGAGTAGGAGATCCTATCAAAATATTGCTTGAGGAGGCCCTCGAGAAACAATGGAACACGATGATGGATAAATTTGCACATATCCTTCAACGAATGCCCACCTACGACGCATCTGCATCCAAAAACCATTCTGGAGGCACCACTCCCTTTAAGGTACAGGTAAACTTTGACACTCCTATATTTTAAGGCCAGATAGATGCAGACGTTAGAGATAGATGGTTGAATTTGTTGGAAGGGTATTTCTTGGTCCATGATTTCTCCAACTAAGAAAATATTATTTTTTCACTCATCAAATCCGCCCCCCATGTCAAAGACTGGTGGGAAACCTACTGTGAGCAAGAGGATGAAGTGGAACCCTCTGTGTTCTCGACCACACCCACTTCGACTTCATTCCTAGATGGCATCAAGGAACAATATTACCCCGTGGGGAGCTATGAGGATAGATACATCTAATGGACCACGCTGCGATAGAAAATGGATCAAAATGTGCATGAACTGATGAATTTGTTCCATACCATGTGCACAAATTTGGGTATTAAAGATTCAGAGAGACATTCGGTGCTCAAGTACTGCGGATATCTACCCAAACCCATTCAGGAGGAAATGGAGTTCCTCGACATTACATTTCCTGGCATGTTATATCGTTATGCTACCAATATCAAGCATAAATTTAAGCAGAAGAAGTGAGACTTTGGATATGTGAATCCAAAACCAGGGAAAGTTGCCCCCGAACTAAAGAACAAGGGGCAATTCCAAAGTGGTGCGACTCAGAACAACACCAAAAATCCAAAGAAGGACACTGGGAGGTGCTGTGAATCTCATAACAACCCCACTCATAGCAAAAACGAGTGTCAGGCTAGACAGGCGTTGGTGGCCGAACTAAAGGCACTCGAATAAGATGCATCTTCTGATCCTGAGTCAGAACTAGACAAAGGAAATGGCAAAGGGAAGCAGATCATTGATGTGGATCCCAATGTGATTGCTACCACCACCAAGATCTAGAGGGAGGATCCCGATGATCCAGAGGAGGGAGAGTGCCTCTTCCATTCAAAAATGTGGGTGAAGGGTTCTTCACTGCAACTCCTTGTCGATAGCAGAAGCCAAAAGAACCTAATTTCAGTAGAGGTCATGAAGCGGCTCGGCCTATTGACCATAGCACACCCGCTGCCATATACCATCAGGTGACTTCACTTAGGGAGAGATCTCCACATCTGCCAAAAGTTTTGCCTTCCGTAGAGTATCAAGAAATTCATGGATGAGGTGTTGTGTGATGTTTATCCTCTTGATGTAGCTGATGTGTTATTGGGCCAAGCATACTTATGGAGGCGACATGTTGTGTATGAGTCTAGGCCTCGTGCTGTTATTATTACTTTGGGAAATAACTTGTACAGGATACCATAGGTAGTACCGCCTCCTGTCATCTCTTTTACTACATCAAAAAAACGTAGTAAGATTGTTTCCCAAACCAGGAAATTTATTTTCCTTAAAACTCGCTCAGAGGGAAAGAAGAATATTGTGGCCACAACCTCAAAATAGGGCCCCCCTGCACAACTGCAGCAGATGGAAAAAGTCATGGAGGAATATGAGGAAATTTTCTCCTCACTCACAGAGGTTCCTCTACACTATCAGGACAAGCACTCCATTGATCTGACCCCTGACACACAGTCGCCTGATAAATAAACCAAATTTACTAAATGCATCCAACATATCCGCCCGCAGGTCCATGACATCTTCGACAAATATAATACCTAGTTCAACGAAATTTTCCTCATCTCATGGAGGATATCAGTGCAATGGGGACCATAGCTTCCTAAGGAGGGAGGAATGATCGAGGTGGATATCGGTGGCCACCAACCTATTCCATTTGACCCGCACCATCAATTCCTACAGCTTTTCACTTTTAGCACAACTTACTATTTTTAATAGGTTTTCGGGTCCTCCACTCCCGGAGCCGTTTTGGGGCCTTAATGATCGAGGTGGATACTGGTGACCACCCACCTTTTCCATTTTAACCCCCACCATCAATTCTTTCAGTTTTTAAGTTGCAACGAAACTTAATATTTTTAGTAGTTTTTTGGGTCCTGAAATTCCAAAGTTGTTTTGAGGCCCTAAATGGAATTTTTTGGGAAAACCGGGAGCAACATGAGTTCATGAATCAATGTTTCTCAAATTGAAAGTTTTATTTCTCGGATATATATTTATAACGAGCCATTGGGCATGTCAAACGGAGATCGGATGCCAAATTTATGTCCCTGGGAAGTTGAAACACCAATTTACCCAAATGAGACCCACAGTTTTGGCGCTTCATCTCCTAGGGTTAGGTTTTTGGACGTCTCAAGTTTTCCATTATTTCTCAATAATAAATAGGCTCTTCAACCTCATTGAAACATAGTTTAGGGGCTGGTAGCCATCACGTCTCTTCTTAGAGATACGCTTCCAGTACCCTAGATCATCTATTTCCATTATGTCTGTAATAGGCCTTCGAGCCTCAATGTAACACAATTCAGAGGCCTGTGTAAGCCACATCTCTTCAAAGAGATATGCTACTAGCACCCTAGCTTGTTTCCATTATGTTTGTAAGCTTATTTTAGTCATTCTTTTATTAATAAAATAAAGAATTATTTCTGCTGCATCTCTGTATCTATGGTTATATCTATATTCTTTTGCGTTCTTTCATAAATGCGTATCATGCAGGCACGTCCACATCGAAGTCTATCATGGAAGAAAACGTTGATGATGAAGTAAAATATTTCCTACAAGCATGTATTAAGTTATTGCGCAATCAGAGAGAGGTAGAAAATATTTCCCTCATATGCAGCTACGTGGAAAAGGAATTGCCTCGAACTGGGACTAAAGATATGAACAATATCTATAAGAACAAGAAGACAACTAGTCGAGAGATGTGCATGACCGTGAAAATTGGAGAGTATGAGATGGATCAGGTCATCTTGGACATAGGGTCTGATGAAAATGTGCTACCAAAGAAAACCTGACAAAATATGGGCGAAACGAAGCTGGAATGATACACCATTCAATTGCACATGGCTAATCAGCAGAAGATCATTCGACTTCGAAGGCTCCCACAGGTTCCGGTAGACATTGTTTTAGTAAAGGTCCGCGTAGATTCTGAAGTGATACAAATTGTAGATGATGTAGACCCCTAGCCTGTGTTTCTAGTACTGGACTGGGCCATCGATATGGGAGGTATCATAAAGCTAAAGCGCATAAGCATGATCTTTGAAAACGACAGTAAACTGGTAATAGTACCTCTGGATCTAGCAAAATGAAAATGATATACATAACCAGTTTACAAAGGAGATTATGTCGACCATATCTATAAGCTGACTGCACAGGAAAAGGATTGGATCAACTCTACAATTGATGGAATGTTGAATTGGGAAGGATAGCTCGTGTTCCTCATATTCAGATGGAGAAATGGAGAATAGGGAGAATCGATTTCATAATGTTTATACATTTCACTACCTCAATATCACTAAAAATTTTTGATGCATTTCCTTAGAGGTAAGAGAATTACCCTATTTTGATAGTTATGATATTTTTGTAGTATTTTTGGAAATTTTGATAAATTTTGTCATGGAGGAACGAAGGTTATAGGCACTTGATCTAGCCATGTGTGCAAACCCAGTGCACTAGTGGAATACACATAAGGGAAGCTTTAAGGACTGGGAGGAATGTGGCAAAGTGATGAAGTTGTGCTTTGAGCCACCTGCTACCCCACCAACTGAGCTTTTGTATGGTTAGGGTGACCCTCACAAGCACCTGGCCATGTGCATGGAGGTTTGGAATGAGAAGATCTAGAACATATCGGTTCATATGTTTGTCCATTCATTGGGACCGATACCTACTACATGGTATTTGGAAACGGAGGTCTGCCGAGGGACTCGCCATTGGATTACGATGGCTTATAGTTTCTTATCAAACTTTGGCTTGGTTGGGGGATTAGAGGGTTTGGACGAAGCCCTGCAGGATATAGAAGTAGTTGTCTTTAATGATTCCCAACCTTGGATAGAATGTGTTGCACTATCATGGGAAGTGTGGATGAAAGATATTGTCAATTGCAGGAACATGTCAATTGAAGATAATGAGGAAGACCTAAGAAATTTCAACATCCCTAAATCCGAAGAGGAGCGCGCAGTTGTAGGGCCCTTATTAAGAATAGTGGATGTAACTAAGCCCCTAAAGTTGAAGGATATCAACATTGGGACAAAAGAAAAACCCAAGTTGGCTAAAATCGGGGATTATTGGGATGATGACATAGCGAGGAAGGTTGCGGAGCTTCTGATAGAGTATCAGGACCTGTTTCCCACAAAGTTATCTGAGCTCAAAGGAATTGTAGGATATTTGGGCGTTATGAAAATCACGCTAAAATCAGATGCCCGCCCTGTCAAGCAGCGACCATATCGATTAAATACCAAGTATAAGAAGAAATTCAAAGAGGAATTAGAGAAGATGGTTGCTGTAGGAATTATTGAGCCTGTAGAGCAGTCTGATTAGGTGAGCCGCATGGCTTTTCAAGAAAAGAAGACAAAGGGAGAGATAAGGATTTGAGTATATCTGCGTAAGCTAAATGATGCATGTGTGCATGACCCCTTCCCTACTCCATTTTTAGATGACATCTTGGATAATGTGGGAGGACAAGAAGCTTTACAGATGGATTTTCAGGGTATCATCATATTATAATTGTGCCAGAAGACCACAGCAAGAACACCTTTGCAACAGAATGGGCATCTTTCCAATACACAATCATGCCTTTCAAATTGAAGAATGCACCTACTATCTTCTCACGCATAGTAGTAGTTGTGTTCAAATAATTCATGCGCAAGTTCTTGGAGGTGTATTTTGATGATTGGACTCTGTTTGGGCTGGTAAAGAAGCATGTGTCCAACATGGGCATGATGCTTGACACTTGTAAGAAGAATCAAATTTCTCTTAACTTGAAGAAATGCATATTCTGTGTTCCCTTTGGAATCTTGTTGGGAAATATTGTCTGTCAGTAAAGGTTGATGGTAGATCCATAAAAAATTGTAGTTATCATCCACCTAGAAGTCCCCACTAATGAAAAATAGATGCCCTCCATTGTAGGACACACTGGATATTACAGAAATTTCATTCAGGGTTGTGCTTTGCCTATGGAGAATTTATTGAAGAAGGATGTGTCATTTTTCTGGGATGAGGAATTTCAAAAGAGATTTGAGTTTTTGAAGGAAAATATGGTTACTGCACCTATTCTAATATTCCAATACAGGTCCAAGGTCTTCCATTTACATGTGGATGCATCTGGTATAGCACTTGGAGTTGTTTTACCATAGCCAGGAGAAGGAGACATTGACCACCCCATTGCTTTTGCAAGTAGGAAGCTCTCCAGTGCAGAACGAAACTACTCAACCACAGAAAGGGAAGGATTGGCCATGGTTTATGCTTTGCAAAAATATAAGCACTATTTTCTAGGAGGGCACTTCAAGATGTTCACTGACAGTTTTTCTTTGAAATACCTAGTCAATAAGCCTCTGTTGGGGGGAAATATTTTTAGATGGCTGCTGCTATTTCAGGAATATGAACTTGAAATTATTGTGAATCCTGGAAGATTGAATGCTCAACCTGATCATCTGTCATGAATCAAAATTGGGGAGGAACCAACTAGTTTGAAAGAGGGGCTACCTGATGTGCAACTCTTTGTTATCAAGGAAAATAAGGAGCTGGTTTCATGCACATATGATTTTACACTGATTTCTGGTAAATTTTACAAACTGGGAGTAGATGAAGTGTTAAGAAGCTATGTGCTGTAACATGAAATGCAAGACATCCCAGCTGAGGCTCATGGAGGGGTGGCAAGAGGCCACTATCTAGGGAAGGCTACTGCACAGAAGGTGTTGCGTGATGGGTTATGGTAGCCCACACGACACAGTGATGCAAATGCATACTACCGAGATTTTGATGTATGCCAAAAAATGGGGAAGCCCTCCCACAGAAATGAAATTCCCTTGCATCCTTAAATGGCCTTGCAGGCTTTTGAAAAATGAGTTGTAGATTTTGTAGGGCCTATCAATCCTCCTGGGAAGAAGGCTGGCATGCGCTACATCATCACTACCATAGATTATGTAACCAGATGGGCATAAGCTAAGTCAATCAAGGATTGTACCACAGATAATGCTGCACATTTCATTTTTGAAAATATCCTGACTAGATTTGGGTGCCCAAAGATATTGATGAGTGATAGGGGTACGCACTTTATTAATGAACCCATTGAAGCTCTGACAGAAGAATTTCAGATACATCACTAGAAAAGAACTCCTTATCATGCTCAGGTGAATGGTGCAATAGAAGATTTCAATAAAATTTTGGAGAATGTGCTCATGAAGATCTTTAATTCAAATTGGAATGATTGGGACATGCGCATCCCTTCTGTGTTATGGGCTTATAGGACCACATGCAAGAATTTGACTAGGAAAACACCTTTCAGGATGGTCTATTGGTAGGAAGCAATCATCCCAATGGAATATATTGTCCCAAGCCTATGCATTGCAACATTCAGTAATATGGTTGAGACTGACATCATGGAGGAACATCTTGCGCAACTGGTGGCCTTAGAGGAGGATCGATTCATTTCTAGCTTTCATCAACAAGTACAAAAGGTGCGTGAAAAGGCTTGGCATGATAAACACATCCGACAGAAGGCATTCAAAGAAGAATATCTATTCTTGTTAAATGACAGTCATTTTTCGCGCAACCTAGGAAAGTTCAGGAAGCACTGGCTGGGAAAATATATTTTGAAAGAGATCATTGATGGAAGTGCAATGCGCTTGGCCACATTGCGTAGTGAGAGTCTTCCTAGGTATTTGAATGGAATATTCCTGAAGCTGTATCGGGATAAACATATGCCTAACAAATGACAATATGGAAAGAGAATGGGAATCCACTTGTTTATGCACTACACAAAGGAAAGGAGTAGACAGGTGCGACAAGAGCACAAAGGTAGTGCGTAGCAGGAGAAACTAGTCGTTCGAACAGTAAAACTAGGTGATGAAGTGGGTTTTCTGCATTTAATGAGGCGATCTTATGGGATCTTTGACTGCTTTTTTGCAGTTAAGATGAATTTAATGAAGAGTTGATCGTTTTCACCTTGGATTGCCTATTAAAATAAGGGTGTGGGTCAAATTTGGTTCCTTTGTTGTCTAAGTATATTGCGCCTTGAGCTTATGTATGAATTGCACTATGAATTTGTCTCTGAGCACTGTATGTGTGGCCGAGAGACCATCACATCTGACGTAAGCAACCCAGAGTTTATTTTTCTACCAAGAATGACAGCCATGAACCATGAGAGCACACCATATGAAGAGCACTTTGTGTCGCTCATAGCATTTACAGATCCGAGATCTGATGATGCCCATGAGGTAGTGTCGGAAGTCCAAGAATTCATGTCCATATAGGAGAAATGAAAGGGAAAGATGACCAAGGCTTCACCCTCCAAGGCATGGACCTCCCCTATAAATGCTACATCCCCGCGCCAAGAAACGAAGGATAGTTCTCCTATCGGTGACCATACAAAAATACCTATGAGCACCACTGAGGAGGCCACGCTCATCGAGCCAATTTCATGGTGGCCAAACTATGTCAAGCCACGTAGACCCTATGTGCATATTCAAAAGGAAGTAGATGTGGTGTAGGAGTACCTATAGATGTTGTTTATCTCGCAGGCCGTCCCTGTTAATGGATACATGTTTGGAAAGATCCCGCTTATCAAATTTGATGATTACAACCTGGTGAATGAGGAGACATTCCACGAGTTGGCACCTGAATACTACTTGAAGTGTGTGTTATATGACGATTTTGTAAAGGTAGAACCTATGCCATGGGTGCATGGGCTGAGCAATGGTGGGATCCTCAATTTGGTGAGGATTCCTCACTTCCGAAGGTACCCCATTACAATTGTCTGTGTGCACCAGCTGCTGGCATTAGTGCACAAGGGGTGCTGTTGAGGAGGTAAATCCCCTCTGCGGACAGAGGCGATCCCTACTAGCCCAGCAGGGGTCTAGCAACAAACAAACAATGCTATGACGCAAGCTCCTAGTTACGAATGAAAGACTTGGGATAAGAGCCTACCTGGATTCCAACGCTAGATCTGAGGAAGAGATGTCCCCGTCCTTCAGCCCTGGCAGATCACAATCCTTCCGCGATCTCCGCGGATGAACACCTGCACACAGAAGAAACGAACAGACACAAGCATAGGAACCAGCATACGTAACTAAACATCGGTCAGAAAAGATATTACTCGCATTAACATGATGGAAAAAGGAGTGGAACCATAATCATAGTCATCTATTAAATGATAAACGAATAGAAGTTACAACCAAGTTCTGACGTCGCAGCCTCCTTCGAACGGGTCTCCGGTCGTCCACGTCTCGCAAAGCTTGCCAAGGAAAGGGAAAACCTCTCCAGAGTCTCGTAACAATGGTCTCCTCGCTTGAATGGGCCTTAAGGGAAAGAAGGGATTCTTTACAGCACAAAGGCACTTGGGAATAGGGAGATGCAAAGCTTCAGCACTTCAAGACTATCAACCTTTCAGCCCTTCATCAATGGATGAAGGTTATATTTATAGAGGAGAGGATGAGGTTGGGATCCCTACAATAGTGGAAGGGAGGCCTTATCCTTTGGGAGGTTCCCCATAAGGTGGAAACAAGAGGCCAAAGGAGGAAGGCCGTGGTTATTCAGGCGAAACCACTCCTGATGACTCGTCCACGAAGTTGTTGTAATCGAAACTTCGCCTCTTTTTTTAAAAAACTTTCCATAAACAGAGTGGCGCGGGTACAACACTGGGACAAAGCGCCAATTGGCGCGGGCTCAGTGTTCATTTTCCCCCATTGGCGCGAGTACATAACGGGATACCAGCGCCAATGCAAAAACATGTGTTTTTAGGGGTCTGTTCAGGAAATGATAAACATGAGAAATGTTGTCCTCATGGAAAGGGATGCAATGAAGGTATTTTCAAGGCTTGACATTGCTCACAGGTCACATAATGGGTCCTCCATTGTGCGGGACGGGAAATGGTAGGGACGGTGACAAATTACTGTGTAACAGATGCCCCCTAAAGCATGAGGCCCGAGAGAGAGAGAGGGGTGAAATGCTTTACGAGAACATGTTCAACTGAAGGCCCGCCGTCGGAAAACCTGCGCAGAAAGATACAACTGATATCTCAAGTACATGATGTATATATATGGTATGGACGCAGCCATCCGAACAGAGTATGCTATAATCCAGATCCAGGGTATGGGCGCAGCCATCCAACTAAGATCAAACAAATAGACTCAGGTATGGTCATAGCCATCCAATCAGTGAGTCATGTACATAATGATAATAATCCTCAATCACAGCCTGGATTACAACAGACACAATACAGGGTCTTGCGCTCCATCTCGACCCAAACAAGTACAAGTTCTAGCATGCGAATGTGTGAGCTGATGTCGAACATGCAAGAACATCGTTTGATTACCAGCCAATGATGAAAGCTGTTAACAGACGCGAGAGAAACCACCAATAATGACAATGGTCCTCAAGGTACTACAGGTACAATCTACGGCGTGTGAATAAATGAGTTGACGTCGAACACCCGCAGAATCATTCGATCAGAAGTCAATGATGTAAACTTCACGTCGAATGCGACGAACCTGCCATTGAGGCATGCAGGCTCCAAGGTACCATCAGGAGTCTCTAGACTAGCTTCCTGGATAATGAGTTGAAGTCGACAGGAAGTGACCTTGATCGAAGGTGGGCCATAATGATTCACACATCATCGACACGAGACAGAGGAACATAATGTTTTGTTGTGAATCAGGACCATATAAGAAACAGAGGAAGGTTGATATTTGCAGAGGCCAACTTCTCTTGAACACATGAACGGCACGACAATGGACTTGGCAGTATTTGACATCAACGGATCAAAGGTCATGGCGACGAGGCAGTGAACAGATGAGAGGTCAAAGGAGATTACCCAAACCCATGGAAGCAAAGTGAAGCAGCGAGATGAGATGTCCCCAACCCGACACGAATGCAGACAAGTGCCATGTTCAAGAGCGACATACTGCCGACGACAACGATGATGGTTCCATTTTTCCCCCACCATTTATGGCGAGTACCTCTTTATTTTTACACAAGCTTGAAGAGGATACCATATGCTTGTCATATAAGTCCGCCCTTCGGGCAAATCCATCCTAGTGCATTTAACGAGTCCTAGGAAGGAGGAACTCGGAGAACGTCATTTCGACTAGATCCGATGTCATCAGGGTTTAACGAGTCTGACAAAGGAAGAACTCGGCGTCTTTTCATGTTTAGAGAGTTTGAAAAGACAGCGGAAAAGAAAACTCCACAGGTCCCTTTTCGTAAATAGTTCCCCAGATCCAAAAAGGTAGAAAACAATATCCGGGAAAACCTCCTAGTCGCGATAGGCTAGGGTATTCCTTTTTCGTAATCAATCCATCCCAGCCCGAAAAAGGGTTAAACTTATACTGGGTGAATGTCGATTTGTGTCCAATTTAACGAGATCGAAACGACAAGGGCCTCGGCAATCTTTTCATGTTTAGAGAGTCAGAAAAGAGCACGGGGGTGTCACTCAATTAACCTATGGCATAGCACGTGCGTTCGTGGCATACTAAACAATACCCTTAATTTGACTACATATTGGAAAATAACTCTAAAAATCACTTTATTTAACCCCCTACCAATACTAACCCATTGAATTTTCCCAATTTAAAAAACCCCTGCTTTCACTATATATTGTAGGTATCTGTTTTTTCATTAACATTTTTTACACCCCTTTATATTTATATCCTTGACATAATGACATGATGCCTCTCTTATGACCTCACATGAATTCTACAATTCACATTTCTTCTTGTATGATATGTTAATAACCCTTGGTTGTGCCATGATGGATATTCACACTCCAGATAGCTTTCTCGTGGGAATTTCTAGACCTTGTCTTGATGCTTATGTGGTACACTTCCTTAGATCATTGGAGATGTTGACTGCACAAATATTTTCATGGAATGTTTTGACACCTAAAACGAGCCTTGGGTGCATGTGTATAAATGTATTCCCGAATGTAATTGAAAAATGGGGGAGGAGGAGAGGAATAGAAGATTTATGTAATAACCTGCATATGAACAATTGCTCCCAGTTGAATGAATTCAGTCCTGTTTATTTTATTTTGTCTCAGTTTGTTAATGTTGCAAATTTCCGTTTAACTGTGGGTGATTGTGTATTGGAGATTTCATTCTCTGTCTTAAATTCTGTACCTTAACGGAGAAACCTGTGAATTCTATTCTACTGCAGGTGTGGTCTCTGCGAAAAGAAAACCCGTGGTCGTCTGGTGGTCGTTTAACCTTTCTTATGGTAATTGCAGTCCACTTGCAGTCCCGCCTTATTTTAAAAAGAACTACTCTTGTTCGTTGATAACCGGAATTCCGAACCAAGCCGAAAACCGAGTTAATGAGCCACGTGATGAGCCAATGGGATAGCGCAACCATGGTTGAACCTTGGGTTGAGCACTGTAGCAGAACCGGAGGCGGATTTGCAAAGGTGGGTTTCCCCCATTCCGCACCACCTTTGGCACAAAAGTGGTATCCGTAGAGTGTGCAGCGATTCCATTGATCGCTCGACACGTGGCGGATGTGACAGGCCGAGAAACCACCATCCCGCGCGTTACAAGACTGTCGAGGAACGGGCAGCAGAATCTATACAGGCCATTGATCTGGGGGATGATCATCGGACGGTCCTAGTTTGACGGAGATGCATGATATTTAGTCAGGTACGACGCCGTTGTTGTTTGGTCCGTTGGGTTAGGTGGTGGACCCACGTAATATTGCAAAGGCAATTGTTATATATATATATATATCATCGATATATTACTCCGTCGGGGTATAAGTTTATTATTCATAAAATCTTGTTTCCAAAGCATAGCGTATACCTATAAGTTCGAAGGTTGAATGTTATTTACACGGTGTCGGAATATTCCCTAGTGCGCAGAGATTAATTAAGCACAAAGATTATTGTAATGTGAGCGTTTATATGAGGTTATTGGTCATTGGAGTATTTATATAAGGCATTTACATAATTCGATAACATTGTTGAAATATACATATATGTGCGGAAAACCAATATAATACCAAGGTCACGATATACCAATTGAAATTGATAAATAAAGTTGAAAGGGAAACGAGGGCAGAGACACCTCAGAGTTGACCATCCCTTGAGTGTATTGACTTTCACTTGTTGCTGCGTCAGATTCCATGTAAAGTAACTTTTGAGTTTCATGTAATCTGCCCAGATGTGGTAGCCTTAAGTCAGAATGATGGCAGACAGCTGTGAATTTCCTTCCCATCTCGAGATGAATATCAGGCCATCTTTTCCACCCGCAACACGTTGTACAAATGACTACTCTATTCAGCAAAACGAGATTTACAGTACTAACAAAAATTTAAAAATTTGAGAGAGAGGTGAAAAATTTAACACTTTGACAGAGAGGTGACCGAAAATCCTATAATATTTCAGGATAAAAACCTCTAATTTGTATTGAGAAGGAGAGTAGAATAATTTATCTGCCCCCTTTTTCAGCAGAGTGTAAGTCCCTAATATAAGTGCACTGCACCTGAAAACATTGTATGACAATAATGGACACTTTCAAGTTTCAACAAAGACAAATAGGAAGTTACAACAAGAAAAATGGACAGAAACAATCTCTCTACTTGGCACTTGCTTTACAAATTAAATTGAAAAGAGGAATGCATGTCCAGGGCGAAGAAAAATGATCTCTGATTGACTCCTATTGAAAGCATCTGCCTTGTTTAAATACTAAATACCATGCTATGCACACAACCAATACTATAATGCCAGGCCAAACGTGGACAGGGACAATGGTTGCTCCAACAAGGATTGAAACTTGAATCATGGATTCCAAAAGAAGAACAGGTTTGGCTATAAAGGGACTGACAGTTCAGTATTTCCCATGAAAGTACTTGTTAATGTTCTAAAAAAAGAGTGTTGCGGGAAGTGGGCCAGAGAAATTATTGACAGAAACATTCAAAGGATTCAAGCTTGTAAGCACCCCAACCATTTTAATATTATTGTGAAAGGTCCGATGTTCACTGTTGTGTTAAAAGGTGGAGATTGATTGCCAGGCTAGTAATAGATCCTATTCTAGAAGGGTTGGCAGAAGAAAGACTATTAGTCTTTTACAACTTAATTCAAGCAATTCTTCAATTCTTGGAGAATGTTACCATTTAAAAGATGATTGCAAAGAATCACCTTATTGAAGTTTTTCAGTTTTCCCAAAAGGGATATAATCTGAAATTTAAGTAATTTTCACTTAGATCTAGCTGCTCTTTATCAATGAGACTACCAAGGTCAATTGAGATTCTACCTGTCAGATGGTTAATGGGAACATCGAGAAGCTCTAGAGATGTGCTGTTTCCAATCCCTGGAGAAAGAGGTTCAGTGAAATTATTTGTATAGAGGTCCAAGAGCCCATGGGTTTGGAGCCGACCTAACTCTGAAGGAATCCTTCTAGTCAATCGATTTTCTCCCAAACACAAGTTGAGATTCTCAATTGCCAACCATGGCTAGAATTGGTTCAGACAAAAGCATTTACTAATAAGATCAAACTGAGGAGCAAAGAGAGATTGCAAATATGCAGTGCATCC
The DNA here is from genome assembly GCA_034641835.2 of Pinus albicaulis. NCBI lineage: Eukaryota > Viridiplantae > Streptophyta > Pinopsida > Pinales > Pinaceae > Pinus > Pinus albicaulis. The sequence continues at coordinate 526,595,838 of CM076569.1, forward strand.
AAGAAAAGTGTGGGTGACTGGAGTTCAAATGTCCAAGAATCTGAAAGGAAGAACATAGCATAGGACAGAGGACAACATGATGTTTTACCATTTTCATAACACCATCAACAATAGAGGAGAGCCCTACACTGAATGGATTAAACCATCTAAGAGAAATAATGTGGCTTGGGTGGGAAGAACTTCATATATCTATGACGGTTCCATGAAAGCTTTTGCAGTTAAACCAATGACCTTAAATCATCCTCTATATGGGGGATTTTAGAATCTAGATGGAAAATTTTATCTTTAGATTAGGGTACAAAAAGTTAATCGATATTTAAGTTGCACTAAGGTGTTATGCCAAACCAAACCACATGTGAGAAATACAAAAGAGAGAAGATTGCTGATACTAGTAGGGAAGTAATGGCATGTAACATAACTCCTCATCTCTGTGAATGAAATTCATAAAACCATCGTGATGATTGTTATGATGGGAACACTTTGGTGCATTCACAGGAAGCAGCAAGTAATTCGGCCCAAGCCTATGCCTCTGTGTGTCAGAGTATGAGAAAACTCGAGTCTGGAACATTTTATCATCGGTGTAGTAGATACTGGGCACAATAACTCCAAGGCAAAATGCAAACTGTTCATTCTCATTGAAAAAGTTATCAATGTTTCTATTCAAAACCATCCTCCCAACAGGCTGCACAAGAAAAGGATCCAATTTTCAACCATGGTTCAATGCAAAAAGCTTGAAACTGAAGAGCATATAAAGTTGAATTACTACCAGAACTTGAAAATTTTGAAGCAAGAAGAATTTATATTACAGATTATATGACTGATAAATTCAGTCTTAAGTATTTTATATGTACTTTACCTGCAAAGGAAATAGATTCTTTGGCCATATTTTAGTATCGTCAAGAGGATCAAAGTCGAACCTATCTTCATTTGCAGGATCCATAGTTTGAATGAATAGCTTCCATTCAGGATAGTTACCAGAAGCTATGGCATCATATAAATCTTTGATAGCATGACTGTGATTGGTACCTCCAACAATTACAGCCTTCTCATCAAGCAAAAACTTGAGTTCAGCAATCTGAAAATCCTGGATCAGTATCAAGTTTAGGTGTTTTCCTTGCAGTGATAATGACACCAATTCAAACCTATTGATGCTAGCAAGGATAGTGTTATAAAGTTTTTAGCTAAATGAATTACAGTAGCGATAATGGGGCAAGATAGGTAAACTTTGATAGCTTTCAGGCTTTGTCATTGCAGTGTAAGATGAGAAATGGAATTAGAATGAGCATTTAGATAATTAACTCATTCTATAAGAAGAAAGTTGTTATCACTCAGGTTTTCCTAGAAGTTGTGTAAGAGGAAAGTATACCCGAGGTAACCACAAACCAACCTTTTAGATGCAGAATCTAGCCAATCTGCATCCAGAGAGGGCTCTCTCTTTATGATTTATCTTTGTTTTTAAATGGTTTTAGGCTAGTTATAGATTCAAAATTTGTTTTGGGAAAATGGTGGAATCCACAAACTAAGGGCAAGGTTGAGGGTTTTCAGTCCATTGGGCTATGGAATCAAAGGATGGCTTTACTGGATTTCTATTCTAACGCAAGATGGTATTACAGGGCAAGATAGCTAGACAGAGAAAAATCCTTAGAATTTAAAGTTGATGGGATGATCTTGAAGGGATGAAAGGCAGCTAAGAATCTTTCACCATGTTCAAGAGAAAGAAGAGAAATGACTACAAGCAAAGAGCAATGAAGGATTCTTTGTTACAGTAATCAACAATGTTTAAATCAGCAAAACATGAGCAATTAAGAATTCATGCTTATAACTAATCCAGAAGAAAACATCAAGAATAATCACATTTGAAAACAGAGTACAATTAAGCAAATTCTGTTTCAATCCTTTATGTAAACTATTCAGAAACGGATATGATGATAGTATAAACTAATATAAAATTCAAACACAAAGGTTGGAAAACTTATTGAACTGTAGTCCAACACATGAATCCTGCAACAAGTCCAGTGCTTCAAAACGTCATCCAGTAAGCCACAAGTAAATTTGTCCAAAAGCTTTTATTCTGAAAACCTCAATGATACAGCAGAGTAATAGAATCCACCCTCAACACTCTCTTTGAGGGCTTATTTATACAAAAAATAATCCTAACAATCTTACTCTATCCTAGCCAATAATTCAGGCTGACTTAAAGCATATTTACAAACAAACAAGAGACACATGGTCTCGTAAATAGAATAATGAGTAACGGCTGATGTGCTGTTCTTTTTTCATGGACGTGCTAAGGATAAGTGCTTTTAAACAGGGCTCTGTGCTGTCCTTTGCGTATTCCTTTGACTTGTTGAATACTCTTTCTTCTCACGGATACTCTTTAACCTTTCATCTGATACTCTTTCATCTGCTTTTCTGTTGTTACCATTTACTTGATAGTAAAAATAAACTTTCATCCTGAAAACATCTTTTACAAAACTTCCAGCATTTCATTCCACCACTGATCATTTGGTATCATTGTTCTTCTGAGCTTCCTTAAAGTTTCATCTGCTTCAGTAAGTTTATAAAAAGTGGGCTCATTCGGAAATAGATACTTTAATTCATGCTCCAGATGAAATAGATTCCTCACTTTTTCATAAATACTCTTCCCAGTTGGTAATGCAGGTTCTGATGAGCTAGTAGAACCTATAGCTGTATTTTTAGCATGAGCTTTGATTCTTTTCTCATAGGTTTCCAAGTCTACTATCTGATCTTCTGTGAGCATGGGACTTGGTAACCCATTATCTAGCAGAGCTTGGAACTTTTCTCTGAAATTATTGATGTCAACCAAAATGTCTGTACACTTTCTTTCCAAATTTTGCATGAAAGTCCTCTTGGTGAAAACTCTCTTTGCTTCCAAAACTGCATCTGTTCTGTCATTGATTCCTAACAAGGCAAGCTGTTGTTTTGTTCTAGAATTCAAAAATTGAATGAGTTGCTGGGCCTGCTCAGGCCTGCCTCTTAACTCATTTCTGGTTCTCCTTATTTCTTCTTGTGCTATCTTGACTAATTCATTTTGCTCAAAAATTGCTTGAATAGAGGGCCAAATACCCTTTATTAATTCAATGATGTTGCACCAAAGAATATCATTTATTTCATTCAGAGGCTTTTCCAGTGAAAGATATTTTTGCAAAGCCTCAACCAATTTCTCCAATCTTTTTATTTCCCTGAGGTTGTCAGCAGCTATCTTTTTGGATGTGTCATATTTTCCCTCCAATTTTGTTAATTGTAATTTTGCTTCTTGGAGTTCTGTGACCTTTAGCTGCAAACTCTCCATTTGCTTAATTAAATCCTCAGAATTCAAATTAGAACTGTTCACTTGAGATGGTTGTTCCTGCTGTCCTGTAGTTGTAGTACCTGTTGCTGAAGCCTGCTTGATAATTTCCTGTTCCTGCAATGCTCTTTCCAACTCCTTCTCTGTTTCATTTAGTCGCTCTGTCAATTTCAAGAGCAACTCCATTATTTCTTCTTGTGAATTTCCTTTTATTACTTCCTGTGTCTGGGGGTGCCTTGAGGCTGGTATTTTTAGCTGTTTTCTGAGTGCAGCTATATCATCCTCTTTCTTTTTTACCAATGCCTCAATACCTTTAGTGTCTTTGGGATTGTGACCCAAACCAATGATGATCTCTTCCAGAGACTTTATTCTATTGTCCTTGGCCTGTGAAGAGGCCCTCTCAATCTTTAATGTGGCAGTAGTATTATTCAAAGAATCTTGCAGTGTTAAAGCTGCCATGGCTTTGTTGGTGAGAGAAGAATAAACCATTTCCCCTGTTTGTCTATGAAGCTCTATCTGATCCAGGGGATGGATATCTTTTGCTAAAACTTCAAAATTTGTTCTGATGTAATCTGTTGCTGAAGTTGGCTTTGGCACCTTTGCTTTAAAATGGCTCATTAGCATTTTACCTTGTGAAAGATCAAATGCAGACATCAGCCTTTGCTGATTATGAGGAGCCATCTTCATATACTGATCGTATACCTTCATTTTCAATGGTTCATTCTTGTTTTTGATATTGATGAAGGTTTTCTTTATGTCTCCAGTATCTGTCTTTGGCGGTCTGAAAGAAGATACTTCAGTGTTTAATTGTTTCTGCAAGGCTTTCCCTTTCTGGCTTATGGTTGTTTCATTTGCTGTGCCAGTTTGCTGACTATCTTCTCTACCATCATCAAATATTTCATCTATAACTTCTACTTCTGGAGGTGGATCTGATTTGTGTTTCTTTGCTTGATAAACCTGTGCAGCTCCTTTTGAAGGTGTGGTATCTGGAGCTGGTCTCTTCTTCCCTATTTCTACATTCAATGGAGTTTGCATTTCTGGGCCTTGGATGTGTATTGCTGGTGTAGGAGAGGCCTGAGGTTGCTCTGGTGCTTTGGAACTCTGTGGCTTTTCTGCCATGACCCAGGTTTCAATGACCTGAACTACCGGTTCTTTTCCTTTACCTTTGGGTTCTGATGCTACTGATGGACTGTCTCCTTGTATTGCTTGATGTAAAGTGGCTGCTGACGATGTACCAATGGAGGGTACCTGCATTTGATCATATGTTTCTAGGTCAAAACTCTTCTCAACATCTTTCATAAGTTTATTTAATTTGTCAGCTCCACTTTCCTCTTCAACAAGAGTTCCCTCAACCCATTCATCTTGATTTGCATATTGTTCTAAACCAGGAATTTTGTGATGTATATAGGGAGATGACTTATTCTTTAATCTTTTCTCACAAATGAAACCAAAGGGGTCATAAGGGACCCAACGGAAAGATGTCTGAAACTTTCTCTCTAATAAAAGTTCTGCTTCTTTCTCAGCTTCCCTAGAATTGCAAATGAAAGGACCTAACTGACTTTTGATCCTTAACTGTGCTTTCTTCTTTACATTGCAGAAATGGATCACATCTAAATTATTCATCTGTCTAAAGTATTCCAAAGCAAAAATTCTCATTGGTACATATCTGGGTAACTTGAATGGATGTAATTCACATCCATAAATCCTGATGACTGTGTGGTTTTGGTATAAGTACCAATCCCCAACTTTATAACTCTTTGATAATTGCAAGGTCTTTCTAATTTCAGTACTGAGTCTGGGGGGAGAAATTCCTGTTAACAGAGTTGTGGCAGGTTGCACAAATTGATCAATGAATTCTGAATAGGAGTAAGGGGAATCAGAGGAAAAATGAATGATGGGGGACCAAAAAATGACAGACCTGGGATTACCCTTAGCATCAAGATTTTGAACAGGGAAGGGAAACTTGTTTGACTGATAATAGATCATGAGGTGATAGATAACTGAGGAGTACTTGAAAACTTTTTCAGTATCTAGCTTTAAGAATTGATCATGGATTTTGTTGGCAATGAAGGAAGCATAATCATACTTAATCTCAGGTGGCTGCCCAGGGGTAAAGATAGAAAGTAAAGCCAGAGTTATCTCATCTACATATTCGCTGGTATTAAACCCCAAGACAAAGGATATTATGTTAACAATTAGCCTTCCCAATGTATTGAAAAAGTAGAAACCATAGGGGGGAGACCCTTTTGGCTGATGATTAGGTAACATAAAATACTGGCACATGGATTTTAACCTTTCTTGGGTTAATTGCCTGGTTTTTTCAATCAATCCTTCCATGGATAATGGTGCTAGTTCTTCATTTGGCTCAAAGCATAACATAGTGTTGATAGCCTGCGGTGTGATAGGGAACAAAATGCTTTGATCAGGAGCTAAGACAGCTCTCTGTGCAGGATCATAGTTTGCATGACAGTAATGAAGGATTTCAGGGAAAATGTGGACTGAAGGAATAAGATACCTTGGGAGATTGGATTCCCATAACCCTATAAGGTCTTGCCCTTTTGAGAATTCGTCTCTGCAGCGACAGAAGCTCAATTGGGGACTTTCATCGAAACCCAGGTCTTTTATTTGGAAATCTTCATCTATCAGAGGTAGATAGTCCAAATCTCGGTGAGGAGCATTTAAAGGAGTGATATTTAGAGCAGTTGGGGCCTCCATTTTGGTTCTTGTGGATTCAAAATGGAGGTTTTAGTTTTTTTTTCTTGCAGACCGGACGGGATATCTGAGAAAGAGGAAATTGGAACAATTTGCAGGTTTGGGAAGCAAATTTACAGGTTTTAAATCTTCAATGAAGACTCAGAGGAGACTTTTAACCACTTTTTCAGAGAAAAAAAACACAGGAAACTAAGCTTAACTTGCAGTCGGGGCGCGGAATGATAAATACCTGTTTTAAGATGGAAACTGGTTCTTTAACAGGTAATGAACAATGGCGGGGACGTTCTTCAATACTGGCGCAGCGGAATTTCGGAGTAATTTGGTGTATTTGCAGTGAAATTTGAAAATTGCAGCGGGAGCTTAGTCTCTTTCGGAAACTAAAAATAACTGAAAAAACACGAAAAAATGGCTTATTTACAAGTCAAAAGGGTTTTTGTCGTTTTCGAGGTGATGACGTCATTTGACGTACGGGGTGACGTAAGGGAGTGGGGCCGGCGGTATGCGGTAAATGGTAAGCGGTGAGCCCGCACCGCTTATGGACGAAGGCGGTAAAAGACGCGATGGCAGCGATTCCACAGGACGCTTGCCACGTGGAATGCTGACTTTTCAAAAACCGCCCATCCCCCGCTGGTTAACACGCTGGCAAGGGATGGGCAGCGGGATTGATCATCGCCGTTGATCAACGGAAGAATGATCTAACGGCTGAAAGGACGGGGAACTTGTGCGATTTCAAAGGTGGGCCAGTCGGGGTTTTAAACAGGTTTTAATGTGATATTTGATTACCCCGGGGAGAAGTTAATAGGCGGGAATGGTTATTAATTAGTCCAAATGATTAATTAACCCCGTGAATATTATGGAATGGATTGCGGCAGAGATTAGCCAGGTGGAATGCTACGTGGACGGAACACGATCGCAAAGACTTTCGCAAATGTTTTGATATTAAACATACTTGTCGCATGTCTAAAGGTTTTTTGTATATTTTTTATTATATGATGAATGAATTAATATAATTAATTCATCATAGGGGCGGAATGTATATATAAGGCTATAGTTTTAACCAAAGGGCTTTATAAAGCGGGGTATTTATTTTAAATGTGTGGGAATATATACTTTGGTAAAACATTATAATAAGAGGGTTTTGGGGATATTTATTAGAAAAGGGAGTTATATACTTAGGAAAAGGGATTTCACTAGGGATTTAATATAATAGAGTTAAATGTTAATATGATAAAGGACAAGGAAAATCAAAACATCTTTGTACATCTAAGAAAGTGAAAACTTATGAAGTAAATTTTATCTTCAACACTTAAGCTTAGAATAACAAGTTGTTTTGAGGAATTTTATGGAATGTTGCATCAGTTTCCTAAGTAAAATAGGATTTTACTTAGGAAAAAGTTAAAAATGGAAGATAACAATGATGGATTATTTCAAGTGCTTAGGTCTTTTTTGATCATTAGGCCGAGGGTCCGGTCCCTCCAGAAGTCAAGGAAATGCCTTGAGCCCTTTTGATCTCCAAATACCTTAGTACTTTTTGAGGAAATTAGTAAAACTCTTGAGGGGAAAATGATGAGGGAGGTTAATGAATTTGACTTTGCTTGCTGTGATTTTCCAGTGTATTTCCTGCTTTAGTACTTGTGATGAAAGTAAATGATTTAACCAGCATGTAGCAGCACCATTCATCAGATAACACTTTGCAGCACCATCTACCTACCCTATCTACTTAACACTACCATTTTCTCTTCTTTATTAGGGTGCATTTAGACTTGCAAACCCTGATCAATATTTTTTCTTTTTACATGATGAATCTATCTATTTCTACCCTTATTACATCCAAGGGCTCAGATTAAACTGTTGAGCACCTTTTATTCACTCTACCTAACTACTTATCTGCCAAGATTAAACTATTTGGCTAGATATTTATTCTCTAATCTATAACATGAAATTGAAATATGACTAAGCCAAGTTTAAACAGTTCGACTTATTCATGAATTGTGGCAAAATTTCACAAGCTGCACACAATTGATTTATTACATCAGAGTAAAAAGTAGTGGCATTTGGATTTGCACACTTTCCTTGGTCTATTTTTTGCTTGGGGTTCATTTTTTCTCTTTTTGACCATTTTTATTCTTTTTACCCTTTGATCTTTCTTTTAGGGTATACACTCTTTACATTTTTTAAATTTTTTTATTTTTTCGGTTTTTTAAGAATATGGAACACCTTTGCTCAAGTAAGAAGGTTTGAACATATTCCACACTTCCATCAAGACAATCATGAAAGATGAAACCTATTGATATAGGAGGCTAACAAAAGTAACACAACATAATTTCCCTTAAAAAACAGAGCATAAATTGATTTATGAATTCTGTTTATAACTCTTTAGAACAATCAGTGAAAGCATAAGATATGAAATGGAACTGAGAAGACATTCGATGAAATGAAACATGAAGGAGATACAATGCTATAAAGCCATACCACATGAATCCCAAAATTCTTACTGCAGCTGCCTCTGTATTATCAAAAAAAAAAACTCCAAGTACAATAGCTCTCCTATGATATATCCAATATCCAACCCCCCTCTATTACAAAAACATTTCTTTTTTATAGGCCAAATTACAAGGGCCTATTTTTCCAAAACAATAAATGTATTTTTTGCAAAAATAAAAATAAAAATGATATCAAGGTGGCCAAAATATAAATACTTGCAAAAAGACTCTGATGGCACATTTTTTGAGCTACAAACTCTGATTTATATGTCCAATTTGAAAAATAGGAAATCCAACTACCACAAAAACATTCAAAATCAAATGCACTTCATGTGTTATCCATTGCTCTGGTGTAAATTTGTTGACTTGAGTGAACAGAAACCATCCTGATTGAACCCCGTGCCATTAGATCCTCGATATCCTTTCTAGCAAGCGAACCATTAATCTAAAAATTCAAGGAAAACATTAACATTAGTGAGAAGAACCACATACGTTTCTTCAAAACATGTTCATAAAAAAGGAACCAATTCTTCTTGCTTTTCGTGATTAAATGGACCAACTTCAGAAGAACCAAAGTAGAAGGCATCCAACATAAGTGTTGAGGTAAGGGATGCCCTTATATTCAAAATGTATATATGTGTTGAGGTAAGGGGTACATATAGTTATATAGGTATGTAATTATATTGTTTTTATGGAAGAAATACCAAATTAATGTTTGAATGAAACACAACTACAAAAAGATAAATGGCCAGTGAAAGAAACTTACACCAAAAAGTAGGTAGCAAAAAAAGGTTGAGTTATCTCGAACATTCACCATTTGAAGTATTCACTATACCTAAAGCCAAAAAGTACAAAATTAACATCAGATTCATACAAACAAATCAACAAAAATATAACCAAAAACTATTTATAAATAATCCAACATATGGAAATACATAAGGAAAGTGAACGGAGAATGTTTTGAAAATTAACCTTGTTTAAATTTTTCACAAAATCTGAAAAAACTTTGTAATCACTTTCTTCTAATTTGTATGTTTCATTCTTAGCATTGTACGATAAGTTTGCGATTGCTATAACAGATTCAAGTTGTACAAAAGCATGATCAGTCAAATCATACTTATACACGCGTTGCCCCTTCATTCTACTATACCAACATAATTGAAGCTCGATGCCTTCTAATCTATCCAAAAGGTCGATGTCATTATGGTAATCAAACACCCTATTACCATCCTTCTTCCTTATTCTTTGAACCCTTCCAATGTACCACATTCCACAAGTAACACCTTGTTTTGTACTTCGAGGAACACCTTTTCTTGCAGTACGTTCAGTGGGAGGAATTGAGTTGTTTTCAAACAACACCCCACAATCTGATCCAATTCCAAAGCCAATTGAAACACCCTTTTGTAGAGTATTCCCATCTCGCCTAAAGTAGACCCCACTTCTCACTTTTTTCAACCTATCTTTTGATAATGTTGGATTTCCATTCAACTGACTAACCAAACATGCTTTGAACATATCCTTACCATCAAGATTCACCACTGGTTTTATAGTTTTTCTTACATTTTCATCAGTGGAATCTAAAATTTCATCCAACTCGTGTCTCCACTCACTTTCCATTATTTGCAATTCCCTTTCATTGTGTACCAATGAAGATGAAGATTGAAATATAGAGTTGGAAAATCTCGGTGGAGAATCATCAACTACTTCATCCCCAATTTGAAATGTTGAATAATCTTTATCCTCTGTCCATGGTTTAACCCACCAAGAACATTGAGTGTAATTTTCTGGTTTCATTCCAAGAGTTGATAAAATGTCTTGTGCATCCTTCAATCCATTCTTAAGGGCTTCTACAATTTTAGCGTATGTGGATATTGAATCATATTGCGACAATATGTCAGTATTTTGTATTGTTTCTTGGTGCAATTTATTCCAAATGTTTTCTTGCTTCTTATGGGATTTATTAAAATGAAGCCCTTGGGAATTTGATTCTTCTTCAACAACTCTATTAAGGTTTCCAACAGCATGAAGCAAGTCAGTGAAATCATAAGCCCTCTCCATTCCAACCATCCCACCAACTTTGCTAAAGAAGTTCTCACATACATCTGACCCAGTCAAGTGCAAAACACATGGCAAGTTAGAGTATTGATCTCGAAACAATCTCATCAACAAAACTACAAAATGACAAGAAATTCTCACATCTTGATATGCCTCTCTGCTGATGAAATTTATGTTGACATTAGTATGAGATTGTTTTTGTACCCAACATAACCATAATGTGAAGAAATGATGAACTCGTGAAGCATTTCGCACTCTTTCCCAGAGGCTCAAACTACGAGACATAAAGATGTCAATGTAGTCAGCAACAATCATTAGGTAAGTCTCTGTAGCTAGTGTCCTCTCTAACTTTCCACTTGGTGTACTTCTCAACTCTTTCAAACACCTATGAACATGCCTTGAAGCAATTCGTTGTGCGGAACCCCAATTTTGTCGATCCATCCTCTCTATATCTTCACACTTAAGCTTGTGATCATCCACTTTAAAAGTGTGATAAACCATTCTGACATGGCCAAAACTTATGTACTCATTTCCTAAAACCAATTCTCATCGACCGCTAAACAAAGGATTCACTAGCTTTTTGCCGTTGTGGATGTAATCTTGGTCATGCAATCCTGTTACATTGCAACCATTGTACAACCCAGTTAGCCTCCACCCTTCCCAAGGAATTTGATATCTAAGACCTGATGTTGAAGAATAATCCTTCAACATAAGTTGTCTTCTTCTGCTATCTCCATCCAAGGAATGACCAACAATAGGTCCCAAATTGTTTTCTACGTGTTTCTTCCACATAAATTCTACCTTTTCCCATTGTTGATAAACAAAATTTGCATTGAATTTATTGCATGTTGGATGAACAACCACAACCAAACGAGGAAGTTTTTCATGTAAAGGGTTTGCAATAATAACACGTGCATAATGTCCAATAACATTGTTTTTAAAAGAATTTGTTATAATCTCATAGCCTGCATCTCCCTCACCAAATGTCACCAAGAAATGTGATTGGCATTGATGTTCTTCTTTCAAACCACAAAACCCCACCAGTGTATTGCTTTTTGCTACCCACCTAACATATTTTTTCACAATTGTTTCATCTTCTGCAAGGCATACAGGAATTGGTCCATATATACCATGTTTGGCTTTATAAGAAGCATAAATTTTTCCAACTGCCTAAAAAATGTGTTCGTGCTCCCCTGGAATATATGTCAATGACTTTTTAACTTGCCTTAAAGTTGTAGATATTGAAGGACCATCCATATTCAAGCTAATAAAGTTATGTAATCTAGGACCTCCCCATAACTTGATCATCTCATAAAGGGATTTTGTGGATGTACTATACCTTCTCCCTGCTTTTTCATGAGTCAAGTTATGAAATATATCCTTGACAAATTCCCAAACTGCATCTTTACCTTGTAATTTTCCTTGCTTATGTGCCTCACAAACATCCTTACAAAACCTAAAGACATCCTTCCTTTCTGCCGATTCAAACAACTTTTCCTTTAGAGATCTCATTCTAATAGAGAGTGTAGCAACCTTTGTCCTCTCCCACCAAAGAGCTCACATTGTTGATCTATGGTTAGCATTTGTAGCCCTTGCAGCATTCTTCAATTCATTTTGAGTCAAATAGTCCAATCTTCTACCTTTTCCTGTATCTCGTTCACTTCTTTTATTGGTGCACCTTGATTCACGATATAATTGCATCCTGAAGTCATTACATTCTGGAACCAACTTACAAAATCTACATGTTAATGAATCAAAAGGGGTCCCTGTTTCAGAACCCCTCTGGCAATGAATATGCCTATATGTACCATCAATACGACATTCAATACCCTCATAACATAGCATGATCTTGGTATGCTTCTCTATGGCCAATAATTTTCCACCCCTTTGATCATCCATTAGGACCTTTGTTTCCAATCTCTCCCCATTTCTATCAATATAAGGATACCAATACCCCCAACATTGTAGTAACAAGGGAGACAATTGAACTATAACAAGATGACAACATAATAAATAAATAAATAAATAATTAGAAGTACGATAAATAAAATAATATACAAATTCATATTCAAGTTTAGTCTAAACTATTAATTAACCACTAATTAACACACCTGAAGTAGGAGTTGCACTTGTAGAACCCCTATGTAATACTAATGGTGATGATGGCACTAAGAACCTAGTCAAACTTTGTTGGGACTTATCATTGGTAGGCTTCTTAGGTCTCCCAACTATGCCACTCCTTAGCCCAATCTCCTGATGTGAAGCCTCATTTGTCGTAGTAGTAGTGTGCTTCTTTGATTTCATGTGTTCATTTAAAGAATTGACAATATTACCACTTGTCGGAACCAAACAAAACCATTTATTGCATCGTGTACATTCAACTCTCACTTTTTTCATGTCCTTATAGTCTGCAAGTGTTGCTTCCACCACCTTGAACAAATTAGGCTCTTGTGTCTTGTTGAAATCATCTAAAAGTTTGATTGCTTGATCAATATGAAATCGATCTCCAACCACCGTTGTTTGTTGTACTTTTTTACATGAAGGAATTTCACTACCACTTGGCATTGAAAGGCGTTGTTGATGGGACGTTGTTTTCATATGATGGTTTTTGAAGTTGCGCATTGTTCGCGCTACCAAGGATACATCACTTGTTCCATAATCAATGCCACAAATTTCACAATGGATCTTTATTTTAGATTCTCCCTTTTCTGAATATACTTTGAGAGTAAGTTTCTCATTGACAAACTCTTCCATTAAACTTTTCACTTTTTTTCCCAAGATGCCAATACACAAGAATCAACAATTGTGGCTTCTTCCACTGACAAAGGCATATTTTCAACTCTTGGTTGTTTATGCATAGGTTCCTCCACATTCTCTTCAATGTTTTCAAAGATTGGTATTGCTTCCGCTGCATTTGAACACCTTGTTTCCACATCAAATGTGTCTAGTTTCCTCTTGATGCCTAAAAGTGTTGTATAAACTTTCCATTTCTTCTCTTGCTTTGGATTTAGAGCTACTCCATCATGGATAAAATCAAAAGGGTATTCAACGATTCCATCATCCACAATTTCATCACGGATTTCAACAAATGTACAACCTTCTCGACACCTGACAATGCCAATGACAGGTTTCTCTTCATCGATAGTAATTTTATAAGACAAGTCCATCTGTTTTTGCACATAAATAAATGAAAAAGTAAGTAAAATTCCACAAACATATTGGTTTCTCCAAAAAACATGAATAACTCTTACTATTGCGATGAAACACTTTGATTCAAAATGTACTATCGATGGATTCTTCAAATGGAACTAAAACTAGAAATAAAACAGAGTACTAAAACAGATTTGAGAGTTGATTTATTGAGTCAAACATTGACAAACTTATAAGCAAGCTTAAGCTCTAAATCTGCCTCAATTTTGGACTTATTTACATCATTTTTTGTGTCCTAAAGAGGTCAAAACCGTGTCAAAACCAAACCATCATAGCTTTTACTGTTCGTTGGTATGAAATGGATTCTAAAGTTTTGAATTCTTCGAGACTCTGCTCATCTAGGTCTTGGCTCTTAGTTTCCCAATTCTGATTTTTCTTTGATATATAAAGAAATTCTTCGTATATTACTGATTGAGAATAAAAGAAATAGAAAGGCAAAATACAAAGATTAAGTGCTCATTTATGCATGCAGTGACCTGATGTAAATTGTTAAGTTGAATCGGCTTTTACATTCCTTGATAATCCTTGATAATTAGAAGGTTTTAGGACGTAAACATGGACTTGGGACCTGCTTGCAAACATATTCGCCCCTTTGAAACTCATATCATTTAGATAGGGCAGAGATAACAGTGATTTCCAAAGCCACTGCTTAATATTTCAGCAAATATCACCAGTGAACGAACACCACGTTTAAAACAAGGCCCAGTTTGAAAGAGACTACTAATAAAATCAAATAATATCAGCATACATCTTATGCACGTAAAAATCCAGTCAATCAATGCACTAATCATTTCTCATTCCTTCAGATCATCTAGAATATGGAACCTGATACATAGATTGCAGACCTGCAAAGGATTCCTATGTTTGAGAAACAATGTAATGAGGCATTCAAATTATAAATATATTTTCAACATAGCCATGTGATTCTCAAATTTTTTGATGCAATGCCTACTTAGAAATACCCCTTTTGACCGCTATGTTAATGTAGGTTTACCCAATAGAGTAACAGAAAAATACATTGCAGAACATTGCTATAATTTTAATTTAAAGATCATACTCAATTTTAACAAGCCCTCTAACGTGCTTAGGGATAGAGCAGTATGGGAACACCAGCCAAGGGCGTTGAACCATAAAAGCATGGCTTTTATAGTCAACTCTATAGTCTTGGGTCTTAAAAACTCAATTTTTGTGTCAATGCATATCATGGAAGGGAAATCGGTAAGAAAAGGCCTGTGTGCCTATCCTCAGTAGTCTTTGTCATGTCAGATGCTCTTGTAACGCAAAATCTCAGCAATCTGAAGACTATAAATTTGTTCTACTAGTCTGGTTTCCCATCAGGCAAATCAATCAGGAAGCCCAGTAACACAACGACATATCAGATGTAACTTTTTGATAGCGTGATGAAAAGGCCAACCTACAACCTACACATACAGAGAGTTTATGGAGAGTGTTACCCCTCACATAACACGAGGCCTTGTCCAAGAAAATCATGTTTGGAAGAAGTCTGTTTTGGAGCTAATACACTATTGCTTTCATGCATATGTGTTAATGGACCACCACCTTTTAGGATCTTCATTTCATATTTGGAGGATTGCTAGGATGTTTACCTTAAACACTAAGCATTATTTTTTGAGGTATCCTAGTGTAAATTTCACCTTTGGATGTTTCTCTCACATGGATCCATTCATTTTCACATATTTGGAGACATGTCACATCATCCAATGTATGTAGATTTGGAGGAGTTACATGTTTGCTAAGGGTTTTGTTTAGCATGATGAGTGTCTTGACTATTGCCGGTGTGTTCACATGTGCCATGGCACACTTCTTGGATATGAATTCATCGTTATGGCAGAAGGCATATGGTTCTAACTTATTTTTGGATAACATGCCACCCTTTATGCACACATTCCTAAATTGGCCTACCTACTTTTCATGTATTAGGAATGTAGTTGGTTTACATGAATGAATGAATGAATGTATCATTTGTTTGATATATTTCTCAACATGATATCAGAGGTAAGGCTTTGGAAAATGGGCAGAAAGAAAATCAGTTTGGCATTACTATACCTCAAGAAAGATCGAGTTCCCTAGACCGAAATTGTGGAAGCAAGAGAAATTACGGGCCGGTTTACAAAGCCCTAATTACAGAGATTAGGCTGCAGGTCCTATCAAGGATAGAAAAGGTACTGAAAGAGAATTTTAGCTCTGTTTCAAGAGACTAAATGAGTAAGGGAAGAACCCTCTCAAGATCGCACTCTCTGGAAAGTATTTTTGCTTCTCCATCAGCTCTAATCTCTGATTATAAGCTGCAGACCTATCCACTGGAGATCAAGGTCATAAATAAGTCTGTTTCTATGGAGCGAAAGGATAATCAACAATTAAAGCAAGCTGCATTCTATGGTATAGGAGCAAAGTTCAAAAAGTCTACAAATATCTCCAAATCTCTGGTATGCATATCCTGTTTCTGTTACAAATTGTTTTGGGCATTAGAAGGTGTCAAATGCCTATCTAGAATCCCTTGAAAGAGACAAAATCATCTATGGTATGGTTCTGTGCATTTGTATGCCCTAGAAGAAGTGTCAAATACTCTTTATACCTGATTCAACCTAGTAACTAAGTGTCTTGATGATAAAACAGAACCAAATAACAATACTAATGCTCCAAGTTAACTCACAAGAAAGTGTCAAGAATTGCCAAGAAATCAAGTAATAAATTCTATATATGTTTTGCCTTAGATTTCTCAACATGATATCAGAGGTTAGGCTTTGGACAATGGGCAGAAAGAAAATCAGTTTGGCATTACTATACCTCAAGAAAGATCGAGTTCCCTAGACCGAAATTGTGGAAGCAAGAAGTAGAAATTCTGGGCAGTTTTACAAAGCCCTAATTACAGAGATTAGGTTGCAGGTCCTATCAAGGATAGAAAAGCTACTGAAAGAGCATTTTAGCTCTGTTTCAAGAGACTGAATGAATAAGGGAAGAACCCTCTCAAGACCGCACTCTCTGGCAAGTATTTTTGCTTCTCCATCAGCCCTAATCTCTGATTATAAGCTGCAGACCTATCCACTGGAGATCAAGGTCATAAATAAGTCTGTTTCTATGGAGCGAAAGGCTAATAAATCCCATCAAAGCAAGCTACATTATATGGTATAGGAGCAAAGTTCAAAAAGTCTACAAATATCTCACATACCAGTTGAAGCAATCGCAGCTGAAAACTCAGAATCGTGTTTACTTCCCTAACCCCGCTCCTCCAGTCCAAGCCAATCGAACCAAAACTCCAACCAAAGCTCAAAATCAGATTTTCCTATTCTCTCGTGCTCCTCCGCGCTCTGTCTTCCCACCTTGCTCTGCTCCAAATGCACCTTCATAGACCAAATAGACAAAAGCAGTAGGCTATCGACTGTGGTAAGGCTATTGACTTCAAAAGCTGGTGAGGCACGCTTCCCTGAATGAATGAATCTATCAATGTGTGCATCCGGCTCCATCCACGGCAGCTAACTGGTACCCCATCCTTTGTATGATAATGAAATGCATCTATTACACAATCTCCAAGAAGCTTATAGATCTCCAAGCGTATAGAGATGAAAGTGTAGATGCCGAGTAATAGGTGGACAGTACCTCAGACTAAAAGGGAAGGTGAGTTGTGCTCCAAATGCACCAGTCGAACCAAAACCTTGCTCTGCTCCAAATGCACCAGTCGAACCAAAAATCGCATTTTCCCCCTCGCGGTCTTTGCCTTCTCGCCTTTCCACGACTTTCCTAACTCCGCTTGGCCATAAAAATTTTAAAAAAATACCTCAAAATATAAATATTTTATATAATAAATAAAAAAACCCCTCCCCTCTAGTTATAAAGGCAATATAATGTTTTTTGATTTTTTGATTTTTTTTACCCCAATATGAACGCACGTGATATAATATTGGTTTGTGAGTGACACCCCCGTGGAAAAGAGCTGAAAGGTGACTCCTCCTGGAGGAACGAGTGGTATAAAGGGTAGCAACTGGTTCCGGTAATGGTGGAACTACTCTGAACAAATAAAGGTCGAGAGGCTGGCTAATAAGACCACTCATAGCAGCGGTTCCTCAGGAACGGGTAAAACAACCAAGTGAAGGCATATGATCGGCCAAGTAGATAGTGACAATGGAGTGAGAAAACCAAGGCTCATCTGGTAAAAATAGGCTGATAAAATGACCATCACAAGAGGTAAAATGGGCAAGGTTTCATTTTTACACAAGCTTGAAACAAAGATAAACTATGCTTGAAACCGGTTTCATTTTTACACAAGCTTGAAACGGACATAAACTATGCTTGAAAAGATAAGCATGCCTCCAGCATGGTGACTCAATTCGAGGTACATGCCCCCCAAGCTTCAGTCCATATGAAAGGCAGATGGAGTGAAGGTTCAAGTGACGAGATCAAGAGAAAGACTCGACTGGGATTTTATAAGATCTAAACAATGACTCGAATTGAACTGGAACGTGTTTCATTATTTTAACGAGGTTGACACATTAAAAGAACTATCCTCAAACACCTTGTTTCATGGTTTAGGGAGCTTGACACAAGACCAGGAACTGTGCTCCGACAAACCTTGTTTCATTTTTTAAGGAGCTTGACACAAGACAAGGAACTCTGCTCCGACAACCTTGTTTCATTTTTTAAGGAGCTTGACACAAGACAAGGAACTGTGCTCCGATGACCTTGTTACATCAAAATAAACAAGAAGGCGGTGCTTCCCAGAGTTCCACTCCTGATGGAAGGGAAACATCCCGGAAGTCAGGACCCAATGCCCCCAGCACATTATGCACAACGGCATCATCACTGAGCACAGGCACGGGGTAAGTAGCCACATAGTTGACCTGCGGTGGGGCAGAGACAACAGGTGGATAAAAACCAGGAGGGGGTGATGGCGGACCAGTTGCCACATTAGGACCAAAGAATGACAGTTGATCAATGGTCACGATCCTTCCTTCATGTGGAAAACAGGCCACACGAAAGAGGGAGGAGACGAGCGCTCCCATGGCATAGGTGTAATCACGCCCCAAAAGCAGATTGAAATCCAAGGGGCCTGGAACGACCATCACGTCCATATGGACGGTTTTGCCTCCCAAAGTAACAGGTAACCTTGGAAGGATCCCCAACGGTTGACTCGTTATTCTATTGAATGTCAACAGATTCTGCGTAACAGGCGCAAGCGGCGGTGAACCGAAAGCTTGCCAGGTAGTTGATGACAGAATACTAACAGAGGCACCTTCGTCTATAATGGTGCTGGGTACGACCAGACCAAGAGCCTGTACTGTGATCTCGAAAGGCACATAAGACGGAAGGCGAAATCCTGCAAATCGATTCCAGTCAAAGGAAGCGACCAAACTACTCAGAGGGGCTACCATCGAGATGCGAAGGTCTTCCCCTGATGTTACGGTAGAAGAAGCCTCCTCCGTGACCTCCATCTCGAAGGCGGGAGGGATATCCTCTGGAGCCTCCATCATGGGAGGTGGAGGAGGGGCTTCTTGAAATACAGGGACAGGAGAACCTTTCTCCAAGTCCGAAGAAACCAGAAGCACATGGGGGGAGTGAGATCCACTCTCGACAGAAAAGACCTGGTGCACCGTGGACGGGGCCAGTTCAACCGATCCTACGACCAATGGTTGGTCAGGGATGGATTCGTGATTTTGAATTTCTGGGGGAGTGGGATCGACCAAGGATGACTCTTGACCAATCACGACCTCAGTAGGTGGAAGACTCAAAGAAAGCTGTTTATAACCAGCCGGAAGGCGTGGTGTAGAAACAGTCGGGTTGTCCAAGACTCGCTTGGCTTCATCCATATAAGGACAAAGGTGAATAGCATGGTGCCCTTCACACAACTTACAGGGATTGGTGATCTTACCCTGCTTCTTAGGAGCCTTATCAACACCAGTTGAAGATGTGCCCCCAACCTTGCTCCCGGAAGTCAGAGCCAATGGTGGACGACCGTTGGACCATGCTTCAAGCACCTTGGGAATGCCAGGGCAGTCTCGAAGCAGATGGTCTCCCGTGCACAACATGCACGGGAACTTGACTTTCCGAGGAGGGTTGGAAGGACTATCAAGAGGAGATTCCTCAGGGACAGTAGCTGTACATTTAGCCTCTCGCTTATCGGACTTCTTCTTCTTTGTCTTCTTCTTCTTCTTCTTAGCCACCTGGTTACTTGAATCCAGACTTTCACCAGGCGAAGTAGAAGAGGAGGACGCAGAAACAGGCGAAGAAGGGGAGAGGTCCACCTTGGAATCAACATGATGTTGTTCGGGTGGAGAAACTGATTGAACAGTAGTGGAGACATTCGGGACAACAGAGGTTGAGAACAACCAAACAGGCAACCCAACAGTTAACCCAGGAAGGGACAACGTCGCCATGTAAGGAGCACCAACATTTCCAAAAGGAGGAAAATGACCAGGATTCCCTTCTGAGGGGATTCCTTGGTTAGTGAACTCTGAAAAAGTTGCCATCAAACTCAAAACCACACACGGGCTGAAAACGAGTTAAGACACACGATCAAACAGTCAACAAGCAATGTCTAAACGGGTGTGTTATCGTGGGAGATTGATTTTACCACATTGGAAAATAAACAAATCCTACCGTTTCATGTTTTAAGAGTCGAGAAACGATAAAAATATGACTCTATCTCTTTCAGAGTTGACACAAGCGTGAAAGGACAAGCGCTTGACGGTCTTTTCAAGTTTAGGGAGTCAGAAAATACCAAATGACTGCTCAGGAAAAAACTAGGCACAAAGGGTGTACCAAATATCCGTGAACTGCAATATACACCTCGGTTTCAAATAATGAAACAGAAATCGACCAAGGACTTTCCGTACGTGCAGGTAGTCTCCCCGAATGCTGTGTTCGGTGTATCACGGGTATAGGGCGGCAGACTCGGCTTCATGTGGATAAAGGATTGAAAACCTAGAGGGGTCTCCCTTTATATACGCGACGGTACGGGGAGCGCAAGTCCGTACTAGCGCTGTCTAAAGCCAACGGGCGAACGACAGCTGCTAGGTTTAACGACGCCGGAACACGTCTCTAGCCTAGACCTTCTAAATATGTTGCGTTAAGTTCCAATGTTGCCTTAGGTTAATTGAATGAATTTTACAGTTGATCTTCAATTAAGTTTCAATTTTCAGGCCCTACCGTATGTAGTGTCTCAAAAGACTCCTAAATGCAAAACTATATGAGAAAAGAAAACTTTTCAATTCGATGAATGCTATCTAGTTAAAGGAAGAGCTTCAAACAATGATGCAACAAAAAGCAAAACTGAAAACGAAACTTTTCCAAACTAGATGACTTTCACTATCCAAAAGTATTCTAAAACATCCAACGAAGCGAATTATGCAATGTAATCTATGCAAAATTCTTTTTCCGAAAACTATGCAATTGTAATCTATGCACAATTTCCTTTTCTTTTCAAATAATACGAATGCACTCAATGCATTTTTCGATGAAATGAGAATCTAATTAATGCATACTTTCAATAAAAGAGAATGCACTCAAAGCGATTTCTAGTTTTCAATCATTAAACAATGTAATCTAAGTTCAATGATGGATCTCAAAAAATACTTTTCAATGCAATGTGATCTAATGCATCTTAACAAAAAAAACACTTTGAGACGAAAACTAAATAAACGCAAATCTCCTTAATGAAGGATGAAGGCAAAAGGGATGCAAGCAAACACTAAGAATGCAACCGTTGTTTCAAAATACTTTGTGACAAAATCCCTCAAAAGTTGACAAGACATATGCGGTCAAACACAAAAAGGACTTCCAAAGCAAGAGATCAAAACAAGGCATCCATCCCTTTTACATCAAGCAATCATAGAAAGAAGACATTCCAAACAATGAGCAATGTAATCTATGCTCATATGGAGGAAAGGCCGGAAGGGAAAGACACGCTGGCGAAGGATTAAGGGAAAAAAACCTCAATTTTTATACACCCTGAAATTGGCCCGACTTGTACATTGACAACTAGCGCCAAGTGGCACGACTTTCACATTGAAAACTAGCGCCAATGGCCAATTGGCGCGGGTTGCTAACTGACAACAAGCGCCAATTCCTGAAAATGAAAAAACAAAGAATTTCTCCCAACCAAAACCAGACTTCCCACTTCAAGCTAAATCTAAAACAAACCCAGAAGCAAAGTACTGACCAAAAGAAACTTCCGAACAAGGATAACCCTACCACCTACAGGAAATGGCGCGACTGTCTGGCTGTAATCCGCGCCAGACAGGGGATGGCGCGAGTAATGAACTGGCAACCTGCGCCAATTGGCGTGACTGTCAGGCTATAAACCGCGCCAATCAAGCCAACCATGAAAAGATGAAAATTCGGAAAAACAGGGGTCAGATCTGATCCTCTGGGGCTGAACCAAAAGCCAAAACACAAAAAGAACCCAACCAGAAGGCTTATCAAGCAAGGAAAACGATCAAGGCGAACCGACATAAATGAGACAAGGAAAACCGGATGATCCCCAGCAGAGTCGCCAATTTGTTGAGGAGGTAAATCCCCTCTGCGGACAGAGGCGATCCCTACTAGCCCAGCAGGGGTCTAGCAACAAACAAACAATGCTATGACGCAAGCTCCTAGTTACGAATGAAAGACTTGGGATAGAAGCCTACCTGGATTCCAACGCTAGATCTGAAGAAGAGATGTCCCTGTCCTTCCGCCCTGGCAGATCACAATCCTTCCACGATCTCCGCGGATGAACACCTGCACATAGAAGAAACGAACAGATACAAGCATAGGAACCGGCATACGTAACTAAACATCGGTCAGAAAAGATATTACTCACATTAACATGATGGAAAACGGAGTGGAACCATAATCATAGTCATCTATTAAGGCCAGTATGGGCCAAAGTTACAACCAAGTTCGACGTCGCGGCTTCAGCCCAGACGGGTCTCAGGTCGTCCCGTTCTTCACAGCTCGCCCGAGAAGAGATCATCAGTCTGTCACCAATGGTCTCCTTACTTGAGTTGGCCTTAAGGGAAGAAAGAAGGCTCTTACAGCACAAAGGCTCTTGGGAATTTGGAGATTCAAAGCTTAGGCACTTCAAGACTTTCAGCCCTTCAGCCCCTTCATCAATGGATGAAGGCTATATTTATAGAGGAGAGGAGGAGGTTGGGATCCCTACAATAGTGGAGGGGAGGCCTTATCCTTTGGGAGGATCCCCATATGGTGGAAACAAGAGACCAAAGGAGGAAGGCCGTGGTTGGCCAGGCGGCCTCCTGGTGATATGCTGAAGTTATTTATGTCAGAAACCTCTGCACCCAAGCCATAAACGAGTGAGCGCGGGTACAACAACTGGGCGGCGCTAGTTAGCCTGAAGTATCTTCATTTTCCCATTAGTAGTACATAACGGGCTACCAGCGCCAATGCAAAAACAAGTGTTTTTAGGGGTCTGCTCAGGAAATGATAAACAGGAGAAATGTTGTCCTCATGGAAAGGGATGCAATGAAGGTATTTTCAAGGCTTGACATTGCTCACAGGTCACATAATGGGTCCTCCATTGTGCGGGATGGGGAATGGTAAGGACGGTGACAAATTACTGTGTAACAGGTGCCTATGGATCCAAGTTCAAATTCCAATTGATGCCGTGTTGATCCATTCGATCACCAGCCTGCCCAAGAAGGGGCCCCATCCCATGGCTAGTTTTGGGAAGAGTAATTAGCTGATGGTATCTGGAAAGGTCAAAAAGGACTACAATGTAGGACGAGACTCAAGGGGGTTCCTAGTGTAGAAAATCTAGGACCTTGACGTGGGCCTAGGAGCCTTAGTCCTTGGTTGTAAAATGATGAACAAGTGCCACCCTAAAGTAGTCCCTGTGCACGTCATCGCACTAGAGGGACAATGTGAGAAGGGGGTTAGATACAACTGGTTCCAATACCTCTGCCAAGAGTTTATGGATAACGTGAGCGAGGCGCAAGATGAAGGGAAGAAATTTTGCTACTCCTGGTTATTGTTTTTAATTGTGTTTGTAGCATGGGAGATGCAAAAGGGCACAGTCCTCCCAAAGGTGGAGCTTGGTGTGTGAAAAGGGGAACGCTATGCAAATCTGTGGGATTTGCCCGACCCAAAAAGAGTGAAGGAGAATAAAATTTTATGGATCTTATTTGAAGGCATGCTGGCAACAACTATACAATCACGACCCAGACTGTCCCCAGCTTTGTACGAGAAGTAATGAGGTATCATAGATTTTCTAGTAACCATGCACCACGTGTAGATCCGGGTGCACAATGACCCAGTATGGTACAAATTGCCATTTATGGTGACAAAAGCTAAGATTGACTAAGTCATTGCGACCTAGCCAGCAGCATGGAATATTGGGTTCGGCTCCACCCAACTCATCACAGCTTCAACATCCAAAAAAAGAGACACCACCGGTGGGAAAATAAAAATAAGTAGAGCATCGCACGGAGAAAGATGCAGAGACGAATGCAGATAAAGACGTTGAAAAAGATACCAGGAATGAAGAAGAGAAAGACATTGAGCAAGAACCTGAGGGAGAAGCATACTTGGACCTTGGAGGCCTAGATGGTCTAGATGGAATTGGAGCAGAGTCTCCGAGAGGAATGAAGCACAATGCAAGAGCCTCCAAAGATGCACACAAGAATAGGAAAGGCTCGAAGGTCGAAGGAACAGAGGATGTTACACTAACCGAGGAGGACCTGAAAAAGATAGCAGGTGTGGTCGCATCTTCCTTTCAAGATAGGTGGACAATAATTGAAGAACAATACAAGGTGGCTATAGAAGCATTACACTCAGGGTTTTGCAGCTGAAGACCAAAAACATCCAGGCGAGTGTGAATCAAGCGGGGCTGATTCAAGTGAGCCAGAATACAACTATGATTATTAGCATGATGGATAGTAGGATCTGCCCCTTCCCAGGCGCAACAGTCACTGTCGAACAACCTGAATTTTGTGCGCGGGTGGAGACCTACTCGGAGGTTGGGATAGTTTTTTCAATGCTTCCAACTGGTAAGTTGCACATAGTCCAAACTCTTATTAACGATGAATTGCAGTGCAGGGAGGCACACGTGCACCAACAGCTAAGCGTAGCGAAGCAACAGAGTGTGGCGAAGACTGAAGAATCCCTCCAAGCTCAGACAACACAACAGGCTGTAGTAGCACAAGGAGATAAATTGGAACACTTGATCGATCAATTGTGTGGTGACCTACCAGAGGTGGCCATCCTTGCTTCTGCCATGCCACGGGTTAAAATCAAAAGTTTAGTAATAGCTCTGAAAGCCTATGTATCATAAGTACAGACAATGAAGGTAGAGTTCGAGCAATAGATCGCAGCATTACAAGCCAAGATATAGCGAGAAAATGCCCCAAAAGTGTGCGCGCGGTGGGCGACCTTAGTCAAGGAAGATTCAAAGAGTATTTCCACCATAGTCGACAAGGGAACCGTCCTATTAGAGACAATTATGGGTCTGTGGACATCTCTACAGATGGATCCACTGGTTAGGAATATATCACAGGAATCACACGCCAAGGAGCAGGTGTTCGAAGACCTTCAGGAGGCCTTGCCTACTTTTGTACCTTCTCAACACATGGCCCAATTACAGACAAGACAGATCTTGCACAACGAAGTGGAGGAGCTGTGATGAAAGAAGCTTATTGTGACAGACCACATTAAGCACTTGCCTGATGAAGCAATGAAGCTATTGTAGGATCTGGATGTCATTTTGAATAATTTGAACCAGAGCTATCAGAGCATAAATCTCGCAGCAGGAGTGCTGACATCACAGAAACTGGTGGACACAAGGCATAGTGCAGCTGATCAGAGCGCGAAAATCCTGGCACCCTTCATTGCTGCCATCGAGGAGATGTATAACAAGATGATGACCCCAACACCACTGTGACTCGGGACGAGTCACAAGATTGTGTTGGGGGCCTATTGGAGTGGGGTCCCTTACGACCGCAATTTTGGATAAAAATATAGTATTTTTTGTAAGTGTAATTCATGCGCTCTAATCAATGAACAAGTCAAGGGGCTTTGGGGCAGGTCAAATCCCCTCATGAGTTGTAATGGTAAAAGGGGTGGAACTAGGGGTTGCAAACCACTGTTTTTGGATCTTAGATGAGTGCAGGCTAAAAATATAAATAAGAGTCTAGATTGAGTCAAGTGAATAATTTTTAAAGAAGTATTTATATGATTATCATGTTCTGAGCTAAAAAGCGGATTTTGTATGGGTTTAGAAGGCTCTTGTTGGTTGTGTGCATGGAGACCTTAGTCCTGATGTGTGCAGACTCTGCTGGATGTGTGCGCGGGTAGAACTGAAGTATTGTAAGGATTTTATGAACTATGCATGAATAAAGTAATGTTTTGAGATAATTTTGAGTATCAAATTCATCAATGTTCTTCTTTATGACTCGTTTCTATATGTTCTTTCCATTTACTGCATTATCTGTGTTTCGATCGGTTGCGTACCTTCTTTTATTTCTTATAGGAATGTTGAATGCACAGATTTGTTACTATAAGAACTGAATATCACCTTACTAAGAGAATTTAAGATATTTTTAAGCCTTTAACTGTGCATGTGTAGGATAACCTGTGTAATTTGACCTACATCTACTTGGTTAGGGTTTCCAGTTAGGGCTTCTATTGCGAAGGTTATGCTGCTATTATTATATATATGAAGACACCCACATCATTTAATTCTCTCTCAAGGTGTGGAAACCCAGTTCTAGGACCCCCCCATACTGCTTCGAGTGAGACATTGACCTGCACAAGAAGGTCATTGCTGAAAGGGCCGGTAGTAAGATGGTTTTTTTTTGTTAAGATTAACTCTGAACCTCGGTTAGGACCCATCAAGGCAACACTTTATGTTCCTAACCCTTCACAAAAAATCCTCTTAGTTGGGACAAAAAAAAAATTCTTTCAAATCTCCATTCAAGAAAGCTATTTTTACATCCATTTGATGGACTTTCCAACTTTTTTAGTTTATAGGGAAAAGAGTGTCCAAATGGTAGCTGATTTTGTTATGGGGGAAAAATTCTCTTCATAATCGACCCCTTATTTTTGTGTAAAACCATTTGCCACAAGCCTAGCTTTATTCTTTTCAAGTGAGCCATCTGCTTTACACTTGTTTTTGAAAATTTTTAACGCCTAATTTATCAAGGGTCTTATGAGGGGTTCTAAAGGGACTACTACTAGATCAAGTGGAAACAATGGGACAAGGACCCATTGTCATTTATTCAATGTCCTCTGTTTTTTATGAACTTTCACTGATGGGAGGAGTCTCAGTATAGGGAAATCACTA
This sequence comes from Pinus albicaulis, assembly GCA_034641835.2. Classification (NCBI taxonomy): domain Eukaryota; kingdom Viridiplantae; phylum Streptophyta; class Pinopsida; order Pinales; family Pinaceae; genus Pinus; species Pinus albicaulis. The sequence continues at coordinate 526,622,899 of CM076569.1, forward strand.
GAATGATGAGATCAATTACAATGCACAATGTGATTTCCAATGCCCATTCAAAGAAGAGGATCAGATAACAGGTTGTTTGTTTTAGAAGCAAAAGAAGGACTCTCCAAGAAATTCTTGAGGGAAATATGACCTCGGGTTTATGAATATTAAAAAATGATGAATGCCTCAGATAAAAACTTCCAAAATCCCTCACTTGTGATTGATGTGTTTATACTAGGCTTCAAAGTGAGCAAGGATGACTCATTCAATGGAAATATTCAATTAAAGTGTGAGCTTTGGAAGAAGCTAGGGTGACTTTCCATGATTTTTTTTTAAGAGAAATGCTATAAGATACTACGGGTTGGGAGATATACCATGGTAAATGCTCATCCAATGATCATTTATAGTTAAGATACCAGGTTTTGTATGAAAAAATACAAAGTGAAAACCTTCAATAAATCCCCAAGTCAAAGGAGCTTCAAGGGTTCCCTCTTGGTGTGATAGTTAGGGCATCATTTTATTTGAAATTCCACCATCGTATTTCATTCAAAATTGGAGGATTCCTAGAGCTCTAATCTAGCCTAGGAAGTGATGCCTTTCTTGAGGGTGTTATGCTATTTTTACACACCTTATCATTTTTTATTTTAGCCTCTAGGCATCATGCTATTTTAGAGAAAATAAACTTCTATTCCCACACCTTGCATGTAAGCCTCTTCCTGGAAACTCCTCATGATTCAATTCAACCTAGCCATATATGCAACGTTTATTTTCATCATTAAGTTGAATTAGACCTAGTTTCATCCACACATGTTAATTATCACAATGAGAAAGGTAAAGGTTTAGATGTGATGTAGTCAAAAGGGATTATTATTGGCATATTTCATGTTTCAACCATGAAAACAATGAAGAGTCTTAGAGAGGGTGTGCTCAAGGAGGATCATTGTAGGCAATGTTTGTATTTCATCCATACAAACATCAATCAATAGATATATATGGTTACTAAAGGAAAAAAATAATTTATTATAAATGGGGTACCATACTGAACTATTTCCAGTAGGTTGGAACTTCATAATAAGAAATAAATAGATATCATGGATAAGTAGGGACACAATGTTGTGTTGAATTGTTGCTCATACATTTAATGCACTATTCTAAGTATTAAGTGCTAAAATAACACATATTTTAGAGAAATGTGCCTCACTAAAGATACTTTAAACATATTTTTCAATTAAAGGGAAAACATTAGCTTCAAAGTGTTTTGAGTAGATGTGTGCTTTCAATAAACCTGGTTTTGAAAGAGAGAAAATTCACTAGAGAGGAATTGTGAAATCCAAAATGATCTAGCACGTAGGCCTTTAACCCACAATTTGATCCTTTTCTATTTCATCGATTACATTCCCTCTCTTTCTATTATGTTCTATAAAGGAGAGGTGCAAGTCCTCATTCCAGAGGGTGGATTTACTTACATAGGTGTCAAGAGCTTCTCATCATCTACCATCATCCATTTAATATTTGAGAGAACCTCCACTACATGCGAGAGCTTGATAGGGTAGTCCATGGTATAGTGTCTCCATGATTTACGTTCCAACACTTCATTCACATATCATATGAATTATAATATATTGTTTTTATAGCTCTTTGAGTTCACGTGTTTGTTTTGTAAATGTTATCATGCTACAAGGATTATGCTATCATTCCAATGTACTTATTTGAATCTTACTTTCATGTTGGATGGATATTATTTTCCATGTTTCCATCTAATCACAGGAATTTTAATTAGGAAACTCATCACTACCCTCTATAGTTTAATTTGTACTCAAAGACACCATTGTATATTGGATTATTTTATACTTACACCAGCACAAATATTTTAAAGTAATCCTTATGAATAAAAAGAATTAGTAATAATCCTCATTAATTCCTAAGGTTACTTAACTATTGATAAAAGCAATAAATGATTAAACAATGACAACAAGTATATCACTAGCATATAAGGGTACTTTAAAACATTTTTTTTTAGCCAAAATAATATTTTATCTTAAAATCCTAATTTATCATTTTAATTATTTTAATTTAAAAATTAGAACTATTTTAATTGTCTTAAGTCAGAAATTAAGACAATTCATTCCATTAAGTTACAAATTAAGACAATTCATTCAAAGAGTAGCTGTAAAATTCTAAAAAAGAATAGGGGAAGTAAACAAACTGAGGGTTGGAGACAGATCATTATTACAACAATGCGAAATTGGACTAATAGGTTTCCTGGTCGACTCTTCTGACCGAAGCGTTGTTGCATTGTTTTCCATCTTGAATTATAGGGACAAGGCCAAACTCGCCTCGTTTTGCAGGGTTTTGATAAGGCTAGCCTCACCTCCATTTGCAGGGGTTTTTAGGCTCCTTTTCATGCCTCTAGACACTAACACTGTGTCTAACAAATTGTGGCTTCTAGTTGGAGTGGGTTCTGGGAACATGGTCATAAAACTAGAGGCATAGGAACTCTAATATATTAATGTGATGAATGCATACATGTGGTGTCACCTCATGGATACATCACTTTCCATGCTATCGACCCACCTATAATGGTTCGAGAGCCTACAGCTAGGGCCAGATTTATACGAGAAAATCATGAGTGGTGTGATAATATGTTATGACCATCTATTGCCCAAGGCTTAAGCAGCTCTGGCTATCAGGGCTAGGGGATGTGGACAGGGTTTCTATCGGGGTACTTATCAATCATTGCGACAATATTCCAGAGCTTATATCCTCTGATTGGATGAATTATGATGAGACGGTGCTAGGAAATGTGACTCTCTTAGGTTTTTGTCTATGGCAGGTTCTCTGAAAATCAAGTGGACAATGGATTCGAAACTCTCAGTTAGTCTTCAAAAATTGGGTGTCGTGGATGTATCGCACATGGATATAATCCTCGATAGGGCTTTCAGGTCACCTCTTTTGAAGAGCTTAAAGGTTATGTGTGCATTAAATTATGGAGAGGAGTCATTTAACTTGAGATGTTTAATGATGAGATTGTATTTGTTGATTCTGCTAGGGAAAAATTTTCAATGGATGAAGGCAGTAAATGGGTTTTGTTGGACCTTGCAAAGTTGTGCCAAGAGGGGGACATCCAGATGCATGAAATGTACATTTCCATTTGCATGAATTTCTCAATATTACTTGTTCATAGTTGATCCTTTAAAGCCAAAATTCCAAATTTATTGGTCAGTCAGTCTCTTTTTGCCTTGAATTCTGCACAACTTTATTAACTTCGTTTTCCATGGATGATTCTGTGAAATCAATCATTATTATTAGATGCAGATCCTAATTGTGTGCAGTTGGAGAGTCATTTTGCTTGAGCACTTCTCGAATTACATGTTGAAAGGCTTAATCATGTTCTACATAAGTGAATTTTATTTGTTCTGATGCGTGCAATAGAAAATTTATGAGTGAATGAAAATTTTTCCAAAGCAGAATCAATTGAAGGGGGCATTAAAATTTTCATAGCCCTTTCTAGGTCCCCTAATAGAGGGTTTCTTGAGGGCGTGCTGCGGGGGATTGCCGAAGCTGTCTGTAGGAGAAGAGCAGGAGGTGTTGAGTATATTCTCATAGCTTATTTTTTAATTAAAAACTAAAATTGAAAAAGTGAATGCTTATTCTCCCCTTTATCAAGCACCCTGCCTTCAATGTGCATGCTCATGGTGCTACCTACTCATTGTATGCATTGGAAGTGCAACGCAAATTATATTCATCATTATTGATTGAAAAAACTAGGATGTTTGAAAAAACATGGATCTTGTATTCAAATGGCCTTCTGGCGGGAAAGGGGTTCTGGTAAGCTAGAAACTTTGGTTTCCAGAACTTGACACATAAAACTATGAAAATAAAAATGCTTTGTATCTTTAAGAGTTCTCACTTATAATAATATAGCCATGGGAAATCATTCTAACGGATATATAGGCCTTTTTTTCCTCTAGCTCACACAAAAATTGTACAAATAAACCTCATAGTTTCGAATGATGTCTTGATAAGATGGATTTGCTCTATTTTTGTTTAAGAAACAAATATTACTTACTTTATATAAGATTCAATATCTAAATATATTTTGAAGATAAATTCAAAGTAAGCCAGAGTATTTGAGTTCATTTTAGGGACACACTTTGCAGAATGTGCCTATAGTTACTCCTTCCAAGTTTTGAATCATTAAGGATTGAAGACCCTATAAACTGGAGTAGGTAAAGATGGTTGAAACCTGTGTTTTCTTGTTTTTGTAGCATGCCCTCTTTAAGGTGACATAGCTACATGTGGTGCATTTTTTTAATGGTGTGAGATCAAAAGTTTGAACTTCTTATAGTGCATTGATGATTGCTACCATCGATCAATGGACATGTTTTTTATTTCCCCACTTCTTGTGTTTTCTTACTATAATTGGTTTAGTCTACACCTTCTTCTCATTTTTTAACTTTAGGAATACTCTTTGTAGAATGTGCTTATCATTACTCCTTTCAATCTTTGAATCATCAAGGATTGGAGCTCCGGTAAACTGGAGCAGGCCAAGATGGTTGAAACCTAGATTTTCATTTCTTTTGTACCATTTTTGATTTAAGGTGACAAAGCTACACATGGTGCATTTTTTGAATTTTGCGAGTACAAAATTTTGGACTTGTTTTTTTGAATTTATGATTTCTACCATTGATTAGTGGACGTGTTTTTGATTTCCCAAATGCTTGTGTTTTCTTAGAAAAATTGGTTTATCTTATATCTTCTTCTCATTTGTTTCGTTTTTCCTCTTTGCAGATTAGTTCTGTTTTCCCTTTTCCTTTTTAACATTCCAACATATGCTTTATCAATACCCATATTTGTCTCATTTGTATTTCCATTGCTTCACTTATATGTTCTTCCTATTCCATTTTTCTTTAATGTTATTTTTTCTCCCCTTGGTCCTTTTCTCTGTATTGTTTCCTTTCTGTTTTTATTTGTGTCCCCTTTTTGGTATTTGTTTCCTGTTTGCAAATTCTACATGTCTTAAGGGGTTTAAATAAGTGGAATCAAAGCTTCTTGTTTGAACTTCTAACTATAAGTAGTGATGAATGCTAAAACAATATGAATTTATTGTAAGATTTTGACAATTTTAAAGAATTTCACTTCACTTATCAGTGCCAATAAGTCCATTTCTCTTTTTCCTATGTGAATTGACACTTTGACCTCATTGTATTATTAACTCTTGAATTCCATTCTTCAAAAATGTTTCCTACATAGTAAAAAATACTAACATGTATCTTGATATTTACCAATAACTCGATGACATTGCAGTTGGATGAAAATATTTTTTCTGTAGTTTCTATTGCATTAGAAAGTGCAAAGTTTTAAGAGATGATTGTAGCTTAGTTAGTTGCATGTCAATATAGTTTTCAAAATGACCAATGTTGCAAAAAATGGCATTATTATTCATTTTCCTCATGTAATCCACCATGATGATATCCTTGTTTCTAGTGATGGTAACAAAAATATCAACAATTCAAACTCCAAAATACATCCTCTAGAGTATGGATGGGAAATTCTTCTGTAAGAGCTTACAGGGCATAGTTTGGATTAATTTTTGTAACAATTACCCTAGCTCCAACAACCTTCAGAGCTATAGGACAACCCTTTCCAACATCTCTATATCCACAGACAATAACCTTATCAACAATCACGTTATTTGTGGCTCTCATCCGATCATCTGGGAGAGAGTGTCTATATCCATATAAATTATCAAACTTTCTCTTGGTAACAAAGTCATTAACATTGATAGTAGGGAATAGAAAAGTCTCACTGGCTTGCATATGATAAAGCCTCTTAACACTAGTATTTGTCTCCTCAAAAACGCCAACCAACATCTCCTTCATCCTGTGGTACCTTAAGGGATCCATCTTTATGGTCTCCTTGATCAAGTCCAAAACAATTTGAAACTCCATATTCGTTGTAGACTCCAGATCTGGAAACTTTCCGCTCATGGAAATTTTCTTCTCACCCTTGACTGCCTCATGGATCAAAATATTTTCATTGCACTGTCATCGAAAATGATATGAGGGCCACCACTTATGCCCCAGTCAATAGCCCTTTCAGTAGAGCACCGATATTCTTGCAACATCTCCCCCTTCTAAGTGAATAGTGCAGTGTTGTTATAGGAAATTGACATGGTAGTATGGTTGTACATGGAGAAGATGATGCAAGAGCACTATCTCACCTTAGCACCCAGATTCATGCGGGTCTCAATGAGCACAGTGTTTTGGATGGTCACGTGGACGGACCCTGTGATACATACACACTTAAAGGGATGTGTGGGGTTGAACCCAACTATATAAATCATCAATCAAAGCATCTCATCTTCTTCCAATTCAGTCGCCAACCTCCCAAAATCCACCTGGGACAGATCTTTCACCCTATATTCCTATCTAGACACAGTTTTCTTGGCCATAAGTGCCATTGCTACGGAGAAAAAAAATGAAGAACTGAGAGAACCACATATTAAAAAAATCAAGGTTAGGCTTATTTTCCCCAACGAAGAATTCTCAAAAGGAAACCATTTATACAATGTTATTTTCATGTTTGTATTAATAAAGGTTGTAGTTTTAAGAAAATTATCAAGCCAAATAGAATTTTGTTAAAATTACAAATCCATGATGTTATGGACGTAAATAGATTTTCAGAACTTAATGATCGAAGATATCATTTAATCATGGAATATTTACAAACCCAAGATTCATATTCATATTCCGTCAATGTTAATTTTGAAACTCTGTAATTTTCTGAGTTGCTACAATTGCATATATATGCTTTCAGTATGTTATTTTCTCAAAGTCACTACTATTGTATATTGTGTCAGTGAAAACATGCATCCGAGTTCCCCAAACAATATCATTAGTTAAGGAAAACCAACATGGTTATGATATAGTTATGAGCAAGGTTTATTTACCCAAGACATTTACAATATGGTAATGTGCAAGGTGTATTTATTATTTATTGTTGAAGATGGTCCGGGAATTGCTTGATAGTTTGACTAAGGAATTTCTTGATAGTTTTACTGTGGGAGTTTTTTCCCCATGAAGGAATTGAAATTTGGGAAATATTTCATCCTTTCCTTTTTCTTAATCTATGTGTCAAAGAGTTATCACTTATGACTTTGCAATTCAAGGAATTTGAAAACTCGAACCTTAGAATTTTTTCAAGAATCAAGAACTTATTCCTACAAGTAAATCAGAAACTTCATAGGAACATTCTAAAGACCACAGGTTCATCAAGATATGGGATTTTTTGTAAAGATATGATTTTATGTATTCTCTTAAGTTCTGAAAATTAGATCATATTATGTTCATGTGTTCCCTATGGAATAGATATTTTTGAAATTTTGGTTCTATAGTAGCATTTGGCATTGAATTCTTATCTTGACTTACAAATTCAAGCTTTCAGATGTATCATTCAAATGGATGATTCCTGTGGACCCTTCTTGTTTTGGCTTATTAGCTTAAAGCAAATCTCACATGCTTTATTTTTCCTTTTCATGCATATATAAACTTTCACAATGTTGTTCACACTAGTTGTACCAAAGTTATCTAGGAAGAATGGATCCATTGTATCCAGAAAACACCACCACCAAATGGCTAAACCCATATTTAATGTTAAATTAATTTTTTTGTGATTGCAAGAAAGAAATGTATGATTCTGTGTCTTCTCACATCTTCTTACGTTTATTTATAGAACTGGGGTTTTTCACATTGCATGTTATAACTAGAGTATGAAATGGAATGAAAAAAATCACCTTAAACAAGTGAAATATGGAAGAATATGGGTTGACTTGAACTGCGAGAGATCAAAATCATGGTCATTATTAATAATACTCAGAAAAAATCTCCCCTGAAATATTAGAACTTCTATTATGAAGTGTAGACTATCTCTCTTTGCATTGTAAAGGTCAAGGCCCTTGTCGTTGACCAAAAGGGAACCCCAAATTTGTCCTTGTGGAGTGTAGCCATGGACTGTCGTGATAAGAACTTAAATGTATGCCATTCTTTGATTTTATACAGGTCATTGAAGCTTAGCGATGATATTTGTAAAACCTGTTGAAGCCAATATCTATTACTTATATTTTATGTTTATATGTCCATGCAACAACGTACATTATAAATTTCTCACTACTTCATTTTCTATTACTCTATAATTTTTGTTTTTAACATGCAATACTTATGGGAAAATAATTCCTATGCTTATAGATGTTTCACCCAGAAAATATAAAGCGATTGAGGAAAACATCCACTTACACTTGAAAATTTTATATTTGAGCATAAATGATTAAACAACACAATTTTTTTCTCACAGAGTGAGTCAAAATTAAATGAGAGATGCTTCAAAATTTCTATCAACAACCTTCAGCCTCTCAATTCCTACTTGTATCTCCACTGTCAGAAATTTCTTTTGTTCCTGTGATTGATTTAAGGCCTTTGGAATCTTCACAAAGCTACTTCAATCCTCCTATTCTGGTTTGTCTCTTCTTGTAGTCTTATTCTAAGACTTTGTTCCTAATTATGTGTAGAAGTTAGTTCTTCCATTAGCAAGCTCATCTTCTTGATTAAATGTTCACTCTTCTATTCAAGGGCATTATTTTCCCTTTATAAGTGGTTTTATTTCTCTTCTACAACTTTCAAAAGTAGAGCTCCAAATGATAACTCACCTTTAAGCTTGCTATTTTCCTCTTGTACAAGAGCTAGTCTTTCCTGAAAATCCCTAACCCTATTTTCAGATGTGTGATAAAGATTGAGGACATATTGATACTGAAGAATTATTGTCTCATGTTCTGCATGTGACTTGAAATATCTTTCCGAGTCTATTTTTCTCCTTTTCCCAAGTGTCGAGTCCATACTTACTATTTTATCATCTTTAGCTTTATATTTGGGGATCACATCGTCATAATAGATTCCTTTTCCAAGGCACCCCTCCAACTTCTGCAATTTTTCTTCCAAATTTTGAATTTACGTTTCAAATTTTTCATGTTCCTCAAGTTCAACTTGTAATTTCAATCTCAGTACATGTCCTTCTTGATCATGTTCTCCATTATTATTCTTCAAGGAGAACACTTCCTCCTTCAACTTACTGATTTATTCAGCTTGAGTTAATGACTCTTATTTAATATTCTAGCCTTATTCTTGCATAAAATTTAGCTCCCCTTGCAACTGTGATGCCTTTTATCAGTGGTTTTGTATTCTTTAATTATTTCATTCACCTGCTTTGAACTGTTTAATTTTTTAACTTCCCCTCCATCATCTGCCTCTTTGAAAGATAGTGCATCCATATTACGCATCTGGATTTTTTATTTCTTTTGTCAGTCATAATATTTTTTTAAGTTTGAACAAAATAAAGATGAATTAATATATTCTACTCTTGAATTTGGTTTGGAAATGCCCCTGCCACAGTGTAATGCATTTGGAAAAATTTTCCAAAGATGTGGTCACATCATTCTGCTAAAGCTCGATATTCTCTATAAAACTCTTTGATCAAACGTACAAGCTATGGTCACTTTTTGTAGAAAATCTCTGTGAGTTTCCCAAATGAATATACATCCTCTTCAATCATCTTCAACATGGCTTGGATCTTGATATCCATATCTATCAGGTTTTCTTGAATCCATTTGGAATTTTCAAGGGTCACATGGCTATCCCACCACTAAGAGTAAGGAAAATGAGATTATGATTGCAACATAACCGGTTTTATCAGAGCACGGTATACAATATGTTGATGTTGTAAAATTGCTTCTTGATGAGGCAAATTTAGTTTAAATTTTTCTGGGATATGCAAAGCACTAGGCCTTGATGCTACATGACTGCTAATACTTTTACATGTTGTAACTCCCACAAGTTGTTGCAATGTTCCACTCATTTATAAAATAAAAGGAACCTTTAAGAAACATAGCTAAATCCATTGATGCTTCATCCACCATTGTCAATTTACAAGTAAATCACAGTCATATTCACTTGTAATAAAGATCACTCAAGATTTCCAAAAGATATAGGCATTCCATTTTAGATTAAACTCATTTAACTGCTCCACACACATTTCATATGCACTGAGCCTCTTCACAGATTCATCATTAGTACCTTTTTATGTGTTCCTTTTCTCTTTTTCTCCAGTATTTCCTCACATACAAAACCCTTTATTCCAGTCGCAACTTGAAACTTAGACTCTTACTCTTCCTACAATAGAGTTTCTCCCCTCACTTAATTCTCTCAATTTTTCTACAGGATTCACCTTGATCATAAGATAAATTCATTCTAAATTACCATTGATTCTGATACACGCACACAAACTGGAACTTATCAATTACATCTACCGAGATACAATATCAAATAACACGAAATTATGAACATATACTTTCTGCTGAATACCTGTTTGAATTTATGATCTTGCTTGAATTCATGTGTTTGAAACACGATGTTTAAAGCTAACCTGAGAAAGACATATAGTATGTTCGGACATTATCAACATATGTTCTAAAATTATCATAAGAGTGCATCTTAGAGTAAAAATACAACAAATACTACTTATATTTATTTTATAGATAACTATGGATGTTGAATGACTTAGCAGCACAGGTACAAATCCTCTTGCATCATGAGCAATAAAACTAGTTGCATTTGTGGACAAATACCCTCCTATACTGACTTATTCTTTTAAATTATAATAAACATATTTAATGAATAATGAAATTTGTGCCATATTTATCTAGATGATATTGCTAAAACATAAACCAAATAGTACTTATTAAGGCATCCCCTTGGATGTGGTGTTCAACAAACTCAATGAACTATTTTTTAATTTATACATATGTTTTGTGTTGTTTTCATGTAAAAGTTGCAGTGTAAAGCAATGCTACACATAATTTTTTCAAGGTCACATGCAATCTTTAAACTAAACATAATTCACAAAAAGGGTTATTAAAAGGCAGATTTGTTAAATGAACATGCCATTGATCTTACAAAAAGGTAACAAATTGTTACCGGAGATACATTCGTAGGGGAAGAAGTAAGCCTGAGATGATCATCCACTTTAGGAAGAAACTCAAATTTCTCTTTTCACATGATGCCAATAGTTGATAAATGAGAAATGAAGATTGAAGAACTCCCAAGCAAGCTAGGCTAGGATTCAAAACAAATGAGACAATTGTCTTGCATCCTAGCTTGCTTGGGAGGTTGTACATCTTCCTTTCTCCTTTATCAACTACTTGTATCATGCCATAAGCCAAATGTGAGTTCCTTCTTAAATTGGATGATCATCTCAGGGTTACTTCTGCCCCAAAAAAAAATTCTAGGAGTAGCTTCACAATTCTGATGGTTATTTCCATCGCTAGTATGACCCAAATGTTGCAAGGCTAAGAGCATTGTCAAATTGGAGACGAATAAGGTGGCACTGCTGACGGTTGTTTCTGTCATTGGTATGGCCCAAATGTCGCAAAAGTTATGCCTAGTGTCAGAACATCGACGATTGTGGTGGCACTTATGACAATTGTTTCCATCACTGGTATGGCCCAATCATTGCAACAATGTTATGAGAGTTGTCGGAATAGAAACGAATGTCGTGGTACTTCCGATGCTTGTTTTTGTCACTAGAAAAATAATAGAGTTGGACTTGTGATGACATGTGCGACGACAGGCCGTCGATATTGCGACACATTCTGGGAAGACGTCAGTGTCATAATATCGAAGTCTCCACATGATGTGAGAATAGCGACAATAAACAACACGATTCAAAGATTGACTAAATGAATACACGTGTTGTGTCTAGTGTCGCTCTAGCAATAGTTATTAGAAGTGTCGCATATGCGACGGTAGAGAAAATGAAGTTTTACCCAACCTCAAAGTGTCGCTCTTGGGATGCATGTGTGTTGCAATAGAGACATTTTTCCCATCGGAAATTGGGCCAAATATGTTAGTGCACTCACACTCCTCTACAGGTTCAAAAATGCTAGCACTAAGCATCTCGTCTAGTTCTTCCCATAGTTTCTCTTTATATTTAGAGTTCAGTCGATATGGGCACTGCTTGAATGACTTTGCATTAGGCTTCAAAGTGATGTGCATAACTCCCAAATCTCCTACAAAGCCTTTCAGCTCAGAAACCTTCATCAAGAATAGATATTGGTATTAATGCAATAATCCAGTGACCCTTCTCACCATGTCATCATCCCAATAGTTTCGAATCCATGAAAAATTGGGCTTCGCCTCTAAACCTATGTTGAATCTCCGAGTCTTGATAAGTTGTGCTATGTGCATCACCTTGACTTCAGGACTTGCAACCTCGCGTTTCCCTTCCAACTTAGGAATATTAACATTACATGGATCCTCCTTGCCTTCTTCTGCAATTAGATTGTAACATTCTCATGTTTGCTCCATCTGCGCAGCCCAGTCAGGTTCTTCTGAAGCTCTTGGCTCAGTCGTTATTCGAAATATTCCCATTTGGAATTCCTGAAGAACATCATTAATACAATCCCATCCATCGGAGAAGTTATAAGTCAATAAGAAACCTTCCATCATCTCATACAAATCTATGGTTCCATGGCAGAACTTTATTTCAAGATACCACTTCTGCAATATCGTATCCAAGTTATGAAAGAATATATGCACCCATTCGGGTTAAGGTTCCTCACTCCAGGCCGTAGTCCAGTGACACAATGGCTCAGAAGGATCATCCATGCCATTTTACTTCTCCATGATCATAGTGTTTACATGGCCAAACTTGGGCCTGATCAATCTACAATACTCCTTCCATCCTCCTAAGTCTTCTCTGTGCATGCCCCATAATTTGGGTGGCGTGGAACTCAAAAGGAAGTCCAATGCCTCATATCATTGTTCGTGAGGCACCTTCTATTCAAATTCCTTAATAAATAAGATGAAATCCCCAGTTCCATCATAAAAGGGCAAGTTGTGTACCTATGATGTGACACAACGAAGAAATTTGGTAACTCTATTACACTACTTAGTGGAAACTTCATGCAAGAGATTTTTCCAACGCTCTAATTCTTCATCAGACTGAAACACAAGAGATGTCACATTCCCAACTTATCCTTCTATCAGTGATAGGATTCGTCCAATATTCATCTCACGTAGTGATGTTATATATATAATCGATATCAACATCACCATATTCACTCTGGACAGGTTCTATGTATCACACTTCTTCAGAGGGGTTCAAAGGTACAACAAACCTTGTACCATTCTTCTCGAACACCATCTATCTATTTCTCAAGTTCATAATGACATCCATATCATAAGCCCAATAAAATCCAAGCAACAGAGGATACATATTTCTATCATCAATAATCTAAATAACTTTGAAATCAACCAATACACTTGCACCATCAATATCTACGCTAATGCTATGTAGTCGACCCCTAGGAATGATTTTTTGTTGATTTTCCATTCTAAGTTGAATCAATGACCATTGCAGATTTGGTATCCCCGTCTATTCCCATGTCTACTTTGGAAAAGCATTTGCATCAGATCCAATATCAAGGATCACTTGGTCCATTTCATAATCGTCAATCTGCGTAGTTAACCACATCTCTATGTCAGTTCTTTTCTTATTTTTTTAGACCTTATTTACAGTGCGTTTCTCTAGTCGTGGCTCTCTTTTGCCTACACAGTTGTCAATCAACTCTTGCAATCCCTCCACAAATTTATGATCCCTTAGCAACTTCATACACGTCTGCAAGAAGGAATTTAGAATGGATGGATCAACTTCCCTTGTTTCAGTAATCTCCTTGGGCTTGGTCCTTTGTGGAACTATTTTTTAAATTCATCTCTGATGTCGAAGCTCCAGAATCCATAAAATTATTCTTTGTTTCCACGAAGGTCTCTCTTTTGTGTTTTACGTTGAACCCAAAATTCTTGTCTCTAGCTTTCAGGACCCATGTATCCTGCATAGGTCTCTTTCCTTCAACGTGGTCTTCCCTAGTATTTACACCGTTGCATGCCACTATGTTGACACTTGGATCTTCCTCACGCGGTTCAACCCTCATCATTTGTATGTTCTAGGAAGGTTGCTAGTTGCGCTTTTCTTGCATTTTGGCCAATAATACAAGACAATAATTGATTTCATGATCAAATGAGCAGAAATACTTACAGAATGCCACGATAGAGTTCTAACAATCAATGGAAAAATGTTCAGGTTGACCGCAGTTTTAGCATATGATTTCTTCGTGACCACGACCAATGCCTCTTCCTCGGCCATGCCCTCAACCTTGGAAACCTCCATGTGTTGTTGGAGAACCTGGATCCTAACAACCTTCTACCTGCATTATGTATGCCCCAGGACTCTGCTACATCATCACATCATAGCTTTGACAATGCTTGTCATCATGCCCCACTGAAATATAGAAATTACAGAACAATTTCTTTGGAGACCAGATCTAATTTTGCAGTAGATGAAAATAGTCGATGGAGTGCTGGCCTACAACTTCACATAAGCTACACCAGATATTTGAAATTTGCTTATTGATACTGAGTTCGAGCTAACGGCCTTAGACCTTTTTAACACATATAAGGTCTAACCTATTTTCCCTTATTTAAATCTTTGAGTTCCATATGTAAGGTTTCCCACTGAGATTGGATCTACTGAACCTTGATACTAGTATCTGCTACCGTCGAATCTTCCAGTATCATCGCAATCTCTAGCGCTTCAGCTTGGGTTGCAATCTTCTATTGTGACAATGGCAATATAAGATAGGGAAACAACACAACGATAAACCATTCCTTTTGTTTTTCACCAAGGATATGAAATCTTATTTGGCTTAGAAGTGTCTTAAATATTTTATCTACTTCCCACACAGTTTCAGTAACCAATTTCTTCATCTCTTTGATCTCCGTAATACATTGAGACTGCAAATTTGATTGCTTAAGCTCACAATTTAGTGGAGCATTTGTTAGGGCCGACGTGGCATTCAGGTTCGTCGAGGTGTATTTCATATACTAGGACAATGATTTGTCCTGAAGAACTATGATCATCTACGCTTTCTTCATATTTTCATCATTGATGCTCTACGATCTCCATATCGCTTCTCCAACAAATGAGAACTACTCAGGATCATCCAACCCTTTAAACACAAGTGCCTTTGGTGGTTGGGCCATGGTAAATGGGGGAGGTGGAGGTGAAGGTGGGGGTGGAGGAACAATATGGGGATTTTTTTTTACTAGAGTGGATGGTTGTGGAATTACAACAACACTTTGATGGTCCCCAAACATTACCAATGCATTTCTAGGGGTGGCCAAGTTTATTTCTCCTTCTTATATTTCAGACCCAAATAGTAGAATATACTCTGATTCAACATAATTATATTGATCTACCCTAAATATATTACCATGTCACGTGGTTCCCATTTTATTTCTTCCGAACATCAATCTAATTTCATCTGTAGTACACATTTTTCACATAATAGAATCTTAATCCAAAGATTCAATGGGTTCAAGTACTTACCTCATGGGCCTTTGAAAATTTTTTGTTATTCTTTGCTATAGGTTATAGATGTATTGATCATGAACTCAGTAATAAAGCCTCCAAGGATACTATCGATCCAATAATAAAAAACCCTCATGTTCTTGTTATCATTTTCTTGATTATATCTTGAGTCCACACAGTAGGGTTGTTGTTCCTGAAACAGGTATTTTTCTTAGATAATTTTGATAACTACTCGTACATCTCCCTAGAAAATGATGAGAAAAATATCTCATGCTGATATCTAAATATATACTTCTACAACCACTTTTCAATCAATATGCATGAATTTGTGTTTTCTTGTGTTGCAAATTCACGTTCTTTTAGATCTACCCAATATTGAATATCTTTCTTAGACATATCCCACATCCACATATCCTTTATTCAGATCCCGGTCCTAGCAACTAAAACATTTGTAGGCTTGATGGGGCATAGACCCAGGTTTGAATATGGTTGCGCGACCCAACAAAACCCACTATTACTGGCCTTTTTGGCAACGATCTATTACGCAAACCAAATTATCACCTGAGGAAATATAGGGGGATTCTAGAACCATGTTTCTGCATCCAGAGGGAGAAGGGAGTGTGGCTTTAGGGCTTATATTCCTTTCAATACTTAACAGAGCTTCGCCGAGCAGATATACTAATTATACAATAATTTTTCAACACTTCTATTGAACTGTATTGCAGACTACACGATTCTACTTTAAAAAGCATAAAACAACATAAATAACCGTAAATAAGACTTCGTGATGCAATTATAAGTAAAAACCCTTAAATCAACACAAATGATATCAAAATACAAGTAAAGAAAACAAATGAACACATCACACAGATCTATCTTCAAAGTCTTCTATTATTACTCATATCTTTTTAATACAACCCTTTCCGCCCTACGCACTCAGCTGCATAGGTCTGCACACTCAGCTATAGAATTTCTAAGGTATCCACGCACTTAGCAGCAGGAGCCTTCCCTATCCTACAAAACAAAAAAATACAAAATCAAAATAACGTCACAACCAAGTGCATTTTATCATTAGATATGATATATAGTCAAAGACTATGCTAGACTCCTTATATAATCTTTTCTTCTAGAATACCATGGTCCTAAAACCATGGGCGGAGCTCAAGATATACAAAATATTCCCATCCCTTTGCAAAATAAGGGGTTTTGACCCACCCCAAAGCCCCTAAGACTATAACATAGCTTCGCGCTCCACTCTTTGATATGCAGAGTCTTTCTCAAAATATTCCATCGGGGGGTACCTTATCCAACATTTATTTACCTATGGTTTATTGATTATAGAAAATTATATTTTTATATTGAATTTATATTTTTATATAGAAAATATCCAAAATAATATCTAGAGAATTTAATCTTAAAAAGTAGAAATCACATAGGTAAACTCATGTGGAACTGATTTTGCATAGAGTAACTACTTCTCTATTTATAAGTATGGGTGATTCACCTTGTTGACCAATATGTGATTTGATTCATAAAGTGGAGTTTAATATTGGCATAGAGTAATTACTTCTCTATTTATAAGTATGAGTGATTCACCTTCTTGACCAATATGTGATTTGATTCATAAAACGGAGTTTAAAATTGTGAAAAATATTAGAAAGTTGTTGTGGGTGTTTGTAGGTATTCGAGTGTATAAATGATTTGACATAAATAGTTGCTTTTGTATTTATAATATTGGGGTATTCACCTTGCTAACCAATATCTTATTAGGTTCGTTGAGTTAAAAATTGTAATTATTAAAGAAGAGGTTGGAGAAAGGTTATAAAGGCATTTGTAAATATTATAGTATATAAAAATGATATTTAAAAAACATAGTTTTTTTCCTTTCTTACCCCTAATAAGAGGTGTTCACCAAAAGATATATATTTATCAATGTATAATAAATTAATGGTATTTTTAATATTTTATGAATTCATATGTTATGTTATAAGTTTATTTAATGAATTTTTTTCTATTTATAAATTTGAAATTAAGAAAAATAATTCAAAAAACATAAGTAATAATTAATATAGAAAATAGACAAATTCAATAAGATTTTTAATATGTTGAACATATAATTGAAAAAATAGCCTTTCCCAAAGATTGTATTATTAATAAAACATCTTAAAGGAAATATAAATAGGTAGACATTTCTATGGGTTCAAAGAAAAGTGAAAATACGATAAGAAATGAGTAATTAGAAATTTAAATTAAAAATATATAGATATTTTTTTTTTTAATTTATTAGAAAGATTGATAATTTATGAATTGAGAATTAAAATAAAATAAGGAAAATATATGTTTTAAATATTCCATTAAATATGTAGGGAGGAAGCTCGGGATTATTTTTAGGTCTAATGAAGAAATATATATTAAATTTGCATGGGGTTTCGGAGGAGTTCAAGTAATAATTAGGCAGAATTTTTGAACTGTGGGAGGATTAGAATTAGCAATATCAAGAAAAATTGTTCAATTAAGGGTGTTGGAATATTCGATGATAGTTATCTCCATGTGTTTAAGGTTACATAGAATAGTAAGCTGATTCAATCCTCAATTCTATATAGAATAAATTTACAAATAACAAATTTTGAAGTTGTTGATTTCTTCCACATCAAATGACATCTCAACTCAAACGTCTATTCATTCCCCAATAGGGATGTCTCGCTAGAACAATGATGGCTCAAGATGAAAGAAGTATTGTAATTAAATCCTTACCATAAAAATCCCAAATATAAAGCAAATTTCAAGATACAAAAAGTTTTAAAAAGCATTAAGGAAAGAATGACTTGGATAACAGTCCCATGGCTTAATGGCTTAATGTCAAACACCAACTTGGACTGTTGATCCTACAATCTCTCTCTCTCTCTCATTTTGATGGATCCTATTCTCTGTTGAGTGTTGGGTCCATGTGCGGTGGGTCCATGTGCCTACCACGACAGACCACAATCATAGTCATAATAACTGAAAATTGTAAGTTGGTTAATATCCGTAATAAATTTGGACTGATGCAGAGAGTTGGTATTTGCATATCCCAGAATCAGCAAACACACTAATGGTATCAATATTTAACGGATTAGGATGTAAGTTGAGGAGACATTAATTTGGTGCTGGAACGCCTGACTTGGAGAATGTTCAGGGCTAATTGTTGAATTGAAGACGGTTAGAGAAGTCATGGTTTGGTGGGGGTAGACATGCATGGTTATAAGGAGAGCTCGCATATCATCGTTTCTCCAAGCAGTTTGGTTATTCAAAATCCGAAGGGTTTCTATGTTGGTATTGAAATGGAGTGACCAATGTAGCTAAAGACGAATTCAACTGCGACTTGGATTAGTTGACGATAACTATGGAATACATTTGACCCTCTTAACTAGGCAAGGGAAAATGAGAAAGACATAAGTAAAAGCACAATTCACTCTTATAAATCAGAAAATCAATCTGTTGCGGACCAAAATGGATAGATTCCCAGTGATATATGATCTTCTCAACCTCAAGATTAATAGAATGACACTTTCTTGAAGCAACAACAACTGGATCAACTGGTGTGATCAAGGAACTGATTGTGGAGATTGAGGTGCGACAGGGCGTGGCTTCAGTACATGCTACAACAACCGAGGAGGCAAATATGGAATTGGCTTCTACTCCTTTACAACCAAGGCATGAAAACAATGGAATTGAAGTGGCACTTATTTTGGGGCTGAGTGTTGAAGGCTAGTTTCTTTTTCCATGTTTTGATCCATGCTAGGTAAATATGTCGTTGTTTTGTTTTATGTAGAGAGAAAATTTGAATCTCAAATTTTTCTAGGACAGATGAATTCAGTGGATAAAAATCTTGGAGCAGATGTAAAAAGTTTTGGTTTCAAACTGAATTAATAGAAAAAACCTACCATTTTCATATATATATTATATATATTCCATTTAATATGATTTTATAACTTACTTGATAATAGTAAGCATAGATGAGGAGTTTGTTAAAATGAGTAACGAATTATAAGTATTAATTATATTAATTAATTGAAATGTTGTGATTGATTTGCTTCCTTAAAAATGCATTAGAAATTTATCTGCAGTGTATATTCTTAAGCTAATAATTATCCGATTACCTATACCAACCATGAACAGTGATATTCTCTCCTAAATATGCCAAAGGGCATGTTGGGAAGACAAACTTATATATAAGATTTTAGATTGGGAATTTTACAAAGATTTTTTTCAACACAAGATTTCATAATCAATGAACATGAACCTGATAGATGTAAATGAGACATTGTGCATAAAATACTGCATTACCTTATAGATTACAAATTTCTTCAATGAAATATTTGGAATAAGTCATCTGGCATATGTTTCAATTGCAGATCAGATAACAATAAAGATGAATATAATTCTATTTGGTAGAGAATTTGTGGACAACGTTGATAAAATACGTTGACGTAGAGAAAAGGAAATCAGATCATGCACTATAGCAATGAAGTATCACTATGTGTATTACTGAGCAAACCATTAACTCGAAAAGTTCAAAGTGGTCTATATACTAATTTCCAATAGGATACATTCTTGGGTGGTGCCATTTTGAAAAAGCAGTCAAGCATATGTTTGAGTTGCAGATCAGATAACAATAAAGATTAACATAATTCTATTTGGTAGATAATTTGTGGACAATGTTAACAAAGTTTGTTTGACGTAGAGCAAAGGAAATCAGGTCACACACTATAACATTGAAGTAACATTATGTGTATTACTGAGCAAACCATAAACTCCAAACGTTCAAAGTGGTATATACACCAATTTCCAATAGAATACATTCTTGGGTGGTGGCAATTAGACTGTACCTGTTATAACACTACTTTGTTTACAACAGTTTAGTACATAGTGAGTTATTTTTTACATTTTGTATCGTTTCTCCTTTACACAAAAGCTTAAAAGCCAATCTGCAGCAAAGTAATATCGAAGAGTTTCCAAGGCCATGTCAAGGGGCGTATGGCAAGAGAAGTCAAGGTTATGACCATATTTCCGGTTTGAATGCAAGTATTAAAGGATATATTTCATGAGAATAACATGGAAAACTACATCAAAGTTCATATGTCATTATATTGCCAAATTTCTAAAATAGATGTTATCTGAGCTCATGGAACATCGTTACTCTTAAGCCAAACAAGATTTCGTTCCCTAATGACAAGCTGCATTGCTCAATCAGATCGAGAACGATCATTAGCATGACCACCAGCACATTCTTCTGGATTTGAAGTTGATAGTTGCAGAAATTAAGCGATATAGATCATATTCTTCTTTCGATTAGCCGAATGAGATTTCTTGCAGTGAGCAATCGCTCCTTGGACGCGGTTCTCAATCTCCGAATTGGAACTTCTCATGCTTCCTTTCAGAGGTGAGCCGCTCCTGGTAGGAGATTTGCGGCCTGGAGAACTGACTGAGTTTAAATTGAGTTTAGGTACCAATAGAGATTCTTTAACAAAGGAGAAGCTCGACCCAGAGAAACACTTACGATGAGTCGCGCGTGATTTGTCTCTCGTAATCCTTCTATGAACTGCTGCAACCTCTTCATCATCATGGCTCTCCTGAATACTGATATTATCCTTTTGAATACTGATGCTATTCTGAGAATGATGGTCACGGGCCCCTTTGACATTGGAGACCTTTGAGAGAAGAGATCTTAAATATGATTTTGAAGCTTTAAACTTATTTAGGGCTTTTGGTTGTGAGTGGTTAGAATCCACTAGCTCCTTAGACTGTGCACGATCCGATGTTGGTGGAAAGTCATTGATGTCAGTCTGATTCAAATGTTTGCCAACTTTATAAGGACTAACATTAGAGGTTTCGCAATGAGTATGGAACCCTAATTCCTGGAAAGATCTGTTAATAATAGAATAATTGCTAGAAATATTGTTATCACCAGTAACATCTGAACACTTGGGAGTATGAAACCCTAATTCCTCAGAATTTCTATCAATACGGGAACAATGACTAGCAATATGCTTACCATTTACGCTGTTTTCTGTTTGAGTTCGAGCGTATGCTTCCAGTACATGTCTCTGAGATGATCTGGTTTTAGGGCATCCCAATTTCTCTAACATCTGAATACGAAGAGGTATATGGAGAGGAAGCAACTGGCCTTTATAAAAGAGCTCGTCTGCGGGAGAATGGATGGAATCAAGCTTTGCCGAGGTTTGGGCATTAATTAGACCAGATACATCAAACTCGAAATCTCTCGAATCCAGGGCATTATTCATATTCAGCCCATTCTTGTTCATCCCGTGAGAAACCATCGCCGATCCAATTGCAGATTTACCCAGAACAAGTCCATCACTCTCTGCATTCTTCAATGCCCTGAGTGAGTTCCCCTTCTCAGAATATTGATCACTTGAAGAGTTTGGAGTAACTTCGATTCCTTCACTATCTTCGTCAGCTGTAATTCTCTCACAGCATTCGGAAGCCTCCATAACAATACACCCAGTTCGAACTTAGCACAACGGTCTTTATTCTCACAATCTACCCTCAAATATCAAAATCCTTAGGGTTAAATTCTTGTAACGGCTATGAGATTGAGCGGAACTCTCCCTTGAATGAAAAAAAATTTAATAATGACATGGTACAATTCATGGTTTTACCACATTATTTTATGGAGTGGTTTTTAGTGTTATTTTTAGACTTTTTCATGTTCAAAATTTGGTGGAAAAATTTAATGTGAAATTTTAATTTGTGTTATTTAAATTGATTTTTTGATTATATATAGATTAGTCACCCCTAAATCCCTAAAACAGTAAATTATTCAAGAGTTACTCATAAAAATTGTGATTTCAATCAATTTCTACCTCATTTAAAAAAAAAAATTAAAAAAAAAAAAAAAAAACATTAAAAAAATCAAAATAAAAACAATTTATTATTTTGTTCTATTGATTTGAGCTGATCTAAGGATCTTTTATGTTAAAAAAATATTAATCATGATAATGCATTGAAAATGATTAATATTTGATTAATGAAAATGCATTGAAAATGATTAATATTTAATTAATGAATTGAAAGTTGTGACTTAGCCTTTTTAGCTCAATAAAATGAAATCCTTTTAAAGGTGACTGGAATATGAAAAATCATAAACTTAAGTTAATTAAATTTAATCTATTTTTACCTCTCCGTGGTTGAGATAATATAGAACTGTTTTTTTCCCGAGAAATATAACGGTTAGAATTAAATGCATACCATCGTTAAGTCACATAAAATTTATATTTTCAATGACATAATAAGCTCTAAAGCAGGACGTTACAATTTATTTCCTTTTTCCTTTTCTTCTAAAAGAGAGCGCTTGTGGCAAGAAAATGCGTATCATATATTGTTTATTTAAATTACATAAATTTACATTATCAACCACTTAGTTAATTACTTAATGAGTAAAGTATAAATTACAATACTTCCAAGGGCATTTAAAATTGAATTTTAAAACATAAAATAGTGATGTACACACGATTTAAAAAAAAATAGATACATATCAACTATAATTCACATCATAATGACATCAAATCGAATATAAAGTATTCACATCATAACCTAATAACATCCAATTCTATTATCAAAATAAAGAGATACATTATCCAATACATGACTATTAGAATGTAACACAATATTTTATTGTTTTTTTTTTTTTTTTTCAAAATTTAGTCTCGGTATAGTATTTATGACTTTTACTTGTATTGTTTAACCTCCTTTCTCATCTTTACTAACCTCTTTTCTCACCTTTACTATCAGTAATGTTCCGTAATTTTTTTTTATAATTGTCGTTTTTGGGATGTTAAGTGATATTGGAAACAGTATTGGAAAATTTGTGGAAAAATACTATATTGTCAATACAAGTGATATGGAGTTTAATACGGACTAAATATTTACTTTTGGAAGTTGATACAAAGATTTTTAAGTCTTTAATATTGTAAATCCAATATCTTTATAAAATATATTATATTTATATTTATAATTTTATGATGGAAGTGAAAAACTTTTGTGTAAACTATTATAGTGAAATATTTAATATTTAATCATATGTAAAGTTATTTTTTAACATAATTATAAACTTTGATATCTGCCAAAGTTATTTTAAACATAGATATATAGTTTGATACATAGTTTTAACATTATCAACTTATTACTTGATTAGAAGGAGTAACATAATTATATGTGTCTTAACATATTTTATGTGTTAACAATTAGAATGGTTTCTTTATACCCATTTAGGAAGTTATATATGCTTGACTAAGATTATATGATAGAGGTTAAATAATTTCTTTTAAGCATAAATGGTGGTAGTACTATTTTTTGATCTTGCATATATGCATTTTCTATATAATCTAGAACATGTTTCCAAGACATCGCTAAACTCCAAAAAATCAATATTTTTAGTAAGTACATGTTGCTCAAACACAACTTATCCATGAGCATTATTTTTTATCAAATAAATAAGAACAACTATACTATTTTTTTATTTATTGGATGCACCTATGGAAATAAATTCAAAGGATCATTTTTCATTTTATCCATGTGCATTATTTTCAATAAGTTTCCCTCTAGTACTATGTCATGAAACCAAAGGGGGAAACCTACTTATTATGGTCCTATTAGTTCTCATTGAACACAATTCCAATATTCTATGTCATGAAACCAAAGGGGGACATTTACATGTTATAGTTCTAGTATCGCTTACTCTACACAATTCTAATATTTCCTAAACAAGGTGTTTACATCATACTTCTTTCCTAGACACAACATTAGAAACTCTTACATCTTAGCGTGCACAACATAAAGAATGAGATTAATTCTTTTGTCATGAAATACCCAAGGCTATCCCACTTCCGTCTAGTGATCTATTGCAGATTAACCAAGGAATATCCAATTATATCATAGATGGATTCCCAACTATAGCTGAGTTTCGTATGGCTTATTTTCAATATATCATAATCATCCTAAATATTAGATTTCATATATAGGACACTATCACTACAATCCATTCTCACCATAACAAATCCCACTCAACCATCCTCATGCCCCCTTATCCTTAGCCATGGTATTCACCCCCCATTCTCACCCCACCTCTCTTTAAACAATCCATCAATTTTTTACACATCCCTCTAGTGTTCTAATGCAAACTATCCAACGAATGTCTTTTCTCGGAGCCAATTAATTCCATTAAACTGAATTTCCATTCCATTCAATAATATCACCTATGGTTTTATACAAACTTATGAAACCTATTTAGTATTGTAATAACATAACCCAATAGCCTTAAACTCTCACACGCGCTTATCTTTAGTTAAAATTCCTTATATTTCTCTTACTAGACTATCTCTTAGCTCTCTAACATCCCTTAAGAATCAAATCGTGGAATAACTATGAAAAATGCATTAAATCAACATGACTAATACAATTTGGAGAAAATTACCCCTTACTAATTCCTTGCACAAACTTAATACTACCAAAGAGAGCACATGACTTCCAAGAATGTTGAAAACATAATAAATGTAGAGGATCCAAAGGTGAAAAGGTATGGGAAATAGACACATCTTAGCTACCATTTTTTTGGTTCATTACACCCGTGGAACACTTTGGAAATATTAATCCTAAGTCAATCTTTCTAATTTATTATTTTCAATATAGTTAAGTATTAGTTTAATGAAGAGCATAACATATCCTAATTAATGTATTGCACTAGGCTTCCTGGTCACTAGAGACATTTACATACATATTATCTCTTTTTTTTATGCGGTATTAAATTCCTTTCCCCATTAGAGTAGAATTATGCTTAGCACATTCATTTTAATAGTTTTAGTCATGTTACATGTTTTATAAAAACCCTTATTACATTTTTTTGACTCCATTATTCAATGTATTTGGTCATCCAACTGTCTTAGAAAATAAAGACACTTTTCATGTATCTATTAGGTGTCCACATCATGTTGATGTTTGGAAAGGTGGAAATGTTAAAAATGGCCCCAAGAAATGATTCTAATTTAATTTTCCCTTGAATTGAATTAGAATAGAATTGTAATTACACATCACATGATAACTTATACGAGTTAACTAAGTTAGGATTCCTTAGTTGGTTCATTAATTCGAGTTTAGGTTGAAAGTAGAGGCATGTAGAGTGTCTCCTACATTATAGGAGCCTCGATTGAGTTTATTTTTGAATTGCAATTAATTAAATTATTTTATCTCAGTTAAAGTCAGTTCGAATAGTTCTAATTGATGGAGCGACTACACAGAGCTCAAAGTGTGAAAATTAGATTTTATTCACATGCAGTGATCAATAAGATAACTAATAAGTCACTAATAAATAACTCATGCATGCTAGTTTTGAGAAAGACCCATTTGAGATTGGAGTTCAAGGGAAATGTACTATAAATTGTATAATTATCCCAATTGTACAAGCGGTGCATTCAGTCAGAGAAAGGACCATAATGGATTGTGCAGTATGGATTGGGAATTTCCCTAATTAATAGGGTCTAATTAACCAAAGGAAAATTTTCTACGAAATAGGGACTTGGGAAAAAAGAAAATTGGTTAAGTATTGAACCAGGATTTTCCAGGAATCATTTGAGACATATAGAGATAGTGCAAAGGTTTCTCATCTTGAAGAAAAAATTTGTAATATTCTCATATGGCTTCTGCAATATATAGATAATGAGGTTTTTAGCTTACTGTTTCTCAAGATAAATCTTTGTGTTGTGCGATGGAAATTATTTATCTTCATGTTTTTTTTTTTTTCAAGATCTAAATTAGTTTCCGTAATTGGTAGAGTAGATTCAAGCATAATGTTTTATCATATTATGATTATCAGTTGATTCTATGTGGATTTTCTACATGGTATCATACAAAGAATCATTATAGAAGATAATAATATGATTTTGTTCTGTATAGGTGAATCCAATTTATGGATGTACTCTTCAGGGCTAGTAGCAGGATTTAGATGTATTTATTTGGATTGAGACTAGAATATTCCCTTGAGCGTAGTTTGAATTACATAGCTTAGAGATACATGATGGAAGCAGTATTGGAAGACAACGGGCTGAAGGAATTCATACACCATGATATTCATAAGCCCGGAAGAACAGATGCTCAAGATATGGCGACATGGAAGAAGAACATAGCAAAGACAAGAAGGATTTTGTTGGAAGGTGTTTGAGATCATATTTTCTTGAACCTCCATGGAAATGAATCTTTGTATGCTATGTGGAAGGCCTCAACATATTTTTTCATAACAACAGTGACCACAGGAAGTGGAGCTAAAGGACAAGCTCAAAAAAATCAAGATGGAGAAGGGTGAAAGAATAAAAAAAATACTTGACCAAGTTCACTCAGTGTCAGGATGATCTTGGAAGTGTTGGTATTACAGCTGCCGAGGATGATCTCGTGAGCCTAACAATTTTAGGCCTTCCTAAGAGCTGAAAAAACTACCTGGATTAGTTGAATGGGAGGGGGAAGCTACCAGAGTGGGAGCATTTGTGGTTCGACATGGTACAATAAGAGATTCAATGGAACACTGAGGATGGATCCTCATGAGAGCATGATAATGAGGAAAAATATGCCTTGGCTGGAAATGAAGAAAAAGGGAAAGGGAATTCATCGCATCCCAAATCATATTCTAGTCAGGAAAGCTAGAGCAAGGACCTGTCGAAGATTAAATATTATAACTGTCATGAGTTGGGACACTATTCTGCGAACTATACACACAAGAAGGTCGTCAAGAATCCCTCAGGAGGAGTGGCAGGTGAAGCAATTTCTTCACAATTCGAGTTTTATTTCACTCTCATCGCGTGCATGGTGGCATCGGTTATGGGTTTTGTGTGGTATGTGGATAGTGGAGCATCGTTCCATATCACTGACAACAAATAATTCTTTAGAGACTTGGAGGAGAAGGATCTCCAGATGTACATTGAAATGGGAGATGATTGGAGGTATAACGTGGCCGACATCAATACTGTTACCTTTCATAGGGACTATGGTTCTCCTCTCACATTGAAATATATCTTGTATGTTTTTGGAATGAAGAAAAACTTAGTTTCATTTGCTTTGTTGGAAGATTGTGGCTACGATTTGATATTTAGCAAAGGAAACATGTTCCTTCGTCACATAGCCATAGGAAAAGTGAAGAATATCGGGGTTCAAGCAAAGAACCTCTACAAATTGGATGTAGAATATTGAGTTGCCCTGAGTAGGAAAGCATAGAAGGTGGAGAACCGAGAAATTGATGAGTTATGTCATAGAAGATTGGGCCATATATGCCACGAAGCTTTGAAGATCATGTAGATAATTTCTATAGGATTTCCCAAGGGTGCACTTGAGGAGTGTGATACATGAAAATGGTGTACATT
The DNA here is from genome assembly GCA_034641835.2 of Pinus albicaulis. Classification (NCBI taxonomy): domain Eukaryota; kingdom Viridiplantae; phylum Streptophyta; class Pinopsida; order Pinales; family Pinaceae; genus Pinus; species Pinus albicaulis. The sequence goes on from CM076569.1 coordinate 526,650,756, forward strand.
TTGGAAGTACACTAAAGCCACATTTCATGATAAGGACATTCGAGAAAAAGGAATCCTTGAAAGATTTCACTCAGATGTGTGTGGACCATTCTCGATAGCCTCCATGACCAAGCACATGTATTATGTGAATTTTTTAGATGACTTTTCACACAAGTGTTGGATATTATTCATCCAAAAGAAAGACTGGATGTTCTCAAAATTTTGTGAGTTCAAAGAAATTATCAAGAAAGACACAAGAAATAATGTGAGGGCTCTCTATAGGGAAAATGGTGGAGAATATGTGTCAAAATAATTCAAGAAATTTTGTGTATCAGAAGTAATTCGACGAGAATTGATAGCACCTCATAACCCAAAATATAATAGGGTTTCATAAAGGAATAAAAAAATCATTGTGGGATATGCACAGGCGATGTTACATGATCAGGGCCTACCATTGCACATGTGGGTAGAGGCATTCAACATAGTTGTGCATGTGTAGAAGAAAATTCCTCATCGAATCCTCAGGATGAGTACACCAGAAGAATCCTTTTTCTGGTAAGAAGCGATATGTTGCACACTTTAAAATATTTGTTTCATCATTTTACTATCATGTTACCAAGCAATATTTGTGGGGCACATTGATACATCTCACAACTATCAGGTGTACCTTCCATCTCACAGGATGATAATGGTTTGTAGAGATGTGAAATTTAATGAAGGAAAGGGCATGCAAATTTCCCTTGAGAGGGAGCTTTAGATCCATGCAGTTTAGGAGCTATTAGCACCAAAATAAGAACCTAAATACACGGAGAAGCCACATGAAGAGGAGAAGATTTTGGAATCACCCACTCATACAGAGACATCCAGATATGGAAATAAACACATTAGACAAGTTGATATGTTGATGCATGATGTTATAGAGACTGTGGGAGCACCCAGATCACAAGATAGGAAGAGAAGATCCCCAGATAGATACATTGGATACATGGATTTTATGAGAAAGAGTGTAGAGACTTAGGCATCCTAATTGGAGTAAGCGGTGCAAAAAATAGTATGGGTTTATGCCATGGTTGACGAGTATGACCCTATTAACCGAAATAATGGATGGGAATTTTTCCCAACACCGAAGGACAAGTAAATTGTAGTATCTAGGTGGATCTATAAGGTGAATTAAGCAGCAAATGGACGTGTGGATAAACAGAAGGGAAAATTTGTGGCCAAGGGGTTCTCTCAGCTAGAGGGATTATATTACAAGCATACCTTTGCTCTTGTAGAAAGGTACTCTTCAATTGGATCTATTCTTTCACTTTCATCCCAGATGGGGTGGAAGATACATTAGATGGATGTAAAGACAAATTTCGTTAATGGAGCGATGAAGGAATAGTTTTACATAGAGAAACCATAAGGATTTGAGAGCTTTGATAAAGAGTCACACGTGTGTAGACTCAGGTAAGCATTGTATGGACTGAAACAAACACCATGTTCTTGGTACACCAGGATCGAAAATTACTTCACTGGGTTGGGCTTCACCAAAAGTGAAGCACATGTGAACCTTTACCATATTTTGGTAGAAGGTAAATTATTGATTATAGTATAATATGTCGATGATTTTATTCTGAAACGTGATGAGAAGGTGATAAATTATTGCAAAGAGGATCTTCCAAGAGAATTTGAGATGAAGGACATGGGGCTCTTGCATTATTTCCTTGGTTTGGAATTTTTGCAAAGAGATGGGGAATTTTTTGTCTCTCAGGGAGAATATGCCAACAAGATACTGAATAAGTTTCACATGGAGAGAAACAAACCCATGAAGAATCCTCTAGTCGGGGATTGGAGGAAGGAATATGCTACTTCAGGGGAAGTGATAGAAGTTACCATTTAAGGAAGCTTGTGGGTTCTCTCATGTGCATGCTGAAAACATGACTGGACATGTGTTTTGTGGTTAACCAGATAAGCCAAGATAAGGTTAAGCTAGCTAAGATTTATTGGAAGGAATCCAAACATGTGTTAAGATACCTCAGAGGCACCACTCAGTTTGGTATTTGGTACAAATAGAAAAAGGTAGTGAAGATACATGGCTTCACATATGTATATTGGGCAGGGAGTCCATCTGAAAGGAAGAGCACATCAGGTGGAATCTTTAGTATTGGATCAAAATCATTTTCATAGTACAACAAGAAGAAGAGATCAATTGCACTTAGTTCAGCAGAAACAGAGTACATGGCTTCTAGTCAAGCACCTTGTGAGGCTATCTAGATGAGGAATATCCTTGTTGGGTTGTTTGTTCAAATGATGGATCTGGTCGTGATTTATTGGGATAACCAGACTTGAATCAAACTCTTATTCAATCCCCTTTTCATGACATGTCCAAGCATATCGGCATTTGGTATCACCATCTTAAATATTGTGTGTAGATGCAGATTATGCTATTAGAGTACATTCCTACAGAGTAGCAGGATGTAGACATCTTGACGAAGGAACTTCAAGAGGAAAATTTGAGTTCCGTAGAGGCAGGATCGGGGTATGAGATAATCCCTTTCTTGCTAAGAGGGAGTGCTGAAAATGGCACCAAGAAATGATTCTAATTTAATTTTCCGTTGAATTAAATTAGAATAAAATTGTAATTCTACATAACATGATATCTTTTAGGAGTTAACTAAGTTAGGATTTCTTAGTTGGTTCAGTAAATTCAAGTTTAGGGTCAAACTACAACCATGTAGAGTGTATCGTACATTATAGGAGCCCTGAATGAGCTTATTTTGAGTTGTGATTAATTAACTGAGTTTATTTGATTTAAAGTCGGTTTAACTAGTTCTAATTGATGAAGTTACTGGAAATAGGTCAAAGTGTAGAAATTATATTTAATTCACATGCATTGATAAATCAGATAACTGAAAATTCACTCATAAATAACTGATGCATGTCAGCTTTGAGAAAAACACAATTGATATTAGAGTTCAAGGGTAGTGTACTATCAGTTGTATAATTTTCCAAATTGTAGAGGTGGTGCATACAGTCATAGGAAGGCCCCTAATGGATTGCACAATATGGATTGGTAATTTCCCTAATTAATAGGGCTTAATTACCCGTCGCCATCGAGAGGAGTCTTTTGAATTGGAAGCTTTTCATTTTCAAAAGGATAGAGAGCTTGCCCGTTTGTTTTGAAAAGCCCTCCCCAAAACCAAGGAAACTACATTAGGAAATAGGGACTTAGGAAAATAGAAAATTAATTAAGTATTGAACTGGGCTTGTCTAGGAATCATTTGAGATAGATAGAGATAGTGTCGAGGTTTCTAATCTTGGAGAAAAACATTTTCATATTCTAATATTCTTTGGCTTATGCAATATACAAATAGCATGGTTTTTAGCTGAGGCTTTCCCCAAACAAATCTTTGTGGTGTGTAATTGAAATGATTTTTCTTTCATGTTTATTTATTTATTTTGAGATCTAAATTTGTTTCCACAATTGGTAGAGTATATTCTAGTATAAATTTTTCTCATATTACAATTATCAGTTGAATCTACATGGATTTTCTACAGGCAATGGTGTGAAAAACAAATTGTACACACATGAAAGTGCTCACATTCTTAGAAACATGTGTGTGTTCATAAGCCTCTATCCTTGATATTCGCCAGACCGATACACAAGCTACTAACTCACCACTAAATTGAAATGTGTGCATTCCTAAAAATGCACATGAATTATTAAGAATTTGTGTGCATTCTTAAGAGCATGTTTCCATTATTAAGAAAATGTATGCATTATTAAAAACACGTTTTGATTCCTAAGAATGAGCTGAAATTTCTAAGAACAAATGTGTTTTATTTTATCATGCGCAAACTACTATTATTGTTAATTGGGTAAAATTCGTGTAAGTAGTCTAGTTATTATCACACAAAAAACTATGTATTGCATTTTTCCCTTCTTTGAAAGAATTAAAGAGTGTCTGTAGGAGGCATTGATGAGGAATTATTGTACTCTACATATGGTTTTGTTTTAATTTCTCCACATCAGGTTCTAAGACTTCATTTTTTTGTATTTCATAGTTTATTTTATATCGCAAAGGAAAAATAAATTGTTTTTTTCCCTTATTTAAATGTAGCATAGCTATTTAACACGAAACTTATACCTAGGGAAAAATCAAACACACCATCACCACATGAATACAAGCCAAAGTCCAACCTAAAAATAGAAAATGTAAATTTTGAAATTGGTATAGGGTTAATGTCATTAGGAATCCCTATAGAATATTTAAGAAATACTAGTGGGTTTTCATATTAACCACATCAATAAATACTATTATCACTTTATTGCATGACCAAAGAAAATTTTCACACAATTATAGTTTTAGTGCTAGAATTTTTTACTATTGTTGGATAGGTATAGATGGAAACTAAGAGTGAGACCTTCACAAATAAAAATAATATTTGATGGAATTGTTTATTTCCATATAACTGGAGCACAAACTCCAATAAAAAATAAACACAATTGGGTGGATGGATGTGCCTATCATATTTTTCTAGGAAATTAGATGAATATGTATTCCATGGTTTTTTATAAGCCATATTATATTAATTTGTAGGTAACCTTTTATTTCCTAAGGAAATTATGGCATAACTTGATGTATGCCATGATGTTAGCTACTTTAATGTTGGGGAATTTCATGGGGTCGATCACTTGTCCATAATAAGATTGAAATAATCCCAATTATTACCCATTTATGGGTCCTTGTCCTCCTAAGTAAAGGCTTAATCCCCCTACATAGTATCCTCCCATATCATAAAACATTATCTAAATCTTACCATAAATTCTTGCATGAACTATATCCAAACATAGAATATAACATTCACAACATTCTCCTAATAAGAGGGACCTTCAAGTGAATTTGAGGGGTTGTGGTGTGGGTGGGTGAGTGTTGGACCTTCGGGTCTTGTAAAACAGTATTATATATGAGAGTCTATTTGAACAAACTAGGCATTTCCATGGTAACTCAAGTGGCTCTTGGATTTCCTTGATTTGCAGGTATATTTATTACAGGTTAATGGAGGCCACTTGACATGATAGATTCACATAGGGGGTTAGTACCTTCATCATATCTCTATTTCCCCTTGATTATATGTGTGTTTGTGTGCAAAAATGTGCACACACTCACATACACACATGCATATTTGTGTGTGAGATCATTCTATATGCAATAATATCACATTTGTAGTTATATGGCCAGATAGTAGATATTCAACACCTACAAATACATCAATTTCATTTTCCACCATTGATGAAACAATAGTAGTAGCATTCCTATTCAATGTACCACACATGTAGGTATTATGAAACTTTGTCTATTTGCAACCATGGTGCATTAAAAAAACATCATTACGCATAGGCATGTGTATGAAAATTAATAGATATCCAATAATTTCAATATTTTGTAAGGTATGAGTTTCAGAAAATTTATGTCAAATTAAAATAAAATTGATGATGATTTTTGGTTACACAGTAAGGAAAAAATTTTGTCATGTTAAAATTTTGAAATTTGATTATGTGCTACCTCTAGAAGTTAATACCACATGGATAATAAGAATTGATAATATAATTCTTTTATTAAAATACACTGGCATTTCTATTTTAGTAATACACCTAGACTATCTGTAGTTATCTCTTACTTGTGAGCTGAAAAAAAAATGTTTTGTGTTGTCATACCTCATACCTGATCAGCATGGAATGAACCATTGATATGATAACCATTGAATTTTTGGAAAATTTCCATTTTATCCTTCAATCCCATTACTCATATAGAGTAGTCATGGAACAAGGCCAGGATGAGCTCATATATTTCTAGAGAATGAAGTTCATGGATATAATGTTGATGGGGTATTCCATGAAATATTCTAACCTTGTAGTGCATTAAAAATTTTGAGTTTCTGTTCAATATAATGTAATGTTGAAGTACTATTTCCATACCCTTTTTTATTCCTTTCCCAAAGGGTTGAAAGATGAATCCTTAAAAATTATGAATTATAAAGGATAGGTGTGTATTGTAGTTGCACCTTTGTATTTTAATTCCCCAAAGGGATAAGGGGTAAGTACATAAAACCCTTCACCTATGAAGAAAAGTGGGATGATATTTTATTGAATAAAATAATATTTTTCAAATGTATTTGAAGCTTCATAGGAAACAAACAATGATATTCTAAGTATAAAACAACTTTGAAAGGAAAAGAGAATACACACCCATGTAGTGAACATGCAGTGAGACTTACACATTACTCCTTTGGAATCATCATCAATATTTTTTAATAATATTCCCTTTCAATAGTAGGCATACATTTTTAGGGAATAAAACTTGACTCTATCTCAAGACAACACCCCTCTCATGGGATTGTAAGAACTACAAAATATTTGGATTGAAACTAAGAGAAACCTTTGTAACTAGTAATTGAATATTGGTAGAATATGCTGCAAAAATATCTATTCCCTTTCCAAGATGTTGATTTTTATCCATAATTTTTATATCCCTCTCAATTTTTACATGTAATATCATCATCATGAGAATATTTTTTTTTCATTTTAAAATTATTATTTAATTCATCTTTTTCTCTTCAAATGGCTTTGTACCTTGTGTTTCCACCAATTATTTAAAGCATTCTAATAAACCTACTACCAAGAATAACACCAATGGAGACCCTAAAGTAAGATTAATGAAATTAATTTAATGATCTCCTAAGTATCATGAATGTGACACTTCCACTACTCATCAATAACCCGAATTTTAAATACACAAGAAAATAAAGAGAAAAAATATTCTCACAACATTACTATGGTGATTAAAATCAGTCAATTTATACAAATATATTTATATAGTAAGTTTTTATTGTATGCTCAAGGTTGCTGCAAATTTAGAAGGTAACCTTTAATCCTTTAACTGGCGATGGTCTATACCACTTGGAAGTCGCTATAAATAGCCAGTATAGGTGTCATTTAAATTCATTTACGACCTATCGTATTGGGGTCATCCTTACATATAGATATTTACCGAATTATTTTTAGCATTTTTTTTTTAAATTTAATATGGGTGTGGTGCTAGGACATAACTCCTTCAACTTGGCAGAAGATATGAGCTCTTCAAGATTCAGGTTGCATTAGGAAATGGAAGAGGGAAGGGTTTTGTAGCCATCGGTTCACTGCTCCATCCGGTTGATTCTCATCTTCCCTAAATTTGGGTGCTTTATTCCTTCTAGAGTCAATTCTCTTAGAGTCGATTCTGTTAGCGATGTCAGGGTAGGGCTTCTCCTGATATTGATTAGTTAGCCGATTGTTGCATTCTGGTTCAACTTGTAGGACTAGAACCTTCAGCTCAAAACCTACAGGGCTTCCTTCTAATGCAATGGCTAGTTTGGTCTGAGATAACTCTCTTGGAAACGATCTGATTTGGAGAAATACCCACCTCCTGTTTGAATTCTCAAACTTGTGTTTCTATTCCAAAGGCCACTCAGAATCATTTCTCCAGTCCTTGGTCATGTTCATTGTTATTGACTATGTAAACCTAGAGGTATATTCCTTGCAACTTAGATTTTGATTAGACATTATAGCTGGAAAAATTGAACTAGAGTTTAACCTCTCATCAATTGATGTTTTTGTGTATACCTTGCAAGTCATATTTCCAACAGGATTTAACAAGTGTGGATGTTGTTGTTCTCATTCAAGGGTTTGGATTGAATTCCTGGCTCACCTGCCCTTATCAAACCTTATCGAGGTTAATTTTCTAGTTTTTATTTATTTTTATCCTTTACTACCTGAGTTTTCTAGAGATTCCTCTCTGTTGAAGGCTCAATAACCTGTTCTGAAATTTACAGGGGTTCCGACCATTGAAATTTTAATTATTGAAACTGTAGTTCAGGACTCTTAGCCATGCCAATTGAGTGTTGAGGAAGGTAAATCAAATTACTAGAGTTATTTTGTCTCAAGTGAACAATTTAGATTCTCTATGGATACAGTACATGGGTTTTGAAAAATTCAGGTATTTGGTTATCTCTGTTGTTAATACTGTATTATATTTTGGGTCCTAAATGATTCACCAATCTATTATGATGTTCTTGGAATGTATTTAGGGTTATGTTTGTTAATGTTTTTCTTGATACAACTAGTCACTATTATGTCCAAGTCATACCATTAAATGTTCAAGGATTTTCCATTATTTCTAGGGACTAGTTTTGAGCTGCAAGTCATGCTGTCTTGGATCGGAACCTAACCCTGAAATCAAGTGAAAAGCACGTGTTTTCTTTATCAGTATTTGAATGGTTACTTTTTTTCATCTTCTGAATTTTCCTTGCAATAACAAAAGTAAATGGTTAATTTTTATAACTTTCCCCTTTCTATTATTTTCCAAATTCTGGAAAATGTAAGGGAAGTAACACTGTAGATTGCTCATATAAACAATACCATCATCTAATCTGCTATGTAACACATATTTCTTTTTTTTTTTTCCTTTTTTTGTTTACACAGAATACCCTAAAATGGGAAACAATAGTTTTTGAAATAATCCGGCATATATATCTATATATATATATATATATATATATATATATATATATATATATATATATATATATATATCACGACTTAACATTTGTGCAAAAAGAAAAAGTAGAATTGATCAATTATGCAGAAAAAAGTTAAACATTCATCACTTATCTAATTTTTCTAGGTCCACTGCCAAATTCTACAAGAAATTGTTATGCTTCTTCTCTCATCCAAGAGATCAGTCTCTACTACATCTCAGTCCCGAGCTAGTCACACATTCAGGTTAGATTTAGACCATCTGTTATCTACCAGGCATAGCCTTTGGAATGAGGGAATCCCACTGCCCTTATAGCTCAAATATTTCTCTCCCCCTATCTTCTTTGCAAAATTTTCCTTTTTTCATCTCTCCCATTGGAATAATTTTGTCATCTCTCCCATTGGAATAATTTTGTTGCCTTTATTTTCCTTTTCTTCCCAAAAACAGTTTTTTGGTAACCACTTATAACTATTTTTTCCAACTTTATGAATGTTACCACTCTTAGCATAACGCCTTCTTACAGAACTTGTAGTTAACTTGTTCTGTATTCGTTTAATAACTGCTAACTTACTATTATTAGTATTATCTCGTCCAGTACCTATTAAAGAAAAAATCAGACAGTAATATTTAGTCACTTGTCCCACCAGGGAGCATTACGAAAACATCGTCCCGGTGTTCCCTAACCTTTAAAACAAATTTGGGTAATTTTTTTTCATATCTTCCCCAATTTCCCAGGTGGCTTCCTCACGATTGTAATGTTTCTATGGGACCTTAATTTGGATTGTAACTCGCTTCTGTAGCATTACTTCTTTCCAGTCTAACTTACAAAGGTTCGATTAGAAACTCTCCGTCTGGTTCGACCTTAAAGTCACACCATATTATCATTAATAATTTAACATTACACATACCCATTTAAAGAGAAAATAAAGTAAACAATTATCCAAAACTACTTATTTAACCTTTCAATCTTTCCATCTATTTAAGGGTGATAAGAAGTGCTTAAATGTATTTTTGTCCCAAATACTATGAAAATATCCTTCCAAAACGTGGAGGTAGTTTCACATCTCTATATAATATCACTACTTTAGGGATGCAATGCAATCAAAATATTTCTCACATAATTGAATTTTACTATTTTATATGTGGATTGAACTGCTATGAAGTGTGCAGTTTTACTCAACTTGCTCCTTTTCAACTTAGGTAGACTAGTAATAAAATATAGCATAATAATTCCCCATTTCCACTTGGGAATCGAAAAGCGATGCAATAATTCAGCAAGAGTGTGGATGTTCTACCTTTACCTGCTATCATTCAAGAGATATTGCCAAATATGTTGCCACCTCCTTCTTAATTCATGGCCAAAGCAAGTCCTTCGTTAAGGAAGTGATTAATTCATGATAGATAGCATTTTATGTGTAAGGTTTCCTATGTTATTCATCTAAAATTATTTGTTTAATACTTTTTTTATTTGGCACATAAAGTTTAAAAAAAAAAAACAACCACTTATCTTTATCAATGTCATACACTAGCTTCTTTTCGTGGATGTTTGGATGTTCTACCATCTGACATAAAAACTGATATTCAGGGTCACGTAGGGAAACCTCTTTAATCAACTCCCTAAAATCGGTTTTTTCTTCACTTGAAGAAATAACATATTACCAATGCAATTTCCTACCTAAAGCATATGCTACCCGATTCTCTTTTCCCTTGAGATGCCTAGTTTCAAAGTCAAACTCACTTAAAAGGTCATCCCATCACACTTTTATTTTGTTTAATGTTAGTTGTTTAAAATAATTGGTGAGGCTATTGTGATCTGACATCAACACAAACTTTTTCCCAAGCAAGTAGTGTCACCATACTTTCAAGGTATGCACCACTGCTTCTAATTCTAAATCATAAGTTGAGTATTTCTGCTCATGTTACTTAAGTTTCCAGTATTCGTAAACTAGCACCCAATCATGTTGCATTAAAACTCATCCCAAGCCCTATCTACATGCATCAGTGCATACCACAAAATATATTTGTCGGTCTCCCACTCATAAGATTGGAGCCGTAGTAAGTGGGTGCTTTAGTTGATAATTTTTTTTTTGGAATTTAACTCTCCACTGAAAATCTCTTCCTCTCTTTTGAAAAGAGGTGATAAGGTAGGTCACTCTATAAAATCCATCAATAAAGTGATAGTAATATCCCTCTAGCCCCATAAAGGATCTAATATCATCCACACTTTGATGGATAGGCCATTCAATTATAGTTTTAATTTTTTTGGGATCAACTGCGATCCCATCTTGAGTAATAATATGTCATAAATATTGAATTTCATTTTTAAAAAAGTCACACTTGTTATACTTAGAGTATATTTGATGTTCCCTCAATTTTTTCATAACTATTCATAATTTTTTTAGATGTTCTTCTATATTATTAGAATAAAAATGAATGTCATTAATAGAAATCAATACAAACTTGTCTAGATAAGGATGAAAAAAACTATTCATCAGAAACATAAATATTGCGTGGGAATTTCTAAGCCCAAATGGTAGTATGACAAACTCATAATTCCCATAACATGTTTTGAAGGCAGTCTTACATATATCTTCATCCTTGATTCATATCTAATGGTATCTGAAACATAAGTCAATCTTTTAAAACATGATGGCTCCCTTCACCCAATGAAACATGTCATCTATCCTAGGTAGAGGATACTTATTTTTTATAGTCAATGTATTTAATTGACAATAGTCAATCCATGGTCGCAGCATTCCATCCTTGTTCTTTAAAAAAAGTACTTGAGCTCCCCAAGGTGATACACTTGGGTAGATATACTTTTTATCCAATAGTTCTTGAAGCTCCATTTTCACTTAATTCAACTCTGAGATACTCATGTTGTAAGGAGATTAGGATAGTGGGTCAACTCTAAGGATTAACTATATGGTGAAATCAATGTTTTTTTTTGGTGGTAATCGAGGGATCTCCTCTGGAAAGACAACCTAAAATTCCTATGCTACAGGTATATTTTATGGCGCAAGAATGTTCTCTTTTGAATAAGTGTATCCCGCCTGCATGACATAGATTTGGCACACCTTCCTAAGACATTTCCCCAATTGAGTGGTAGTAATGGGTCTCAGTTTTACTAGTCTTTGGACTCCCTAAATCTCCTGTGAAATTGCTTCATCATCGAGATAACTAATGATTTTAGCTCTACAATTAGTAAGATATCAATGACTTTCAATCCAGTCCATCCCAATTAAAATTTCATATGACCCTAAGGGAATGGTATTGAAATTTTTTTGTGAAAGGTTGTCCCACAGTCATAACAGGGCACTTATCAATTTTTGCAAATACTCTAATTTTTTCTCTCGTAACTAACGATACTAACCATGGATTTTTTAATTTACATATTGCAATTGACAGGCTAAAGATATTTCAGTGCTTATATAACTTAGACTATCGGCAAGATCAATTAATATTGACACAACATGATTACAAATACTACCTTCAAATTCCACCATTGTCGGTTGGTATTTTGCTGGATGATCTTCACCAAGAACATATTCCATAGCTTCATTTTCTGTGAGCACCAAGTCAATCCTCTTCTTCCATGCTAGGAGGTTTTCTAATCCAATGGGCTTAGTTATTTCCTTGCAAAATGTAGCCCTTTGATCTATAGATTGAGACATGGAAGACAATATGGTACTTGCTTGTCAATCAAATGTCCTTCTTCATGATGCCATCAACTATCTTGATTATTTTAAGAAGCTTAAAAACCCTTGAAAGATTTATTTATTAGGATGATAAGACCTTTAATCAGAGCTTGATATAGTAACCTTCCTTCCTTCAATGAGAGCTTTATCCTTCTTAATATGATGAGGTATTTTTCCTTATGAACTTCCTGATGTCCTTAGAAAATGATTCCGTTTGAAAAGAAACCTCATATTATGCCAACAAGAAGATCTCCAAGCGACCTTCTTTTTACCTTAGCTTTGATACCATGTCGAAGAATCTACTATGGAAACTATAAAAACCATTTTCCTTATCCTTGAAAAATTCTTGTGAACTTATGCTAGCTTCTTATTATTCTTAGTTAGATTATTTTAGTCAAACAATTATCAAGAGAATAAACTATGAATATCATAAAAGACAATGGAAACAAAATATAGGCTCTAAGCTAAGGAAAAACACCTCCAAATGGGAAAACCCATAAATAATTTATTCCCCTCTTATCAAATCAAATGAGTAATACTAGACCTAAAGAATAGATTAAATACATCCTCCACACACCTAGTTAACCCTCCAAGAAATCCTTCCTTTAGCAAGTCAAATTATTCCAGTGAAAGAATGTAAACTATAGTCCAAACATAGTTTGAACCCTCTACATCAAACATGTAGCTATTACCTACAGTTCTTGGTCTTTGACAGCTCAGACCTATATTTCCTGGCTTCTTTCAATAAATTGAAAACGATAATTTCACACATGTGGGAAGAAAACATCAAATTTTGGTCTTCTTCTTTTGCTTCGACTTTATCCTTTACTTCATTGATCTAGAGGATCAAGAAAATTATAAAAATTGAAATTTCTCAAATCATCTTGAAACCAATGCGAAATAATAGATCTTGTCACCTGGAATCCAAAGCAACTTGTTTCAGTAAAACAAGACATCATATGCTCATGATATCATGTTTTGATCGATTTGGGAGACAACTAAAAATTTGAAAATGAGTTTACAAGGATGCCCAATTAGTAGTTCATACACTGAATAGGAAAGTTGATTGGGTCCTCCATCCACCTATGGGTGATCGACACTTGGAATCATTGTGGCTGGTTTAAATTCATGGTTTCCTATTGGTTCATTAGTTTTTTGGTGGACCAATTAGGAGAAGTCACATGGGAAAATCCTTGGCTGCCTCATGGCCCCCTAATGGCCAATAAAAACTTTATTGGAGGGAGAGAAGCCCCTGCGAGAATAAAAATTGAAACATCATGCATTCCAACCATGTCTTTTGCGAGTCCCGCTACAATGGTTCTTAATATTTATGGTGTAAAGTTTGTATTTAAACATTAATAGCTGCAAGGTCATAGGTGGGGACCAGGGTTAACCCTAGACCCATTTCCACTAATTAGGGTCAGGGGTTAGCCCCAACCCCCAAAAATTTATGTTTAATGACATCATATTACATATTCCAAATAACATGTAACATCCTTAGCCAGGAAATACATATCATAAACAAAAACCATACAATAAAATTTATGCAAAGTTTGGAGTGGCGGTTAAGGTTTGGAACCTGGACGTTAGTTATACAATGATGACATATGTAGAAAACATTGTTATTCCATGGTGTGGGTTAATGTGTATGGGAGCAGAACTTACCTCGGGAAGGGTTCCTACTAACCACAAGCCACAAAAAAATCAATCATGAGCAACAACCCAAGTTCAGTGTGGTAGCAATTTGTTGTTTAAAATTTGAAATAAATGACGATAACATGACCACTTGGTGCTTTTTTAGTGGGTTAAAGCTCAACCACGAAAAATTAATGAAGAAAAGAATTTACCCCATGTGGCAGGAATCTCACCATCGCGGGGTGAATTTGTCACTCCATGTGGCCAAAAAGGTGGAAATTGTATAACAGGTTGCAAAGAACTGTGAATTGTATGAAAGTTAGAAGAAAACTTCATGGGAGCATAAATGAGTCAATTTTCGACCTTTTTGAGTTCAGAAAGAACCTAGCTAGGGGTTTTTGACTATTTGTCAACCATTGGAGGCATTGTTTTAGCATTGTGAGCACTATATCTTGACATAAACACATATTTTTGAGCATAATGAAAGAGGCCCAACATTAGAATTTGGACCAAGAGATGTAGCCCAGGGGGGTGAACTCCTTCACCATTTGCTGAAATGTGTATATGGTAGTGGTACTGATGTCTTCTTTACATTTTTCAAAACTGAGTATTAAATCATTTTAATGTGTTAATGAAAATGACATAAGTGTTTATAAACCCTAATCATATCATTTGCATATTTTACAACAAACTCTCAAGCTTCCAAATACAGATCAGTTTGGTATAAAAGCTTTGATTCTTAGTTTGTTTGAGGGTTTGATTTTGTTGCAAGTGCTTTTCATGCTTAAAAGTTTGAAGCTCAAAAGATGAGAAGGAAAGCTTGTGGTTTCAAGTCCTCAAGTTAGTTCAAGGACAAGGAGAGCACATTTTCAACAATCTTCACCAAAAATTTCATCTCAAGTTGCACCAGAAGCTTCACCAGTCATGACACATGAAGGATATTGTGTCAATATGTCAGAGGATAAGAAAGCTTTCATAAAAGCATTTTTTGACATGAAACAAATGGTGAAATTTCTCTATGAAGAGAGAAACCCAATGTTACAAGTTGAGAGCACCAATCTTCCAAAAGAAGATAAATCTCCAAGAGGAGATGGAGGAGACAGGGACAAGCGTAAAAACCAGAATGGAGGGAATGGTGATAAACCACCTTTGACTCCACCATTCTCTTTACCTTCATCCTCACCTCCACATAATCCAAAGGGACATGGTAAAATTCCACTGTTAAAACTTAACATAAAGTTTGAATTGCCTATGTATAATGGAGAGGTAAATGCTAAGAGATTAGATAATTGGGTACTTGAGCTTTAAGTGTATTGCAGGATATAAAGGATCAAGGATGATGAGACCAAGATTCAACTTGCTTCATTAAGGTTTCCAAGTGCATCATTTATTTCGTGGGAAGCCAAAACTCAAGAGGACATAAGGAAACATGGTAAGGTTTTATCTTCTTCAAACTATTTTTTTGCTACATTGAGAAGACAATTTTATCCTTTATCATACATGAAAAAATATATCATGGATTAGAAAAACTTTAGGAAATTAAATGGTTAGAGTGTTCAAAGTTATAGCCAAGAGTTTAGAAGAATAAAATTTATATTGGGTGTACATTTTTCATCTTAAGATACTTTTTTAAAATACATTTCAGATTTGCATAGATATTTGAGACATACAATCCTCATGTTTAACCCTACAAGTTTAGATAAGTTTTGTGTATAGGAAACACATCTAGAAGTAAGAGATAAATTTTTTCCATAATAGGGAAAGACAAATCCATTTGAAGGTGGAGACAAAGGAAAGGGTAAATTCAAAGGAAAAGGGAAGAATAATGCTTCCATAAAGAGGGATAAAAAATAACATGCAAGCATTGTTCAAAGGACAGTCAAGATGAATATCACTGTTGGAAACTTCATCCTGAGATGAGACCCATAAATTTTAACAAAAAAGGAAAACAAAAGACAATTGCAACTACACAACATGATCTAGGATCCAATTCAGGAGATGAAACAAAGGTCACAACAATGGGATTGAAAGGTAAGGAATCCATTTCCAGCACTAGTTATTCAAATAGCTACAATGAAACTCAAAGAGAAAAAGAAATGATATATATTTTCCATATTAGATTCATCTCAAATCATAACAAGGTTAACACTCTATTTAACATTGGCTCACAAGGAAATCTCATTTCTGAAAACATTGTCAAAATTTTGAAATTGGAAACCATTCCACAACCTAAACCATATCCTTTAGGGTGGGTGTGTGACAATGCAAAGTTTCAAGTAACTATAAAATGTAAATTGAAATTCACCATTACTGCAAACTTCATTGATGAGGTAGAGCTTGATGTAGTGCCATTAGATATATGTGGTATTGTTTTGGGAAGACCATATCTTTATGACAATAGAGCTATATTTCATCACCATGAAAAAAAATATCACTTGTTTAAGATTGTATTGAGTACATTATTAGAGCACACTGTAAGAAACTAAACCTTTCACTTGTGAATTCTGGGAAAATGAAGAGAATTGTTAACTCTAGAAAGAATTGTGTACTTCTAATGATCAAAACCAGGAATGATGTTGATAATGAATCCTTTCAAGGTTGTGATTCAGAGTTGAAATCTGATTTGGTTGAGGTTGTTAACGACTATTATGATATGTTTCAGTAGACTAATGGATTGTATCCCAAAATAGGAATCCAACATGAAATCCAATTGCATCAAGGTTATCCTCTTCCTATCATTGGCATGTACATGATATCAATGATGTAAATTGAATAAATTAAAAAGAAAATCCAAGAATTTCTTGACAAGGGGATCATGTGACCAAGTACATCGCCATGTGGTTCACCTATTATTTTAGTTCCAAAGAAACATGGAATATGGCACATGTGTGTGGAGTTTCTTGCATTCAGCAAGATTACGATAAAGAAACGTTCTCCTCTTCCTAGTTGATTATTTACTTGATCAATTGAAATATGTATTGTGTGTCACTAAGTTGGACTTGAGGAGTGGTTACCATCAAATTAGGATCGCTGAAGGAGACATATGGATGAAAACATTCAAAACAAATAAAGTTTTTTTTAAAAGGTTGGTAACGACCTTTGGGCTCTGTAATGCTCCTGCTACCTTCATGTGTGTGATGCATAATGTATTGAGGGCTTTTCTAGATGAATTTATGATATTCGACTTAGATGAGATATTAATTTTCAAAAAGTCCCATAAACAACATATCATGCATGTCAAACAAGTGTTAGATGTCTTCAAGAAAGAACAATTGTTTTTAAAGATTTCAAAATTTGAATTTGGAAAAACTTCTTTAGTCTACTTGGGTCGTATTAATGGAGGAGGTGAGTTGAAAATAGATTCCTATAAGGTTAATGTCATGTTGAATTGGCCAAAGCCCAAAACAATGACAAAGTTTAGAATTTTTTTGGGAGCATCCCAATATTGGAGAAAGTTTATTGTTAACTTTTCTTATATCGTAGCTCCATTTCATGCATTGAAAAGTGTGAAGTAGGTTTTTTAGTTGGGGGGGTGGGGGGGGGGGACATGAAAAAGAATTGGATGCATTGAACGAAAGGATAATTTCAACTCCTGTACTTGCACTTCCTGACTTGAGATGGTGATTTCGGATACAAACTGATGCAAGTGGCTATGCTATTGCTGCAATCCTAATGCAACATGGTAATCCCATCAGTTTTAATTCAGAAAATGTTAATGCTATAGTGAGAAACTATTCTACATATGACAAAGAATTGTATGCATTGGCAAAAACTATGAAAAAGTGGGAACATTATTTTCTGGATAAGGAAACAATCATTCACATGTATCATCAGCCATTGTAATACTAGCAATAAAAAACAAAGTTGCAGCAAGCAACCCACTTTGATGGATGTGATTTATTTAACAATTTCACTTGGTGATAAGGTATAAGAAAGGTATCTATAACAACATTGTTGATATGCTTTCTAGAACAATTGTTAGTGGATCCATTATTCTTAAGCATAATTCTGTCATTCTTGAGATATATATTGAGCAACATTCTTTAGATAATGATTTCAAATATGTATATGTGACTTTTTTTCAAGGTAACCAAGTAGAGGAATTGGATTATCATGGGCATAATAACTTGTTGTACCATCTTGGAAAGCTTTGTATTCCACAGGGAGAGAGTGTCAACATCATAAGGGAAGTGCATACTTTTCTTATTGCCGGTAATTTCAGTGTAGGTAATATAGTGGCATAATTACAAAGGTATTGTTACTCTCCTCATATGCTTTAAAGTGTGTCATTATTTGTAAGACGAAGTTGATTATGTGCTGTCAGTAAGCCTAGAAATATAATTTTTGGATTGTATACACCACCTCCACTACCTTCTCGTCCGTGGGAGAGTGTTTCTATGGATTTTTTAGGAGGCCTATTTATATCTATGAGAGGTTATGATTATTTTTATGTAGTTGTGGATAGGTTCAGAAAAATGTGTATTTTGATGCCTTTTAAAAAGTAGGTTACAACTGAACAGACTCCTCAATTATTCTTTCCAAATGTATAGGTACATTTTGGGTTTCCCACATCGATTTTTAGTGATCGAGACTCTCACTTTGTTAGGAAATTTTTGTCAAGCTTGTGGGGACTCATGGACACCAAATTGAAAAAAATTGCAACATCACATCCGCAAACTGATTTCCAAAAAGAGGTTATGAACATAATGGTGATACATATTATTCATGGGTATTGCAGGAATAATCCTAATTTTTGTGATGAACATTTTCACTATATTCAACATGCCTATAACTGGGCCAAGCATTCATCGACTTAAACATCGCCATTTGAGGCATTCTTGGGATACTTGCCCAAATATCCTTTAGATTTTATCTTTGGGAAGGATGTTTCTATTGATGGTCATACTGACATAGATAAAGCCAAAATATTCATTGACCAAGTTCAATTGGTACATCAAACAATTTAAGAACAGTTGGCAAAGAGACAAGTCAAATACAAGATAAGACATGATAAAAATTGTATGGATCACAGTTTCCAAGTCAATGATGAAGCTTGAATTCACATTAGCAAGGAGAAGGCAAAAAGCTTAAACCAATTCGATATGGTCCATTCAGAATTTTGAAAAATATTGGTAATAATTCATTCAGGTAGGATTTTCCATCATATATGCAAATTTATGCAGCTTTTAATGTTAATAATTTAAGATTTTATAAGCCTCCTTTGATTGAATATCAAGGAGAGAATGTTCAGATTATTTCAATTGAATATTCCTGTCTTGAATATCTTGAACAATTGCAGCAAGACACCTTCCTTGATAGATAAATAAGGACTTCAATGTGAGGGAACGTGGAGTACCTTCGTGTGGGGCTCAACGGAACAAATATAAGAAAATCCAAATGTATTAATATTAGAAGGGTGAGTGAATTGTACCCTCATATGTTTGTTAACTAAAACTGATCTTTTGGGGTCCAAAATATTCCTCTTGGGAGGAATGACTGAGTGGATCAAGAAAATTCTTAAAATTAAAAGCACTCATACCGACTCGAAACCATCGCCAAAGCGTAGATATCATCCCCCTAATTCTAGCTCAACTTGTTTCACTAAAATCCGACTTCAAAAGCCCTTGATACCGTGTTCTGATCGATTTGGGAAACAACTAAAAAAATGAAAATGAGTTTGCAGGGATGTCGAGTCAGCAGTCTATACACTGATTGGGCTATGTCTAAGAAATTTGAATGGGTCCTCCATCATCCTATGGGTGGTCGTCAGTTGGCATCATTGTGATTAGTTGGAATTCATGGTTTTGTATTGGTTCATCAGTTTTTGGGTGGAGCAATTAGGAGGAACCATGTGGGCCAATCCCTTGCTGTGACGTGGCATCCTAATGGAAAATAAAGATTTTATTAGGGGCTAAGAAACCCCTACAAGAATCGAAATTGAGACCTCATGCATGGTAACGATGCCTTCTGTTAGTCCTGCTACAATTTTTTTTAATATGTATGGTGTAATGTTTGTCTTTAAACTTTAATAATTATAAGGTCAGAGGTGGGGACTAGGTTAACCCTAGACCACAACCCACCAATTAGGGTCATGGGTTAACCCCGACCCCAAAAAATTATGTTAGATGTGATATTTCATAGTCCAAGCAACATATAACATCAGCGGGTGGGATATGCATATCATAAAAAAAAAACTATATAATAAAATTTATACAATGTCTAGAGCGAAGTTTAAGGTTTGGAACCAGATAGTTAGTTCTACAATGAATGTTATGCCACTATGTTGGTTAACGCAGAGGGGAGCAGATCCTACCTCAAGCAGGGTTCCCACTAACCCCATCCCAAAGCAAAACTCAACCATGATGAACGACCCGAGTTCGATGTGGTGGGAATTTCTTGTTTGAAATCCAAAATCAACAATGATAACGCAAAAAATTGCCACGTTTTTAGTGGGTTAAAGTTTGGCTGAGGAAAATTAATGAAGCAACAAATTTCACCTGATGCAGCAGGAAACTTGCCGGCTTGGGGAGAATTTGTCAGCCGAGATTTCTACAAAAGGTGGAAATTGTAGTACAGAGTGCAGAGAAGTGTGAATTGTAGGAACATTAGCAAAAAACTTCATGAGAGCACAAATTAGTCATGTTTTTACCTTTTTGAGAGCAGAAAGAGCCCAACTAGAATTTTTTGACTATTTTGGAGCCATTGGAGAAATGTTTTTAGCATTATGAGCAATGTACCTTGATGTAAACACATATTTTTTAGCATAATGAAAGAGGTCCTACATTGGAAGCTAGACCAAGAGATACAGCCGAGGAGGGGTGAACTACTTCATCATTTGTTGTCTTGTGTATTTTTTTTATGGTACTAATGTATTTTTTTTTTTAAACTTTATTTTTAAAGAATGTTAATGTGTTAATGAAATTGACATAGGTGTTTAAAAACCCTAATCATATCACTTGCAAATTGTACCATAAAATCTGAAGCTTTCAAATACAAATAATTCAAAATTTTTCATTTTATATTTTGTTATTCTCTTGCTATAGATCAAATGTTTCTTTATAAGATCAAATTTCCTTCTATATATATTCTTCTCATGAGGTCGAATTAGGCATTTTCTAGGCCAACTTTCTGTGGAAGGGTTAACTTGGTTTTAGAGGTCAAATTTGACTTTCTAGACTGAAAAATGATATCTTTGACATTTACAGCTTCACAAAGTGGTTTTTATACAACTCATAATTACTCTCTTTAGTCATGAAAAGTATTCTTGTGACTTAATAAACCCTAGGAGCATGAAAATAATGCTTGACCTAGTTGACCAATCAAATGAAGCATGAAACCCATGATTGATTTTTTTTTTCTCGTTACATAATATATACTTAATGAAATGAGAACAAAAACAATTATGATGATTGAAACTTGTTACATTTCCCAACATTGTTCAAGTGAAATGTCAAACATCTCAATGAGAAAACATATATATCCAAAAATATTCCTCATCATCAAAATATGAACTGTGAAAATCTACATGCTAAAATAAGACTGTTAAGAGTTCTTCATTATTTCTGTTATTCACCATTAAATTATTATGGATTTTTTATTTATCCACATTAATATGTTAATTTAGTCCCTAAATGACTAAATTGATGTGCTAATAAGTGGATAAATTGAACCTTTCCATTGTGTTAAAATTATTTAGTAAAAAAAAATAATTAGTTCTACATATCACAAAATATGTCAAAATCATGACAAGAAAGGTTCTCGAGTTAAATTTCTCATGAATAAGATAGATCTATCATGTTATACCAAAAATGTGAACACAACAATTACAACAAAATAAACGATTCAGTGATGTCACTTACATACAAGGTTTCTTTGAATTCCCTAATAATAAAAATTTTAATTATGGGTATTTGGGTAAATACTCCAAAAAAACATGAAAATTTTGACAAAATTTAGAACACATAAAAATACAAGAAGTGACATTTAAAAACTCATCATCAAGAATGATAAAAAGTAAGAAGATTAAAGATTTTTGGTAGTTGGCATTTCTTTCTTTACTGTCTTTCTTACCTACTGTCAAACGAGGGGAGGAATATGAGTTTTCTTAACACTTTTGCAAAATATGTAAATAAGGAAGCATTGTAATATTCATTTATTTTCAAGAGTGAAAAATAACTTTCATTCCTTATTTTTCTTTTACAAATATAATTTCATTTCCACATTTACAATAAGTTTTTAAAACTTAAAATATATCGATAACTTAGATAAACTTCAAATAAAACTTAAAATTAAAAAATATCCACCTCTTAAAATAAAAACAACAAAATTTAATTATATGCTCTAAACATGACTCTAATATTTATTTTTTATAAAATCCTAGTTTTAAATTAAAATACAATACCAAATAATCATAATACTCCAAATTATAGATATTAGAATGTCTATGAAGTGCCTCATCTCCATGTTAAGTCCCCGAAATATTACTCTTGCCCAAAGTTAAACCTATGTACATAATTTTAAAAACCCTTGTATTCCATTGTTTACACCACCATTGTAAAGCATTTTCCCAAGTTAGTACTCATACTAGAAGCTACACATGTACATAATATACTTTTACACCACCATTTTAAAAAAAGTTCCAAGTTAGTATTCACACTAAAAGGTAGACAAATGTACATAAAATATTTTTTCAGGGCTCTTCTATTTTCAGATCGTACAACTTGCTCACAATGTGCATAGAGGTCGTTGGACCGCAGATAGTCAATAAATAACATAATACGGGGCTCGCATTAGTGCATTGTAGGAAGAATAGTACTCACATATCATAGCATTTAGGAAATATGACTATCAGTATGTATATCTAATGGCCATGGCCATATCTATATCTTAATGAAAGAAATAAAGAGTAACACATCAGGGGAGCATCATGTGTATTTGGGTATAGATGTCTTATATATTTTAAATTGACTTTTAAGAAAAGATGTATTACCTCATGACCTACCTTAACCCTACTTCTGCATTATCTAAGGACTCTGCACCAAAACCACCCACCCATGGAATATGGTTACTGTGTTGTTTACCCAAACTAAACTTCCATCTGATCAATCAGCCTGACCATTAGCCTTTCCCTCTAGCCTTGAAGTTTTTTCCCTACATATGTTTCGAGGTTTCGATCATATTCCCTTGATAAATATTGACAGATTCCTTGTATTGAGCAATCACGTCCTCAAGGCAATTTTCCATGTCTGAATTCTTACTCATCATGATTCTTTTCAAGATTGCGTCACCGTCAGTTTGAGCTACGCAAATTGAAGAACTGAAAGGTTTTAAATTTAGTTTAGATACCATGTCACTTCTTTCCTTGAAGAAAATATTGCGAGGAGGACTTACAATAATTACTAATTACTAAATATGGAGTTGTTAATTATATATATTAATGGTTTTCATAGAGATGTTTTGCATTTAGGGTGAGCACTTACTCCATTTTGAATAAAAAAAAACTTAAAAGCTATTTAATACAAAATTTAATAATATTATAATTAAAATTAAATTTATTAGGTATTATTTTTGGGATTCAACTGCGTTAAAAAAGTCATTAATCTATGACCATTTCCATGAGAGGTATTCATAACTCACTAATTTCTCATGATTTTTGAATAGTCCACTTAACACTCATTACATCAAGTCATTAACCTATGACAATTTCCATGAGAGGTATTCGTAACTAACTAATTTCTCATGATTTTTGAATAGTCATTTCTCATGATTTCTGAATATTCCACTTAGAACTCACTGCATCAGGTCATTAATCTATGACAATTTCCATGAGAGGTATTCGTAACTGACTAATTTCTCATGATTTTTGAATAGTAACTTAGCACTAGGTCATTAATCTATGACAATTTCCATGAGAGGTATTCATAACTAACTAATTTCTCATGATTTCTGAATAGTAACTTAGCACTCATTGCATCAGGTGATGCTCACACGAGTGAAGAGGTGGGATTGAAACTAGTGAAGTGAATCACATAGTGTCAATCATCACTTCGGCGGCTTGCGCCTAGTAACAAGGACTTCCCCGAAGACCACCCATCCCAAAACTCCTCTAGCTCAAGCGCGCTTAACTGTGGATTTTTTCCCCACAATCGAGCCCACTTAGCTTGGTACCACATTTTCAAAACCTTAGCAAGTGTTGTGCCTCATGAACCATTCAAGTAGAGCTCCCTCTACTCTTTGTATTTAAGTATGAGGGGTTTCCGCAGTGCAATATATTACATATCATTTTTGGGATTCAACTGCATTAAGTAAGTCATTAATCTATCACCATTTCCATGAGAGGTAGTCATAAATGACTAATTTCTCATGATTTTTAAATTGTCCACTTAGCACTCATTACATCATGTGAGCATGATG
Source organism: Pinus albicaulis (assembly GCA_034641835.2). NCBI lineage: Eukaryota > Viridiplantae > Streptophyta > Pinopsida > Pinales > Pinaceae > Pinus > Pinus albicaulis. Next base: position 526,675,039 of record CM076569.1, read on the forward strand.
CTCACAAGGGTAAATAAGTGAGATTGAAACTAGTGAAATGAATAGTCCACTTAACACTCATTGCATCAGGTGATTCTCACACGAGTGAAGAACTCGGATTGAAACTAGTGAAATGAATCACATAGTGTCAATCATCACTTTTACAGCTTGCGCCTGCTAACGAGGACTTCCCAGGAGACCACCCATCCCAGAACTCCTCTAGCTCAACTGGGCTTAACTGTGGATTTTTTCCCCACAATCAAGCCCACTTAGCTTGGTACCTCATTTGCAAAACCTTAGCAAGTGTTATGCCTCATGAACCATTCAATTAGAGCTCCCTATACTCTTTGTATTTCAGTATGAGGGGTTTCCGCAGTGGATTATATTAGATATCATTTTTGGGATTCAACTGCGTTAAGTAAGTCATTAATCTATGACCATTTCCATGAGAGGTAGTCATAAATGACTAATCTCTCATGATTTTTGAATAGTCCACTTAGCACTCATTACATCATGTGAGCATGATGCACACAGGGGTGAAGAAGTGGGATTGAAAATAGGGAAATGAATCACATAGCGTCGATCATCACTTCTGGGGCTTGCACCCGTAACCAAAACTTCCCTGGAGGTCACCCATCCCAGAAATCCTCTAGCTCAAACGCGCTTAAATTTATTATTTAAATTCATTTTATATCTTCAATAATTTATAATAAAATATAAAAAATTAAATAAAATTACTTATTATATCATCAACATCACTATCCCTAACAGTTATATCCTATTTCTAGCGGTTATATAATAAAATTAATTAACTAATTATTATATCATAAATTCCTTTTCACTATCACCTATCACTAGAGTTATATCCTATATCTAAGAGTTAAATTTTACCATTACAATAAAACATATTAAAATAACATTAATTAATTATTATATCATGAATGTTCAAATATTTTTCACTATACCTAACGGTTATATCATATTTCTAATGGCTAGGTTTTACCACTATTTATTCATGATTAGGTATTTTTTTCATCATTTTTGTCTTTAAATATGGGTTAAGTGTTCACCGGAAACATCGAACATCTCAATTAGAACAAGAGAATATGCAAAAATCTTCTTCCATACTAAATTAATACTAAGTTATTTCAGTATTCATTGTTATTTGTGTTATTTACCATTAAGTTATTAAGAAGAGCTATTCTAATTAACTCAATGACACACAAAACTTGTTGGAATGCCCCATGAATAAAAAAAAAAGACTAATTATTTTAATATCTAAGCCATTATGACTAGATGAGTAAATACTCCAAAAAACTTGCAAAATATGACGAAATTTAAAACACATACCAACCGAAAACAAAATCACGAACAAGAATGATAAAAAATAACAATCTCTGATTTCTTTTAGTTTGGATTTTTTTTTTTAAGATATTTCCTACCTCTTGTCGAATGAGACCAGGGATTTAAGTTTTTTAAACATTTAAAAAAAAACATGAGAAAGCATTATCAAGTTCACTCTTTCTTAATAGTGAAAAATAGCCTTCATTCTTTTTCTCTTTTTACCAATGTAATTCCATTTTCACATTTTAAATAATATTTTGAAACTTGAAAGAAAATATATAACTTATATAAACTAAAAATGAAAATATATTTTACTTTTAAATTGAAACCCAATACCAATTAATCATATACTCCAAAATATAAATATTATAATGGCTCCAATATTTATATAAAAAAATAAAGAATCTCACTTTTAAATTAAAACACAACACCAAATAATTGTATAAACCAAAATATAAATATTAGAATGACTCTCAACTCTTTCCACTTCCAAATTATTACTTTTACTCAAAATTAAACACATGGACCCAAATTATTACTCTTACTCAAAATTAAACACATGGACATAATGTAATTCCATTTTCATATTTTAAATAATATTTTGAAACTTGAAAGAAAAAATATAACTTATATGAACTAAAAATGAAAATATATCTTACTTTTAAATTCAAATCCAATACCAATTAATCATATACTCCAAAATATAAATATTATAATGGCTCTAATATTTATATAAAAAAATAAAGAATCTAACTTTAAAATTAAAACACAACACCAAATAACAACACCAAATAATTGTATAAACCAAAATATAAATATTAGAATGACTCTCAACTCTTTCGACTTCCAAATTATTACTTTTACTCGAAATTAAACACATGGACCCAAATTATTACTCTTACTCAAAATTAAACACATGGACATAATTTTAAAAGTTCTTGTATGGACATAATTCTAAGAATTCTTATATTGCATAGTTTACACCACCATTCTAAAGCAATACCAAGTTAGTACTCATACTCAAGGCTACACATGGACATGAAATATTTTCACACCACCATTTTAAAATAGTTTCCAAGTTAATACTCGTACTAAAAGGTACATGTACATCAAATATATTTTCAGAGTTCTTGTATTTCAAAGGTTACAACTGGCGCACAATGTGATTACTTATCAGCGTGCTTTAGGAACATCATAGCTTTCAAGAAACATAACTATCAGTATGTATATCTAATGTCCATGGCCATTTCTATTAAATCTTCTATCTGATCACAACCTGGAATCCTCGAACCGGACGCTGCTCAATCGGCCTGACCATCAGCATTTCCCTCCAGACTTGAAGGTGTTCCTTGCATATGTTCCTTGGATCAGTAGACAGAGATTCCTTGCAGTGAGCAATCGCTTCCTGAAGGGAATTCTCCATGTTCGATTCTCCATTTCCGAATTGGTACTGCTCAGGCTTCTTTTCAGGATTGCGCCACCGTGCGTTGGAGCTGCCCCGCTTGAAGAACTGAATGGCTTTGAATTTAGTATAGAGACCAATGACAGCTCCTAAAAGAAAAACTCGCAGAGAAGGACTTACAATAACAATGAATCGCATATGAGTTTTCTCTGCTAGTTCGTTTAGCAACCGTTGCTGCATCCTCTTCATCGCAGTTCTCCCTTTGTTTTCTGTTCTGACAGTGATGGTTACTAGCACTTCTTGTAGCCTCTTGATTTCCAATACATGGCATATGGCACTGCTGCAAGTATCCCTGCCCAATTTATGAGGAGTAACTCCATAAGTTTCCTGACAAGCATGGAACCCCAATTCCTTATAGTGTCGTGAAAAATGGGTATCTATTTTCTTCCTATTTTCCAACATTTTCGGTTCGAAACATCCTGTCTTCCTCCAAAGCTCTTTGCCGATGTAGTGGGAACTGCAAAGGAAGTAACCAGCCTTTGTAAAAGAGCTTGTCTGCGGGAGAAGCAATGGACTCGAGCTCTTTTGAGTTTTTCCATTAATGCCAGATATATCGAACTCGAGTTCGATATATCTGGCATTAATGGAAAAACTCAAAAGAGCTCGAGTCCATTGCTTCTCCCGCAGACAAGCTCTTTTACAATGGCTGGTTACTTCCTCTCCAGCTCCATCTTCGTATTCACATGGTGGAGAAACTGGACGAATTGCCATTATCTGAAATCAAACTACATCAGCAACGAGATTTGGCGGCAGATAGGAAGTTTCGAACCGAAATTATGGCAAATAGGAAGAAAATAGATCCTTATTGTTCACGACACTATGAGGAGTTGGGGTTCCCCACTTCTCAGGAAACCTAAGAAGTTACTCCTGAAAATTTCCTCCGCAAGGAGACTTGCAGCCGCATTGGAAATGAAGAAGCTACAAGATTCTGGTCACTCGCAACCGGTACCCACCGCCTGCAAGTTGAAAGCCTCCAAAGCATATCGCAAATACAAGAAGGGCTAGTAACCATCACTGTTAGAACAGTATTCAAAGGGAGAGCTGTGATGAAGAGTATTCGAAGGGAGAGCTGTGATGAAGAGGATGCAGCAACGGTCCCTAAAAGCACTAGCAGAGAGAACTCACATGTGATTCATCATTATTGTAGGTGCTTCTCTGCCAGAATTCTTTTTAGGAAAGAAGTCACATTTTTATCCAAACTATATTCAAAACCATTCAGTTCTTCAAGCCGCGTAGCTCCAACGGACGGTGGCGCAATCCTGGAAAAACCATGAGCAGTACCAATTCGGAAATGGAGAATTCCATTCAGGAAGCGATTGCTCACTGGAAAGAATCTTTCTTACTGGTCCAAGGAATATGATCGGCACTTCGAAACATATGCAAGGAAAAACTCAGAGCCCTCGCCTCATTTGACAAGAGTTAAGTAAGATCGTAAAGAAAGGAACCTCAATTATAAAAAATATTGAAGATCCTCTCGATTTCCATGTTTTGGATGAACACTTCACGGATATTTAAGAACAAAAATGATGAATAAAAATACATAACCATAAATAAATAAGGTAAAATCTAGCCGTTAGAAATATGATATAACCGTTAGCCATAGTGAAAAGATTTGAACGTTCATGATACAATAATTAATTTGTTTTATTTTATTATGTTTTATTGTAGTGGTCAAATTTGACTGTTAGAGATAGGATATAACCGTTAGTGTTCATGATACAATAATTAATTTGTTTTATGTTATTATGTTTTATTGTAGTGGGCTAGTTTGACTATTAAGATAGGATATACCGTTAGTGATAGTGAAAAAAAATTAAACATTCATGATATAATAGTTAATTTAATGAACCATTAAGAATAGTGAAAAAGATTTGAATGTTGATGATATAATAATTATTTTATTATATTTTATTATAAATTATTGAAGATATAAAATGAAGTGAGGTAACAAATTTAATTTTAATTTTATTTAAAATAGAAAAAGAGATTTATAATTTAATATTAAATAATATTATTAAATTTAATATTAAATAGTATTAAAGTTTGTGTTATTGAAGATGAGTTAAGTATTCACCTAAAATTTGGGACTATCACAATAAGAAGATATAATTATCCACCAATTTTTTTCATCAATAATTTATTAGTATATTCCTAACCTAAATATCAAACTATTTTCAACTAAAATAATAACCAGCGTAGATCCATCTTAACTCCAGATTTATCAAGCGCAGAGAGGGATCAAATCTCTCGAGGTGCAAACCTTTTCTCTAGTTTTACACTAAAAAAGGAGGTTTCCACCTCGAGAGATTTGATCCCTCTCGGGGCTTGATAGATCCGGAGTTAAGATGGATCTAGGCTAGTTTTAGTAGTGTGCTGCAAAGGAAAATCTAGATATGATTAATTTTATCAATAATATGTAAATATATCAGATATTAAATATGCTAAATATTTCTAAGATTAACTTGGTCATTTTAATTTTAAATTTTCTTAGTTACCTCAAATTGTTGAGATGATAAATATTGTTAATAACTTTAATGATGAAATAATTTGTTTGAATGCAAAGTGACAATAATAGTGTTGAAAGATAGAAAATGTGAATAATAAGAATGTACTCATGTTACAAATAGTCTTCATTGTGATCAATCTCAAACTATTCTCTTCTACTATTCTGATTGTCACCCTTGTTAGTTTTGTCATATTTTCATATCGAAAAAGAAAATTTAAATTATAAATCATTTAAATATTTAGCTTGAGTTGTTGTAGTAAACATGATACCTTGTCTCTCTTGCTCTCCAATATTAATAGGTTAAATTACTATAACATAAAAATCAATGTACATTGTCAATAATGTTTTGTGCTTACACTAAAATCAATGCATATTGTTAATCCAATCACTTTAAAATTAATGTAGCATCATATATCCAATTGCATCAAATCAGAAATCAACATCTACATTGAAATCAATGCATTTAATGCAAGCGATCAAATAAGATTAGAAAATAACTTCGACACTGAAGTCAATGCATTTAGTGCAAACAATGAAATAGGATTAGAAATAATCTACATTAAAATCAATGCATCTAGTGCAAGCAATCAAATATAATTATAAATAAACATCTACATTGAAATCAACACATCGAGTACAAGCAATCAAATAGTATTAGAAATCACCACCTACACTGAAATCAATGCATATAGTGCAAGTAATCAAATAGAATTAGAAATAAATATCTACACTAAAATCGATAAATCTATGGCAAATAATCAAATAGGATTAGAAATCATCATCTCCACTTAAATCAATCCATCTAGTGCAAGAAATATTCTTCCCTCTCTCGACCCTCCATCCATATCTATATCCCCTTCCATCTCTTTTTTTTTTGTCTCTCTATCTCACCCCCCTAAACACACATGCTCTCACACTCCATATCTATCAATCTCTTTGTCACTCCCTCTCGCTCCCCATATCTCTCTTTTTCCCTTCTCTCCCTCTCCCCTGCTAATATCTCTCTTTCCTTCGTTTATCCTCTCTCCTTCTCTCTCCATCTTCCTTATCACTTATTCTCTCTCTCTCTCTCTCTCTCTCTCTCTCTATCTTTATCTCTCTATGTCTTTCTTTTTACCTCCCTCTCTCTCCCCCTCCAAGTCCATCTCTCTTTCCCTCCCTCTCTCTACTCTCTCACATCCTCTCTCTTCCTTCCTCTGTTTCCCTTTCTCTCCCATCTCTCTCTCTCTCTCTCTCTCTCTCTCTCTATATATATATATATATATATATATATATATCTTTGTTCTTCCCTCCCATATATATCTATAGTTAATATATATCATGATGTATTTATATATATTATAGAAGGTTTATGGAGTAAATATAAACATAAGTTTTTATTTATTTACCATATATCTAGTTTATATAAATTTTTATTTATTTACCTTAGCTCTAGAGTAAGTATAAAAATAGGTTTTATTTATTTACCATACCTCCAGTTTATTTATATTTTTATTTATTTAAATTTTTAAATATTGCAATTTTGATAGGGAAATATTTATATATTTAAAGATTTTAATTTATCCATAGAACATGGGTTTTCATTTTAAAGATTCATTTTACAAATATTTAATTAAAATAAATATTAAAAGATTTTGGATTTTGATTGTTTGTGTTGAATTAACACTTTTCCTTTGATTTAAGAAATGGTATTGACTTTAGTAAAGAGTAAAGATGCTTAAAATTTTATTTAATTTGGAAATTCAATGTGGTAATTTTTTTTGTTAAAGGTAAATTTATGATCCATTCAAATTCACTTATATAATAAAGAAATTATTAAATAGGTGAGATAATTTACTATCCATTCAAATTATATAAATAATACATAGTTGTATTTTAATAATTAATCTCAGCCCATTAATAAGTTAAAAAAGTTATATATAATCTAAATATTCAAGTTATATAAAATTAAAGATTATGTTAATTCTTTGGCCGACATTAGAAAAAATAAAATTTATTTATTTTTGACTACGTGACATACTTAACATCAGGGTCATACTGGGTTGTAAATCACGCCTCTCAACGAATAAACCATTAGTATATATAATTAACAACTCTATATTTTAAAGTCTTAAAAAAGAATGAATATGACAATGCTTCCTCATCTTTGTCTTTTTCAAAAGTGTTGAAATGAACTCATGTCTTTCCTGTCTTTTGACAAGAGGTAGGAAAGACCATCAACAAATAAAATCTATCTAACAAAAATATCCAAGCCCAATTTCTTCACGACCTCTGCTAAAATGAGGTTATTTTGTCTCTTCTTGTCAAAAATGAATTCCAGTAGTGAACACTTCACCCACATCATTGAGTCGAAGAGACGCTCCCCCTCCTCCTGATCTTCAGGCATAATATGTTGGACCTTGGTGGTGGGAATGGTGGCGCTGGGCTCCACATCAATAATATGCTTCCCTTTGTCATTACCCTTTTTGGGTTTTGACTCAGAGTCAGAACCTTCATATGAATTTGAAGCCTTCACCTCACCCATGAGTGATTTCTTGGCGCAACACTCACTTGTGTTGTGAGTAAGGCTCTTATGGAGCTCACACCATTTTCATGTGTCCTTCTTTGTCTTCATGGTGTTGTTATTTTCTTGCGGCTTTAGTGGGTTTTATTGGGTTACCCCACCTTGGTCTTGTCCTTTGTTTTGTGGTTTCAAGATGCCTTTCCCTTGATTCGTATTCTAAGATCTCAAATCTCACTTCTTCTGTTTAAATTTTTGGTCAATCTTTACAGGGAATCATTAGGTAATGCCAAGCAAGAAGATTTCTAGGAACTCCATCTTGTCTAGGATGTGATTGTGCAAAAAGTAGTGGTACTTGGGTACCCGATACTGCTCGGAATATGTGATACCCAACTTCATGCGAAGAGTATGAAAACTATTTGTGAACTCTGGGATGTCTCAGTCCCTTCCTTGTCGTAGCGTGGTCCACTTTTTGTATTTATGTTCATAGCTCTTGATGGGGTAATACTACTCCTTGATGGCATCTTGGAAAGAATTCAAAGTGGGTGCGACTGAAAATAGTCAGGGTTTCCCCTCTTCCTTCTTCTCACAGTAGGTTTCCCACCAATCCTTAACATGGGGAGTGGATTTGAGGAGTGAAAAAATAAAATTTTCCCTATTGGAAAAATCATGAACTGAAAAATATCCTTATCGTGATTGAGATGTTCATAATAGGGATGAAGAGCCAGATGTTAGGGATGAAGCACCAAATGTTCCAGATGAAGAAATAGATGATCATGGTAGAGAGTCTGACCTTCGTGATCATGCTTTGGAGTCTGACAGTGATCCGAATTTGATTGTTAGTTTTTTTGTTCTAACATCATTTTTAGATTTATATTAAAAGTGATGATCTTTGCTTCTTGTATAAGGGTTTATTAAAGTGCTTATGATTGGTTAACAAGTAAATTTGTGAATATCAAATTGAATACATGAACATAAAAGCATGGAAACTAAATATTGGAAAACAACATATAAACACATAGCAAACCATGACAATTGAATCAATAACACTTTGTTTTGATGAAGGAGTTCACCCATCCTAGGTTACATCTCCTTGGTCTAACTTCCAAGGCACGGGCCTTTATATTAGCTCAATTGTGCTAATAATGTTGTTTACAATCTCCTATTACATCTGCAACCAACTCCAATGTGTCCAAAACATCAAAATCTACCAAGAATGACTCTTCTTGAGCCAAAACTAGTTGAAAATTGGCTCAATTATGGCAAAAACAAATTTCCCTACAATTTATCATCCAAATCTCGAAATAATCTAAATGGATCCACTGTTTTGGTGAAATCTGATGAATTAGGAGTCACCGCTAACTTCACCGTCAACTTAAAATTTATTATCTAACAATTAATGAAGACTTAATTATTGATAAGTGCGTCATTAACTGCGTATTTATCCATACGTTTAAAACTTATTTAGATTAGTGCAAATCCAATTTGGTTAACCTTAAGCCCACGACTTAATGTAATAAACCTGGATTAATTTTTAATATTACTGTCGTTTGAATTTGGCTACGCCCTTGGTTTCTTTGTTGTAGTAATATGGGAGGGGGTTGGCCTGAGGGGTTGGCCCCCTCCGAACGCCCATTATCGGAACCATTAAAGAGCAAGTAGTAGTGGTGACCATAGTTGGTTAAGAACCATCAGATAGTAGAGGCGGTAAAACGGTAGACTGGCAGGGGGTAGGTTGAGGGTTCAACCCCGACCCCGACACCATAATTTTATTCCACGACATAATTGTCAACCATAAGTTCAAAAATTTGGATTATATGAAAATATTTGCCCACATACATATATGTCTCCCACCATAGTTAAAAAACCATAGGTTATAATCATGTATGTCCGTCTGCCTGTAATAAGGTTTAGACCTAGGTTTCATAAAATATATTCACCTGTATAATATGACTCTGCCAGTATAGTCTAGACCATATGGTTTATGTAATAGATTCGACCCAATACACATATGTCCAAACTTTAACATACTAAATTAACTAATAATTCCAACACAGTCCTAAGGTTGGATGCATCCACTATAGGGGGCATGTAGTGGCCCCTGGCTGCACCACGTGTCCAAATCTGGTTGGACTATTCCAACTAAAAAAAATTTCTCCTTCAACCTTAGGATAGATGTAAAAAAAAATTATCTTCCAAAGTTCACTGGTGAATCTGATTGTGACACTTGTCACATTATCATTGGGATAAAACTGGAGAATATTCCCTGAATATACTTGGAGTTCTAATTGGGCTGCCATGTCTTTAGTCTGTCACTATTCTGCAATTTTTTTTACCTATTTGAGAAAACAAACAACATGTCATAACTTCTTCATCCAAATTCGTATTTTGATTAAACGAATTGTGTTGGATTCCTGGTGATGCACTCTATGAATTCGTTCTCGTTTGGAGCATGTATGAGAACTTTCATTTTTGAGCTTAATACTAAGCCTCTGATCATTCCTCCCCATGAGAAGCCTTTTGGACCCCAAAATATACTACCAATTTTTCAGCAGGTGAGTGTACAACTCCCTCACCCTTTCAATCTCCATCCATTTGGCCTTGGAAGGATTTTGTCCCTTGAGCCCCACTCTAAGGTATTCTACATTCCATGTTCTTAAAGTTTTGGTTATTCTCTCAAGTATGAGATCTTGCTGAAGTTCATCAAGATATTCTTGTGAGAAATCATCTATTAATGGTAGTTGAACATGGTCTCCTTGATCATCAATCGAAGGAGTCTCAAACAATATCAAATTCTCAACATTAACAACATAATATATTTGCATATAAGGAAGAAAATCTAGGTTAAATGCATTTTTACCAATCTTTTCCAGAATTTTAAAAGGACCATGATATATAACCAAAAATCATCTCCAACCTGGAATTTGTGATCAACACAGTGTTTATCATTCCTTGCCTTGTAGCTTCTTTCACTCTTTTCAAGTTGTTCTTCTACTATATGATGTACCAACTGAATTTTCTCAATGAAATTCCTTGCCTTATCTATGTCACTATGATCATCTATAGTAGCATATTCCTCAAATATGAAGTCCAAAGGAAATCTTGGCAAGTACCCAAGACAGGCCAGAAATGGCGATGTGTTTGTGGAAGAATTCTTTGCCTTGTTGTATGCATGTTGAATGTAATGCAATTGTTCATCCCACAACTTGGGATGTCTGTTGCAATAACCTCTAAGAAGATGAATGGCTGTCATGTTAACCACCTCGGTCTGACCGTATGTGTTCAGATGAAAGGTTGTACTATTCTTCAACTTAGTCTCCATCATGTCCCACAATTTTGACCAAAAATTCCCAAGAAACCGAGAATCTCGATCACTTGCAATAGAAGTCGGAAGACCAAAATGAACCAGCACATTTGGAAAGAAAATATGATTTGTTTGTTCAGCTGTAATTTTTTTTTACATCGCATCAAAAGACACATTTTGTTGAACCTATCTACAATTACATACAAGTAATCATAACCTTTCCTTGACAATGGAAGACCTCCTACAAAATCCATTGAGATACTCTCCCAAGGATGTGAAGGTATTGGAAGTGGAGTCTACAATCCTAGTTTCCTATTGCTATGCTTACTTATTGCACACAAAGAAAATCCTCTATTAAAACGAGATACACTATCAATTATGTGTGGCCGATAATAATACCTTTGGAGATTTTCTACCATCTTGGCTACACCGAAATTTCCAACAATCAATGAAGTATGCTCCTCCCTTAAAATATTGTTTATTTCTCCCTGTGGAATACATAACTTGCCCAAGTGATACAACAAAATTTTATGTACATGATAATCTAACTCTTCAATTTGGTTTCTTTGACTCAATCTTTGATACACATCTTGAAAGTCACTACCATATGCATATTGGTCAATGTAACTTTCATGCATAACCCAATTGTGCTTGAGTATAATAGATGAATTTAAAATAGGCCTAGAGAGCATATTAGCTACCTTATTGTAGAATCCCTTTTATACATGATAACCAAATGAATTTTTTTTCAAAATCCCATCCATCTGAAATTTCTTGATTGCTACAACTTTGACTATGATTCTAAGTACTGCAATGGATAATGGCTTGTATGGATAATGGTCTCTTTCCCCACCAAATAGTGCTTCCATTTCTTTATACTTTGTTTCAATGCATATAACTCTTTGTCATAGGTGGGATATTTAGTTGTAGCTCCATTAAAAATTTCATAATGAAACGAAATAGGCTTACCATGTTGCATGAGAAATTCTCCCATGGCATAATCACTTGCATCTGTTTGGATCTCAAATGGTTGTCTAAGATACAGAAGAGCCAATACCAGTGATGAACTGATATTTTGTTTTAAAGAATCATATTTTCTTTCCACATATCTCCTTAATGGAGGACTTTCGTCACACCTGTCAACACATATAATGGAGCAAAAATGGAAGAAAAATTAGCAATGAATTTCCTCCAATATTGTGCTCCCCGAAGAAAGATTCTTACCTCCATAATTGTATTGGGCTTGGGCCAATTCATAATGACCTCTACTTTGGAAGGTTCTATAGTCAACTCACCTCCTCCAAAAATTTGTCCCAAATACACTAAAGAAGTCTTTCCAAACTCACACTTAGACATCTTTAAAAATAATTGCTCTTTTTTCAAGACATTAAGTACCTTCTTCACATGCATGACATGCTCATCTCTTGATTTGCTGAGTAACAAAATATAATCTAAGTAAAAAATGACAAAGTAATCTAGAAATGGTCTTAAAACATAATTCATGACTCTCATGAAAGTAGCTGGATCATTTTTTAGACCGAATGGCATAACTAGCCACTCAAACTATCCTTGTCTAGTTTTAAATGCAGTTTTCCAAAAGTCCTCCTCACTTATTCTAACTTGATTACAACCACTTCGTAAGCCTAATTTAGTGAAATAATTTTCAAACCTTAACTGCTCAAGCAAATCATCAATTCATGGGAGTGGAAAACAATTTTTACCATGACTTTATTTAGTGCATGGAAATCTATGCACATGCTCCAAGTCTCGTCCTTCTTTGGTACCAAAAAAATTGGTAAACCACATGGCGAAGTAGATGGGAATATGATACCTTTGTTCAAAAATTATTGGATTTTCTTCTTTATTTCCAAACTCTCCATAATTGACATACGATACATACCAATGTTTGGAAGTGGAGCATCTTGTTGCAGCTAAATCTCATGCTGAATTCCCCTCTTGTAATGTAACCCACTTGGTTATTCAAACTTCTTGCCATGCTGTCTTACCACATCAAAAAAATAAGATTTTAATTTTTCATCACATCCTTCAAAAGATTCATATTCAATATCATCATTTTTTTTTACCATGAGAAGCACAAAATCTTCACTTGAATTAACTAGTCTCTTCATCTACCCTGCATTAACTAAATAAATATTCAGCATTTTGCGATGAGCTCTCAAAATATACTCCACCCCATCATCCAGCAAATGATATTTGTTCTCGTGGAAATAAAATATTTCTTTCATGTCATGAAAATATAGACTTCCCAAGATAATCCCGGAAATTTCAAGTGGAACCACATCTAACTCAACTTCATCAATGAAGTTTGCAGTAATGGAAAATAAAAAAATGCATTTCCTTGTAACCTTAAATTGGAATTCTTGATTATCCAACCCAAAGGGTATGGTTTATGATGTGGTACAGTTTCAAGGTTAAACGCTTTGACCAAATCTTCTAAAATCAATTTTCCGTGTGACCCACTATTAAAAAATGCATCAACCTTTGTATGATTTGAAATCACCCTTACATGGAGAAAATCTATCCTTGTGTCTTCATTTGGAGCGTTGTTATGAGAATTTGAGGAACTACTACTTTCTATGGCTTAATTCCCCTTTTTGACCATGGCTATAATATTGGTCTCATCACCGGGATCAGATCCAAGATTATGTTGTTTGGTGGCAATCATCTTTTCTTTCCCCTTATTGTTTGGTTTCTTAGGCCTTAGTTCGGGATGTAATTTGAAATAGCGGGTTTCATCATGCCCTTATTTGGAACAATGTTTGCATGTAGTTTTATCCCCTTCTTTCTTAACACTTACATTCTTCTTTCCCTTCGATTTTCCTCCCTTCTCTTTCCCCTTACACTTGAATGGATTTTTCTTACTACTCTCTTCCTGAATGTTCTTTCCCCTTGCTTCAAGATGTGTGGCTTGCACACATACTTCATCTAAATTTATTGGATTAAACATAAGGATTGTATGTTTCAAATAGGAATGCAAACCCCCAATGTATTTCAAGAGTGTATCTTGGGAATTCAAGTTTACTCCTAACAACAAAGCCCTTTTTCTAAACTCCTCGATACACTCTTCAAATGTTTGGCCCTTAAGTTGCCTAAATTTTTTCCAACTCATAATTGCTATTTTCATATAGGCTAATGGATAAAATTGTCTTTTAATTGAAGAAATAAACTCAACCCAAGAAATGGATCTTGAGTATTCGCTTCCCACCAGACTAGTGTTGCTCCTTCTAGCCTCAATGAAGCCAACTAGATATTTATGTCGTCTTCTTGTAGATTATAAATTTTGTAGTATACATCCAACTGATGGATCCAATTTTCCAACTTCTCTGCATTCACCTCACCATTGTACATGGGAAGTTCAAACTTAATGTCCAATTTGAGTAATGGATTTTTTCCTTTTGTGGTTTTTGAATGAGTATGGGTGGTTTTTGTGGTGGAAGTGGAAGAAGATGTTTGAAGATGATGAGGATAACAATGGTCGGTATGGAGGTCTCTTTCCTCCACTACCCTTTGAAGTCTTCTCTTCATCCTTCTTACCATCTGAAGTTCCTTCTCCATGTGGAGGCTTAGAACCTTCTCCCGCCCTTTCAGCAGTGAATGCATTAAACATGATTTTAACCATCCTCTTTATGTCATTGAAGTATCTCTTGACATCTTCCTCTTCTAAATGTCCTTGAGTCTCTCCAACACTTGACATGATTTATAAGGATTCAATCTTAGCTTCTCATGCTTTAACCTCTTCAATCAACTCAGCTTCTTGTGCAATTTGTACCTCTTCAATCTCAATTTCTAGAGATAAAACTTGAGGTGCTTCAAGTGCAGCTATGAGTGGAACTTTAGGTAAGGATGATGCTCTTTCATATCTCCTTCTTATGGTCATAAACTTAGGACTAGCAACCAATAGTTTCCCTTCTCCTCTCTGCAAATTCAACCTTGTAAGCATCACAAAATTGAAACTATTAAAACCCTTCTTGCAAAAAACTCAAGAAAAACAAGGAAATAACTATTGCTCTGATACCATCGTGATATGAATTTGATTGTTAGTTTTGCAGTGCTAATATAATTCTTAGATTTATATTATAAGTGTTGATCTTTTCTTCTTGTACAAGGCTTTATTGAAGTTCTTATGATTGGTTAACAAGTAAATTTGTGGAGGTTAAGTTGAATACATGAACATAAATGCATGGAAACTAAATCTTGAACAAAAGCATATAAAAACAAAGAAAACCATGAAAATTGAATGAATAACACTTTGTTTTGATGAACGAGTTCACCCCTCCTGGGTTACATCTCCTTGGTCTAGCTTCCAAGGCATGGGCCTTTGTATTAGCTCAATTCTGCAAATAATTTTGTTTACATTCTCCTATTGAATATGCAACCAACTCCAATGTGTCCAAAACATTAAAATCTACCAAGAATGACTCTTCTTGAGCCAAAATTGGTCGAAAATTGGCTCAGTTATGGAAAAAACAAATTTCCCTACAATTTATCCTCCAAATCTAGAGAGACCCTAGACAACTCCGTTGTTTCGGTGAAATCCACCAAATTAGGAGCCACCAATAACTCCATTGCCAAATTAATAAAGAATTAACTATAAATTAATGATGGCCCAATTATGGATAAGTGCGTCATTAAATGCGCGTTTATCCATACATTTAAAACCTGTTTAGATTAGCGAAAATCCAAATTAGTTAACCTTAATCACTCGGACTAATGCAATAAGCCTGGATTAATTTTTAATACTCCTGCCATTTGAATTTCTCTCCACCCATTTTTTCTTTGTTGCAGTCATATGGGAGGGGGCTGGCCTGCAGGGCTGGACCCCTCTTAACCCCCATTTTCGGAACCATTAAAGAAAAAGTAGTACTGGGGACCATAGATGGTTAAGAACCATTGGATAGTAGATGTGGTAAAATGGTAGACTTGCGCGGAGTAGGTCGAGGGTTTGACCTAGACCCCGACACCATAATTTTTAAACTTTGGATTATATGAAAATCTCCACCCGCATACATATATGTCACCCACCATAGTCAAAAAACCATAGGTTATAATCATGTCTATCCATCCACCTATAATAAGGTTTATGCCTTGGTTTAATAAAATGTATTTATCTAGATGATATGAATCAGCCACTATAGTGTAGACCTTAGGGTATATGTAATATATTTGGCCCAATACACATATGTTCGGACTTTGAAATAATGAATTAATTCAAAATTTCAAGACAACCCTAGGGTTGATTGGGTCCACTACATGGGGCATGTGGAGGCCCATGGCTGCACCACGTGTCCAGCTCTGGTTCGAATTTTCCAGCTAAAACAAAATCTACTTCAACCTTAGGATAGATGTAAAAAAAAATTCACTTCAAAAGTTCACTCGCGAATCAGATTGTGACACTTCTCACATTGTCATTGGGCTAGAACTAGAGAATATCCCCGAATATACCTGGAGTGCTTAATGGGATGCCTTGTCAGCAGCCTGTCACTGTTCTGCAATTATTTTATCTCTTTGAGAAAATGGACAGCAGGTCATAACTTCTTCATCCCAAGTCATATCTTGATGAAACAAATTGCGCTGGATTCCTTGAGATGAGATATGCGCAGTCGTTTTGGTTTGGAGAATTTATGAGCACTTTTATTTTTGAGCTTAATATTGAGGCTTTGATCAAATAGATTTAACCATTTATCTATGAGATATGCATCTATATAGGCTTCAAATATGGGGATGTCATATTTTTCTTATACCTTAAAGGGAGTGGAAGCTCCAGAGTGGTTGGTAGATGAAGATGCGTTACCTGTGGGTAGCCACCGAAGGATCTAGGAAAAATTTTCCATCATTGCGTTCCTTTTTTTCTCGAGGGCTTATTAAAGGAATATTTTGAAAGAATATCCTACTCCCTCTTTTTTATTTCCTTTAGCCATGGGATTTTATTGGGGTTTGCGAGGTTGGTCTCACAACGGTTCAACAAATTCGAGCCCTAGCTCCTTATACCCCGACCTTGTTGGGGACATGCAAAGAAAAACAGAGAGAGAAAACTTATTTGATACCACTAATCCAAAATTATGTACGAATTGAATAAAATACATATATAACCATAAACACAAAGATGCAACACAAATAAATGTTCATATCATTGATATCAAGAACTGTAATGTACTTACATACATAATGGAAATAAACTACTGCGGGCGTTGGTAGCTTATGTTTGAGAAGATGTCTTGGTGGCTACATGTCTCTAAACTATGTTACAATGAAGCTTAAGGGAATTTTTATTATTGAACATCAAAGAAAAACTTTAAACAACAAGAACCCTAACCCTAGGGGATGGAACACCAAGCGTTTGTGGGCCCCATTAAGGTTATCTCAGAAGCCAACTTCTCGGGGTCGTAACTTGGTCATATGATCTTTGTTTGGCATGTATGTTGCGTCGTTATAAATTTCTCTCCGAGGACTAAAATATTTGTGGTAGACCCCTGCTTATGGATACAAGCCTACTTCAGTCCTCAAGAAACATTGCTTAGGGGGTCAAACAACTCAGAATGTTTCGGAGACCTGAAATACTACTAAAAATAGTAAATTGTACTATAAACAAGGATACTGATGAAAATAGCTGGAGGTCCAGGTGGAATAGGAAGGTGATCATCAATATCCTCCTAGATCAAAGATCCATGGATATAATAATTGTGACGCCTCCTCCCACATTTACCCACTTTCACCAGCTTTCTTAGGGTAATCGTGGGTTGGGGGTCACTATGATATGATTGAACCTCCGAATTGACTTTAAGGAAATTTATTTGACATAAAAAGACGTTTTTGACTTCCCTCAGGTGCCATAAGATCTCCAGTAGTAACCTAGCCCCTCTGGGTGTCCAAACCCCATGAAATTCATATTTTTCCCTACTTAGAACCCTAGTCGATCCCTATTAAAGGCCTCTAAGTGACTATGGGTTTCTATTTGCTCCCATAAGTCTTCATCAGTGCACCTGTGGCCTTTTTATTCTGGTTTTGTGCTAGCTACTGTGACAATTAAGGCTATTTTTTTAGGGCTGGAGATAGTCCTCTATCCATAAAACTTGAAACTCTGAGAACTCATAAAAGAGATGAATAAAATTCTTGTAAATGAAAATCTAGAACCAGGGCTTGACCTGACCATCCCCAACTAGGATTGACATTCTGTCAAATAGTTGGTAGATATGGAGCCTACGGGTCATGGATGGAAGTATGAAATTGAGGGACTAAAAATTCATCTAATGTTTAACAGAAAGGCTCACTAGCTTCTCTCATTATCTATCTTAACATCAATTATCTCTTTTATTCATTATTTATTAAGTTATGAGAGAAAACATGAATATATCCATGACTGAAATCTGTCATAAAACCATGCTTAAATCTAGCATATAACCAGGTAATTAAGAATAATAGAACAACCATTAAATCCATATAATAACCAATATATTTTCTTACCAAAAGCAAGGGAAACTTATCATTTATTAACCATAGGAAAATATTGACCGGGTTTAGGACTTCCACATTCCACCTAACCATAGATTGACTGAGAAAAATATCTCTTCAATGAACCACCCGCGTGCCATATTCCATGAATATGGAATACCGTGGGATAAACCAATCCAAATAAAACCAAGGGAATCCATAGATTAAACCACCTCCACCCTCTCCATACCATGATCGGACCTCAACCGATGTTGAGATCACAAAACCAAACCGAGCTTGGATGCCTGAGAATTCCCTCACCATCCTTGAGGAATTTCCCTTTCTCCACCATTAGGCTTTACGATATATCCTGCCATTATTGGTTAAGAAATTCCTAGGTCTTTGGGAATTTCATGACATCACGTCACCTCGTATTTCAAAACCATTCGGTAATCCAAATCTCAAAACTCAGAACAATCACATCACACCATGGATATCCAGAAATGGAAAGTCTAGGCTAAAATCCAATGTCGAATCCCAAAAAAATCCATGTCAATGACAAAAAAAGAACCATGTACCAACATGCACATATCATGCATGTCAAAAAAAGCTAGGAAATAACACATGCAATCTGTTACCTGCAATTATTTGCATCGAAGTTTCCTGATCCTTTCCTTCCTTTCCTTTCCTTGTACTTATTTCCTTTTCCTTTGTTTTTCCTTTCCTTTCCTTTCTTTCTTTCTCTCTTGGTGCTTTCTCCTCTATGAGACTAAATCTAAAATTTAACTAAAAAAAGGCTGACAAAATCTTTCCACTAATGCTCCTAGGTATTTTTATTGATGACGCCTCTAAAATATTCAATTTCCATTAGTTTCCTTCATTTTCCTCCTCACACGCAACCTGTGACCTTTCACCTTCATTTTCTCCTATTTTCAATTTATTTCATAAATAATGTGCCAAAAATACCTTTTTTTCTTTCCAATACCTTATCCATTACCTTTTCCAATTTCTCTTAGACAATAATGCAACAACTGATTCCCACTCGTATATTTTTACGAACATTCAAATTGGAATAAGTGTTCCTTGACCGTGGTCTTATTTTACCTTTATTAACTTTTATTACATGAAATTTTAACCCAGGGTTGTTACAGACCTCTCCCGCTTAGAGGAACACTGTCCTCAGTGTTAAACGACACCTATACCTAAAAAAACTACTAAAAAACAAAAACATACCACTTGTGAAGCTTTATAACCCAACTCATTACAGTATTTACAATAACAACATACGCAAAGAAGAAACATCATGACAAACATGACAATATGAAAACCATACAACTTATTGGAGATTTATATATAACTTAGCCCATTATGGTATTTACAATGGAAACCATACATATATATGTAAAAATACCAAAAATCATTTTCCTTTGTCCAAAACAATGAAGGATACATAGCTCACATGTAATCCGCCATCTCCCATGTAGCTTCTTCAGGCCCAAAATGTTTCTACTACACTTTTATCATGCTCGAGTGCTCTGTTCCAGAGCATGAGATGTTTCCATTGCAATATGCACGGAGGTTCCTGCTCAAATTATCCTTCTTTATACACCTTTAATACATACCAATCAATAACATGATAAACATCCTTTACATACCTTGTAAGCAATGAAACATGGAAAAACGTCATGGATTTTGACTGTCAGAGACATTGAAATTCTGTAGGCCACTGGTCTAGTCCTCTCAAGAATCTCAAAGGCCCAGAATATTGTGTTCCCAGCATGGGACATGATCTGATCCTCAAGGAGCTCTTCTTCGGCTTGATGCGCAAATACGCAAGCTCCCCAACCTGAAACTCCTTAAATTTCCTATGCTAGTATGCATACATTTTATACCTGTCGTGTGTTGCGTTTAGATTCTTCTTTGTAACTTTCATTTCATGTTCCCTATCTACCAGCATGTCTGGTCCAATAAGTACCCCCTACGCTAGATCGCTTCAGTTGATGGGAGTGTTACAATTGTTCCCTTACAGCTCCTCAAATGGACTGAGCCTTAGTGACTCTTGATAATAGTTTTTGTATAAAAAATCAACCAATGAAAGGCACTCCTCAAATATCGTTTGTTGATGCATAACATAAAACTCACCATATCCTCCAATATCCTGTTGAACCTATTTATATCTCCATTTTTCTACATATGGTAAGTTGGGAAGAATGTCAACTATGTACCCAATGTTACACAACAATTTGTCACCGTCCCTGCAATCCCCATCCCGCACATTGGAGGGCTCATTCCATGACCTGTGAGTAGTGACATGGCTTGAAACCACTTTCATGACATCCCTCTGAACAGGAGCTTTCATTTCCCTGAAGACATCTCCTTGTGAAAAACCGTAAAAATGGCCCTTTTAGCATTGGCGTGAGAAAGCAGTTCAATACCCGCGCCAATGGGGAAAATACTTCAAAGAGGCTGTGCCAGTTGGCGCTCTATCCTAGAGTCACACTCATGCCAGCCAATTTAAGGAATGTTTTTTAAAAATAAATGGTGGAAGTTTCGTCCTAACTGATCCAGGAGCTGATATCTATCTTGAGTTGGGAGGTTTGGCTACGGATTTCTATAGAGAGGAAGTGGTTTGCCACCTCTCATGGAAGCTTCCTTGATGATAGGGCCAATCCCACAATTATAGGGATCCCAACTCCCCTTCCTCCATCTATAAAAGCTTTCCCATCTCCATTGCAAGCTAGTCTTCAAGTTCCCAAATTCCCAAGTGCCTTATGATGCAAGAGCATCCATAATTCCCTTAAGGCCAATTCAAGCAAGGAGACTATTGTCAAGAGCTGAAGAGAGAGGTTTGTCCCATCCTTGACAGGATTTTCGAGACGTGTTCTGCTGGCGACCCTCCGAAGGAGAATTCAGCGTCAGAACTATGGTTGTAATTTTCCTTTGATTGATTATTGATGAACGACTATTGGTTATGGTTCCACTCTTGTTGTTTATGATGATGAGTTATGTCCTTTTTGACTGACATATATTTGCATCTACTGGATTTTACGCTTGCGTTTGTTTTGCTTCTCGCATGTGCAGGTGTCCCATCATAGAGATCGTGGGGATCGTGATCTGCCGGGGCTAAGGAACGGGAGCGCCACCTTTTCTACAAGCAGCAGCGTTGGATTCCAGGTAAGCCTTCATCGCTAGTTGGTCTATTTGCAATTAGGAACCTGCACTATAGCGTGAACGATTGTTGCTAGACCCGGTCTGGGCTAGTAGGGATCACCTCTGTCCGCAGAGGGGATTTACCTCCATAACAAATTGGCGACTCTTCTGGGGATCGTTGGCTTGTTGTCGTTCATTTTATAAGCTATAGATGGAGTCTGAAGTTTGCCAGATAGCCTTCGAAACACTTTTGCTCTGCAATTGCGAAGTAGATCAAAGTTGCTTCAGTCAATCTCCGGTTTAGTTTGTAAACTAAACCCTTTGAGCATTATCTTGTCTTTTCGGTTGATTCTTGATCCTCCTTGCTTGATCAACTCTTTTGGGCTGGTTCTTTTTGTGAATTTGGGTCTTTGATAGCTTGATCATTCACTGGTCTGCTTGTTCGATTGCTCTTTTTTTATTTTTGATTGGGAAACTTGACTGGCGCGCTTTTTAGCTTTACAGTCGCGCCCATTGGCGCAAGTTGCTCATGTATCACCCACGCCAATTCCTTTCTGGCGCTAGTTACAGCCTCACAGTCGCGCCAATCCTGTGAGATGCTAGGGTTTGCTCAGTTTGGAGCTTCCTAAGCCTGATCTGTGTGTTTGGTCTTGATTTTTCCACTGTTTGAGTGTTTTGGAGCATGGATTGACTGACTGTTACCTTCGTCCTTCGGTTGTTTGCCCATTTCCATCGATTTTGCATTTTAGCCCTAGGTCATCTAGGTGTTGTTGTGTGTCGAGCCTTCCTTAGGAGTTTTTGGTCTCTTTTGGTTCAGTAAACCTTCTGATTGCTTCTTTGCATTTATTTGGTGTTTTTCTATTGTCTTATTGCGTTGTTTGAGTGACTGTTCCATTTTCCATTCAAATTCCGCCTTGTTTCGTTTGGGCCTAGATTACACGGCTCATTTCGAGTCTTTGGGATTCTTTCTCTTTGAGGGACTTTTGTTTGATTTGAGGTCTGATTGTACGTTTGCATTGAATGAAATTTGCTTGGTTTTTCTCTCTTGTCATCATTTCTCGAATTGCCTTTGCATTAGTTTTCATTTTTAGATGCATTTTGCTCTGAAATATTGAAAAAAAAAAAAAACTCTTTTGCTTTGAACTAGTTAATGTGAATTAGATATTTTTGGTGTTATTAGTGATTAGTGACTTTGAACGAAAAGCTTTTAATTTCCATTAGCTGCATTAGAGGTATCATTGGTTGTTTTCTGTTCATTTCATTTTTTTGTGAAAAGATCTCAACTCTCTTATAAGTAACTTTCATTGAATGAAATGATATACTGTGGCATATAGATTGCATTTAGGAGATTTTGAGAGATTAAATTCGCTAGGGCCTGAAAACTGAAACATAACTGAAGATAAAATTTAAAATTTACTCAATTTACAGTAAGGCAGCATTGAAATCTAATGAAACACATTTAGAGGTCTAGGCTAGAGACGTGTGTCGGCGTCTTAAAACCTAGTAGCTGTCGTTCGCCTCTTGGCTTTAGACAGCGCTAGTATGGACTTGTGCTCCCCGTATCGTCGCGTATATAAAGGGAGACCCCACTAGGTTTCAATCCTTTATCCATAGGAAGCCGAGTCTGCCGCCCTATACCCGTGATACACCGGACATAGCATTCGGGGAGATTTCCTCCACGTACGGAAAGTCCTTGGTTGATTTTTCTTTCATTTTGAAACCAAGGTGTATATCGCAGTTCACGGTTATTTGGTACACCCTTTGCCTAGTATTCCTGAGTAGTCATTTTGATCCTATCTGACTCCCTAAATTTGAAAGGATCATCAAGTGCTTGTCCTTTCATGCTTGTGTCAAATCTGAAAGAGATAGAGTCACCTTTTTGACCGTTTCTTGACTCTTAAAACATGAAACGGTGAAGTTTCTTATTTTTCAATGTGGTAAAAAATTAATCACCCATGATCACACGCCTTGTTAGATTCTGCTTGTTGATCGTTTGATCGTGTGTCTTGACTCTTTTTCAGCCCGTGTGTGTGTTTGATATTTTTCTCTTATTGTTGCTACCACAGTGGCAGAACCTTCGGTTTTGTCTACTGGTAGTCCTTATACAGACGATTCATCAGAGGCTTCCCAATCCTCTACTAAACCACAGCAGCCCATTGTTTCTGAGTTTCCTGACGGGGGACTGGTTCTTACTGAGCAACCCTTTGGGGGACCAGTTGAGTTCAACTGGCCCTTTTCAGACCCTTTGTCTGAATTGAGATTAGGAGCTGATTTCCCTTCTCTTACATCGGGTTCACCTTTTATAGTTGTTGTTTTTCCTCCTAGTCCTCGCTGTCTATTACGAGATCTAGCGGCAGGCTCAAACATGAGTGATTCTAGTGAGGAAATCCCAACGTCTGGTGAAGACTATCAACTCTTCCCACGAAGATTATTTCCAGGAGACAACTCTGAACCAGCCATTATGTCATCATATGGTCTCTCATTGCCAGCAGGGTATAGATCCTTGGGTCAGATCAGTTTCACCGCAGCCTCTATGGGAGTGTCAGCTCCTTCTACGAGGCCGGTTGCTCCTTCATTGGGGATGTCTCCTCAGACACCCATCACTTCTCTACCCATTCGGCCCACTGTCTGTGTGGCCGCCTCTGCACCCGCTATCACGGCACCCTCCGCGAGGGTTATGTCGCCTCCTGAAGACGTTTATATAGCGACTACTATGCTGAAGAACATTTCTCCAGAGGAGTATCGGTTGTCCCTACATCAACCGAACCCCGAGGTTGGACCATCCTCCCAAGATCCCAACCGCTCTTATTTTTTACACTATGCACAGGATGGTACACCTGTATATGATTTTCCAGGTCAGTAGGATGAGCACAGGGACATTTTACGTCTACCCACTCCTGAGGCTCACCTCCATGCTCAAGGTTTACCTTATAACTAGGCTTATAACCCGGAAGGGCAACCTTTCCAAGGCCAACCTTCGGGCCAACCTGGCTATCCTTATGACCCACAGGGGTAGCCTGTGCAAGGCTATCCTGCCATCCAGCAAGGGCCATGGTATGGTCCACAAGGACAGTATTACAACCCTTGCGGTCAACCTGTGCAGCCTCAGTCGGGGTACCAACCGAGGCCGGTCTATGGTCATGGGGGGAAAGTCCAACCTTCGCAACCCGTGCAACCTCAGTATCCTGTCAATCCAAACGTTGCACACCAGCCAGGACCATCTTATGGTCCTGCGGTAGGTCAAACCAGTTACCAACCACCACCTGGCTCTATTCCTCCACCAGGCCAACTGGTCTATCTAGCACAACCTGGTGTTACGCCTCCAGGCCAACCAGTTCATTCGGTACAACCTGGTGCTTCTCAACAGCCAGGTCAACCTGTGCAACCGGCACAACCTATTTATCCGGGCCAACCTGTTAACCCAAGACAGCCCGCTCACCTAGGTCAGCCTGCTCAACCAGGCCAGCCTGCCCATCCTATTAACCCTGCACAACAACCGACTTATTCGATGCCACAGCCAAATCAACCGCTGCACCCAAATTATCAGGCTCCACATGGTTCCAACTATCAGCAGCCCACTCAACCTCAAGGCGGCTACTATTCTCATGGTCAATACCGACCGAATTATAGCCGGCCCCAAGGTTCTAACTATCGTCCTCAACAGCCCAGCTACACCTATACTCAGCAGCCAAATCCAAATGCTGCTTACACAGGGCCAACATATAATCAGGGTCCATACTCTGGTTATCAAGCCCCACACGCTGGTTACCAGCAACCAAATCAGGCTGGTTACACGACCTATACCCCCTACAGTCAGAATCCTACGTGATAGAACCCTGGGGGCAAGGATATTCTCAACCAGCGTGGAGTACAGGTACTGGTCCTTATCAAGGGTTAGGGATGTCATCCAATCCGCCATTGCCGTTCTCGGCTACCTTGGAATTACCAGATGTTTCGAAATTAACCAATGATCCAATTCTGCATAATCCTTATTGGCCTCTGGTTCCTACCAAGATACCCGGTGATTGCCCCAAATTTGAGGGTAAAGCTGGGGAGGACCCCCAAGCTCATGTGATGACCTACCATCTTTGGTGTTCATCCAACTCTTGGGTCGATGATTCCATTCGTCTGTGCCTCTTCCAGCGCACTTTGACTGGTGCTACCTCTAAGTGGTATATTGAATTATCTCGTGGCGTCTTTCAAGATTTCAATTCGTTAGCTATGGCTTTTCTGACTCATTTTCAGTTACTGGTTCGCTACGAAGCCGGGACGCATCTCCTGACTCTTTTGAAGCAGAACAAAGCCACCCACATCTCTAATCACATTCACGAGTGGCGACGTCATCGTAGACTGATCAAGTTCCATATACCTAATCGGATACTAACTCATTGGTTCACCACCTCCTTAATAAAATAGCCCAAGATATTGCTATGGGAGCGTGTGTGACTGAAGAACAAGCCATAGTGCGTGCCCAATATCTGGATCTGGTATACTCACAGTCCGACACGCTGTATGATATTTTTCTTGATGCTCCACGGTCCAAAACCTCTAAAACTCCACCTACCCCTGCGGTGGATGGTTTTATTGGTTCCGTTTCTCAGAATTCGAAGAAATCCTCGAATGGGAAGCAGAAGTCTAACTCATCCAATAATTCTGCTCCTCCCGCTCGAATCGATTCTGGAAAAACTGTAGAGGTTAACACCGTTCAGGCCAATCCTACGGAGAAAACCTCCAAGGGGAAAAAGAAGGGCAAAGGTAAATCCAAATCCGACGCCCCAAAGCCAGAGTCCAAATCTCGCACTGAGGATGGTTCTCAACGTAAACCGAAGTACACTTTCCTCATTTGTGAAGGAGATCATTATACTAAGGATTGTCCACGACGATCTGAGGTTATTCAAATTCTAAAAGGCTCCAAAGGGACTCCGTCAATTCTTAAAGAACCATTCCCGTCTCAGCAGACCCAAATGGTTGAACAACCTTCACCATCTGCACCATTTGGGTCCCAGGTTTTCATGATGAATAGTGCTGCACCTATCTCTATCGCTACGCGTTTGAAGGATTACAAAACATCATGCCAGGCACCTAGGAAGGCAGTGGCGGATGGCCCACCTCCCCCACCTATCTCCAGTTCGTTGGAAATTGAGAAGCCTACTCCCGAACCTGTTGTGAAGCCGCCTTCTAAAGGTGTTTTACGAAGATCTTCTTACAATCCGAATGCCCGTGCCGCTCAGCACTACAGTATTGTTGAGGACTTGGCACAGGCGCCTTCTACTATGTCTGCACTGGAAGTTATTCAAAGTTGTCCTTCACAATGGAAAGCTCTTTTATCTGCAATCGGTGGAATCGATCCCGCCGATTCTAGCCTTCTCACCTTTGACTTAGAAAATTTCACCCCCTGACTTCCACATCAGATCTCTCTTGTTATTCAAGTCGGGATCAACGGTGTTAACATCCATAGGGCCGTTGTGGATGAAGGTGCCTCTACCTGTGTCATGTCATCTGCTTGCTGGAAGGTCATTGGCTCTTCGGCCCTTTCATCGTCTCCTAATTCCCTAGAGGCATTGGATGGTCTGGAATCCAAACCCCTAGGTGTTCTCGAGAGTTTAGCAATTACTTTACAGGGGAAGACAATCAATGTAGAAGTAGAAGTGGTCGATGCCAAGCTCAACTACAATATACTTCTCGGCCGCAACTGGACTCATGCCATCCTATGCATACCATCCACCCTCTTTCGACTTCTTAAGTTCCCTCACGAGGGAAAAATTGTTACGGTGGATCAATTGTCTTTCTTCACCTCCACCTCCGAGAACAACGTTCCGTACATGGATCAAATCCCAAATCCCCCTGACAGTATAGCGCCTGGTCTCTTCAAAGACCCCATCCTCATGGGTATTTTTCCCACACCGCCACCGCACACCACTCAAGTTAATATGATCTCCAGGACTGATGACCCCTGGCTCATCCCTACACCTGAGCAGGTGTTTGAGTTTGGAGAATTGATGCCCTTAACTCCAGTAGAGATTAGCTACTGTGAAATTGTTGCTGCATCTGATCCTCCCCCGCCTCAGCATGTTCCTTCGAGCATGGCTTTAGACATCTATTCTCAATCTCCCTTGCTTGGCGAGGCCGACTCGTCGGATCCTCTTAAAGAGACTTTTCCTTCCGATGAAGCCATCATTGAAACTATGTCTCTCGAGGATCTGCCTTGGGGCGATGGACATCATCGTTCCTCCTTCATGCCTAGTTTGGGGGCAATGTCAGATTTTCTAGAGCGTTATGCATCTCAGGTTCCTACTCCTCCTCTCCAAACGCCCATCTTGACGCACGAGGTTCTTTCAGAGGGAAACCTGAGTAATATCACTCAAACGATCCCGATCAACATCTCCGTTAAACTGGGGATCGTTGAGAATATACACATGGGAGTGACTTGTTCTCCTGATGAGATTCAAGTCTATACTGATCTTTTTAAAGAATTCAGAGATGTGTTCACCTGGTCCTACAAGGAAATTCCTGGGATTGATCCCAGTATCGTAGTGCATGAGATTCCAACCTACCCTGGTGCGAAGCTCGTGCGCCAAAGTTTACGCCCAATGCATCCTCGTAAAGCCGCTGCAATTAAGGCAGAAGTTGAAAAAATTCTGAACGCGGGCTTTATTTATCCCATCCCCCTCACAGAATGGGTTTCCAACATTGTCCCTGTCGATAAAAAGCAGGGTACTATTAGGGTCTGTGTTGATTACTGCGACATTAATCGCGCCTGTCCGAAGGATAACTATCCCACTCCATTCATAGACCAAATCATCGACGAATTTGCCGGAAGTGAGATTTATTCCTTGATGGAAAGCTTTTCTGGGTACAATCAGATAAAAATTCTACCTGCTGATCAACACAAGACTACATTCATCTGTCCGTGTGGTACTTTCGCCTATAAAAAGCTCCCGTTCGGCTTGAAGAACGCTGGAGCCACTTTCCCGCGTGCGATGTCTTACGCTTTCCATGACATACTCCATATCATTCAGCCTTATCTAGACGACTTGCCAGCTCACTCAGCCAGGCGAGAGGACCACCCTGAACACCTCCACCAGATTTTCCTTCGCTGTAGACGCTACAATATTAGGCTTAATCCTAATAAATGCGTCTTTTGCATGGATTCTGGCCATCTTTTGGGATTCATAGTCTCCAAAGACGGAATTTTCCTTGACCCTTTAAAATTCGAGGCTATCATCAATCTCCCATCACCCTCCTCATTATATCAGTTGCAGATTCTGCAAGGAAAAGAAAACTTCCTTCAACGCTTTATCCCGAACTACGCGGAGGTGGCTAAAGGATTCACGTGCCTATTAAAGCAGAACGTTCCCTTTCGTTGGGACGAAATTTCTCAACAATCCTTTGAGAAGCTCAAGATGTTACTTGTTAATGCTCCTTTGCTTCGTCCTCCTAACTACCACCTTGATTTCACTTTGTATCTCGCCGCCACGTTTAGCACCATAGCTATGGTTCTGGTGTAGGATGGAGATGATGGTAATGAACATGTCATTTATTATCTATCACGGAACCTTCTCGACACAGAAACACGTTATGCTCATGTCGAGAAGTTGGCGTTAGCCGCAGTACACACTGTGCAGCATTTTCGCCATTACATCATGTTGCGTACAATAACAGTGGTTTCGGATTGCAACCCCATGACATATATTCTCTCTCGACAATTACTGGGGGGGAAATACTCCAAATGGATTGTTATCCTACAGGAGTTTGACTTAGAGTTCACTACTGCTAAGTCAACCAAATCACTTGTTTTCATGGTTCTTATATGCTCACTCTCGACAGACTCCACTCCTTCACACTCCGAGGATCATATCCTAGACGAAACTCTTTTCCTTATCAGTAATCGCGACCCTTGATACGGCGACATAATCGTGTATCTTCAGACCTCCACATTTTGGTCTGAGTTGACTAAAGATGCCCGATGTCGGATTCGGCATCAGTCTCAACCCTACCGCATCGTAGGAGATACCTTATACCACGTTGGAGTAGATTCGGTGCTCTGATGGTGCCTAACCTTGGAAGAGGCTGAAAGGTACCTAAATGACTGCCACAGTGGCACCTGTGGTGGAAATATGTCTGGATATGCCACTGCCCAGAAAATTCTGCGAGCAGGTTACTTCTGGCCGTCAATATTCAAAGATTGTATCGTTGCAGTCCGTAAATGTCATGCGTGCCAGGTGTTTCAGCGCGAGATGCATGCACCGCCTCTCCCTTTGCATCCTATTATTACCGTCAACCCTTTTTTGAAATGGGGCATGGACTTTATGACGTGTAACCCTCGTTCAGCTGGGTGGCATACATATATAATCGTCATTGTCGACTACTTCACCAAGTGGGCCAAAGCGATGCCTACACTAGCTGCCGACGGTAAGAAAGCTACCCAATTCATCTTCAACTACATGATTGCACATTTTGGGGTCCCTCAGGCCATCGTTACCGACCATGGTACTCATTTCCGAGATTATATGATGGCCGAGCTGACTTCAATATTGGGCTTACACCACGATAGTTCAACGCCATGTTACCCTCAGGCAAATGGCCAGGTTGAAGCAGTGAACAAGGTTCTAGTCACTATGCTTCAACGAACAGTTGGTATTCACAAATCCAATTGGCACCTCCAACTATTCTCAGCTCTATGGGCCTACCGGACGTCTCCAAAGAGTGCAACTGGATTCACACCATTTCAATTGGTGTATGGTCTGGAAGCAACTCTTCCGGTTGAATGCGAGATTCCTTCTTTGAAATTAGCTATGGAAATTCTACCCAACACTTCTGCTGAGGAAGAGCGTCTTTTATATCTGGAACGTTTAGATGAAACCTGCCGTTTGGCTACTTTAGTCATTGAAGCACAGAAAAAAAGAGTCAAAGCACACTTCGATCAATTGGTTTCTCCACGTTCCTTTGTCGAAGGGGACCTCGTCCTCCTGTACGATCAAGCGCATGACAAGCTTGGGGCCGGTAAGTTCCAACCTATGTGGCATGGGCCCTACATAGTAAAATGCGTTTTGAAGAATGGGGCTTATGAGCTTATAGATTATGAAGGAGTTCCACTGGCACAGCCCAGAAATGGGCTGTACTTGAAAAAATACTACGCCTGAAGTGATTTTTGGTGTGGTGTGTGTACATAGGTGTGTGCTTTTCATTTGTGTGCATGTGTGGTGTGGTGTGCGATGTAAACATCTTTCTACTGATCGGGTCTTCCTGATTGTGCAGATGTCCATCAATCCGTTTGTTGGTTTCGCGGATGGTGTCTCCCGCAGTACTAGGAATCTGTCTTCAGCAGCCTGGGTAATCTACGATCCTGCTGGTGAGTTGGTCAACCTGCAAGCTGTGTGTCTGGGACGTACTACAAATAACATCACGGAATATAGTGCTGTGTTATAATTATTAAATGAGGCTGTAAACCTTGGTATCCGTGAATTACTTGTGTATCTAGACTCACAACTTGTAGTATTACAGCTTAATGGTCATTATCTAGTCAGAAGCCCATCCATTTTACGTCTGTATCTGCGTATTCGTTTACTGGAAAGAAATTTTAACTATATTACATATCAACATATACCCAGGCATATGAATAGATTAACAGATGCAGTAGCTAATTTGGTGCTAGATAGACATTTGCACAATTTGTAAAACAACATCACATGTAAAAAGAAAGATCCATCTAGAAATAGATATGTATATATATAGATATCGAAATGTTTACATAGTGTGCGTCGCATAAAATCAAAAAATATACATGTTCGCCTTAATACATCTGGAGATGACATGTCTCTCAAAAAATATGCATGAAATAAACTCTAGGTGTCTAATCTGCGTGGTGCTCATGATAACAAGTCACCGCATGCACTAGCTGTCTCAGGATGCGGTGGAGGCAACTAGGCACTCCCACCGTATGCCTCTGGTATGCTAGTGGAACATCTTCCAGCTGGGCGTAGTCTGGAATCCCCCGGGCGATCCCCTCGAGGTTCTGGATCAACTCTTCCCCCTCGGCACCCTCTGCCTGAAGGTCAGCTGCGGGCTGAGTTCTCCGTGAGATAGGAGACATACTGGCAGGTCACTCTGGGCTGACATCTGCATATACATAACAAATTTCTTTAGAAAGAACATGTATTAACAAAAAATCATAAAACATAAAAATAAAAAATATGATCTTACCCAACTCCTCGTCCCAGTCATCTCCCTCCGGGACTGGAAGATCTGGATCACCAGTGAAATCGGTTCTTGCATATGGCCAGTCTTCGACTACGATCAACTGATGTTGTAGCCACCCAAAAAACTCCAGCCTCCAGGACATCTGTTGGCTCGCTCCCGCTCTGGGCATCAGTGCTACCCAACGAGCCATTCTCGGCTCTCGTGGTATCGGCTCAGCTACTATGGCCCCTTGGCCCTGAAAGATTGGTAATCGTTCCAAGATGAACGATACCAGGATAGAACCATAGCCAAATTGTTTCAGCTTGGCTTGTTTTCATTTTGTCAGCTTCCTCTTCATGTTGACTGTCACTGCTGTGGCCCAATCGAACAGTGTAGGACTCATACACTCAGAGGCGTGTATGAGTTCGGCTTTGGTGGCTTCATGTGGGGCCTGCGCTCCTGCAACCCGCGTAATGGTGTGTAGCACTACTCTGAGTGCTAGATCCTCAATAGTGTGAATGTCTACCTTTCCGCTTCCAGATCCGGTTTGTGCCCCTGGGCACACCCTCGCCATTGCTTGCTCCATATTTTCACCTGATGGTCTGCTCCCTGTCAATGGGGGCACTGGACCTCTGCGCGACAGTCTGATTATAAAGTATACGTCAGAAACCTCCAGTTCCAATACTTGATCCCGCAACTTGAACACTTGTTCATCTGCATCCCAAATACTGATCAGGTACTGAATAAGCTCAGGTTGAGCTCCTAAGCAAGGTGTTAGGAAATTTTTTTTAAGCCCACGGTTCTTGAGGGCATTCATACAACTTTCATTTTCCATGGCTAATTCATCCTCTTCCCCATGCTCCCGTTCTCTCCATTCAATCACCATTTTTCTCGGTTGCCTGCATCAACATGATCAAAACCCTTGATTAGATCTCTGTCATGCTTAAAAACTCACTTAAATTACTTACAATTCAGAAATTTTGGGCGAAAAATTTGGTTCCGCCGTTGGCGCGGGCCCTGTGTATATAAAATCCCATTGGCACGGGTCCGTGCCATATACCCGCGCCAATGCGCGGAGCCCTAAATTTTTAGAATCCTTCCACAGAGATCCAATGAGCAATGGAAACTATGAAAAAATAGATTAAAATGGAGTACAGGGAAGCACCTCTTACCTGGAACAGAAGGGAATCTGAATGGTAGCCCGGATCAGTCGCAATCGTCGTCAGAAATTTGCACACCAAATGGACCACTATTGCTCTCCAACGAGGTAAATAGTAAAAGTAATTTTATTTTTACCATTTGAGACTTATTTATAAATTTTTGAACTCTAATTAGGTTTAAGAAGTAATTTTTATTAATTTTTTAATATACTTTGTCAAAAATGGATTTTACACTTGCCTCGATGTGCAGTAACAGGTTTTTACGCGACTAAAATGGTGAAACGAGTTGTATTTATACTTTTTCGGACTTGGTAAAAACACGAAAAAGTCACTTTGGAGTCATCTTTTAGCTCTTTTCTGACTCTCTAAACATGAAAAGATTGCCAAGGCCCTTGTCGTTTCGATCTCGTTAAAGTGGCTGCAAATCGACATCTACCCAGTATACGTTTACCCCTTTTTTCGGGCTGGGATGGATTATTTACGAAAAAGGAATACCCTAGCCTATCGCGACTAGGAGGTTTTCTCAGGCATAGTTTTCTACCTTTTCGGGTCTGAGAAACTATTTACGAAAAGGGACCTCTCGAGTTTACTTTTCAGCTATCTTTTCAAACTCTCTAAACATGAAAAGACACCGAATTCTTCCTTTTTCAGACTCGTTAAACTCTGATGACATTGGATTCAGTCATAATGACGCTATTCGAGTCGCTCCTTCATAGGGCTCGTTAAATGTACTAGGATGGATTCGTCCAAAGGACGGACTTATATTACAAGCATATGCTATCCCGTTCAAGCCTGTCATAAAAAATAACTGGGGTACTCGCCAGAAATGGCGGGGAAAAAATGGAACCAGCATCATTGTCGTGTCGGCAGTATGTCGCTCTTGAACATGGCACTTGTCTGCATTCGTGTCGGGTTGGGGAAATCTCATCTCGTTTTTCACTTGCCTCCGTGAGTTTGGATAATCCCTTTTGACCTCTCATCCGTTCTTTGCCTCGTCGCCATGACCTCTGATCCGTTGATGTGAAATACTGCCAAGTCCACTGTCGTGCCGTTTATATGTTTAAGAGAAGTTGACCTCTGCAAATATCAACCTCCCTTTGATTCTCATCTGATCATGATTCACAAAACATTATGTTCCTCTGTCTCGTGTCGATGATGTGGGAAACACTATGGCCCACCTTCGATCAAGGTCACTTCCTATCGACTCCAGCTCATTATCGGGGAAGATGATCTAGAGACTCCCTTCTGGTGCCTTGGAGCCTGCATGCCTCAATGGCAGATTCTTCGTGTTCGACGTGAGGTTTTCGTCATTTGCCTCCAATCGAGTGATTCTACAGGTGTTTGACGCTAGCTCATTGATTCACATGCCGTAGATTGTACCTATAGTACCTTGAGGGCCATCGTCATTATTGGTGGTACCTCTCGCGTCTGTTAATAGCTTTCATCATTGGATGGTAATCAGACGATGTTCTCGCATGTTCGACTTCAGCCCATTTATTTGCATGCTTGAACTTGTACTTTGTTCGGGTCGAGATGGAGCGCAAGAACCTGGATTGTGTCTGTTGTAATCCAGGCTGCGATTTTGTGGATTATTATGATTAGTTACATGACTCACTTACTGGATGGCTGCGTCCATACCTGAGTTTATTTATCGATCCTCACTGGATGGCTACGTCCATGCCTCGGATCTGGATTATTGTATGCTCTGTTATGGATGGCTGCGCCCATACCGCATATATATATCATGTATTTGAGACATCAGTTGTATTTCTTCACGCAAGTTTTCCGACGACAGAGTTTTCAGTCAGACACGTTCTCGTAAAGCATTTCACCCCTCTCTCTCTCTCGGGCCTCATGCTTTAGGGGGCATCTGTTACATAGTAATTTGTCACCATCCCTGCAATCCCCATCGTGCACATTAGAGGGCTCATTCCGTGACCTGTGAGTAGTGACATGGCTTGAAACCACTTTCATGACATCCCTCTGAACAATATCTTTCATTTCCCTGTAGACATCTCCTTGTGAAAAACCCTAAAAATGGTCCTTTTAGCATTGGCGCGAGTAGGAAGTTCAGTACCCGCGCTAATGGGGAAAATACTTCAAAGAGGCCGCGCCAGTTGGCGCTCTGTCCCAGAGTCGCACTCGTGCCAGCCAATTTAAGGAATGTTTTTTAAAAATAAATGGCGGAAGTTTTGTCCTAACTGATCCGGGAACTGATATCTATCTTGAGTTGGGAGGTTTGGCTATGGATTTCCATAGAGAGGAAGTGTTTTGCCACCTCTCATGGAAGCTTCCTTGATGATAGGGCCAATCCCACAATTATAGGGATCCCAACTCCCCTTCGTCCATCTATAAAAGCTTGCCCCTCTCCATTGCAAGCTAGTCTTCAAGTTCCCAAATTCCCAAGAGTCTTATGCTACAAGAGCCTCCATAATTATCTTAAGGCCAATTCAAGCAAGGAGACCATTGTCAAGAGCTAAAGAGAGAGGTTTGTCCCATCCTTGACAGGCTTTTCGAGACGTGTTCTGCTGGCGACCCTCCGAAGGAGAATTCAGCGTCAGAACTATGATTGTAATTTTCCTTTGATTCATTATTAATGAACGACTATTGGTTGCGGTTCCACTCTTTTTGTTTATGATGATGAGTTATGTCATTTTTGACTGACATATAGTTGCATCTACTGGATTTTACGCTTGCATTTGTTTTGTTTCTCGCATGTGCAGTTATCCCATCACGGAGATTGTGGGGATCGTGATCTGCCGGGGCTAGGTAATGGGAGCGCCACCTCTTCTACAAGCAACAACGTTGGATTCCAGGAAAGCCTTCATCGCTAGTTGGTCTATTTGCAATTAGGAACCTGCACTGTAGTGTGAACGATTGTTGCTAGACCCAGTCTGGGCTAGTAGGGATCGCCTCTGTCCCGAGAGGGGATTTACCTCCACAACATAATCCTACAACCAAATCCTTCCAAAACTTGGAAGTGAACTTGGAATCCTTGTCTGATACAATATTCTGTGAAACACCATGCATTCCCATGATCTCCTTGATGAATACCTATGCTACCACAAAAGTTGAATAAGTAATCTTTACTAGAATCAAGTTAGCTACCTTGCTCAACCTATCTACCACCACCATGAGAGAATCACGTTTCCTCGATGTCCTCAGAAAACCTGTAATTAAATCCATGGAAATAACCTCCCATTTCCATTCTGGAACCAAAATAGGATGAAGCAAGCCACCTGGTTGTTTACACTCTTCTTTGAACTATTAAAAATCCAAACATCTAGCCACAAATTCTGCCACTTCCTTCAATAGGCTTTGCCAATAGTAGAACTTATTCACTGTTGTTAAAGTCTTCTGATATCTCGAGTGAGTTGGATATGGGTTTACGTGAAACTCCCTCAAGATAAGCTTTTTGAGTTAATTTTCATCCAAAACATATATCTTGTCCCTAAATCTAACGAAGCCATATGTTGTAATATGATAATCCAAATCATGATTACATGTACCATGTTGTAACCTGTGCATAAGCTCCCTGTACCTGACATCTTGTTATCCTGCCTATAAGATTTAATCCTATAAATATGTCCCATATGAGCTTACTGCTGCAACATGGTTAGACTATATTTTCCAGTTGATAGCATCTGCAACCCTATTCTCCTTTTCCTTAATGTATGTGATCTCAAAGTCAAACTCAGTAAG
The DNA here is from genome assembly GCA_034641835.2 of Pinus albicaulis. NCBI lineage: Eukaryota > Viridiplantae > Streptophyta > Pinopsida > Pinales > Pinaceae > Pinus > Pinus albicaulis. The sequence continues at coordinate 526,711,774 of CM076569.1, forward strand.
GGTAGCCAACCATCTAGCTTGCCTGGAATTCAAAATTGGTTGGTCAAACATATAACTTAATCCATTGTGACCACTCATCAACACAAATCTCTTGCCAAGAAGATAATGTCTCCACATCTTCAACGCATGAATAATAACTTCCAACATAAGATCATGATTCATATAGTTATTCTCATGCTTATTCATTTTCCTGGACACATAGCATATCACTTGTCCCTCCGAAATGATGACCCCACCAAGCCATATTTGGAAAGAATATGTACACACTATGAACTATTTATCTACATATGAAATATTTAACACTAGAGAATTGGTCAACAACCATTTCAACTTTTGAAAGTTGGCTACACACTCCTATGTCCGTTCAAACTCCTTACCATTTACGTGAAATGATGTAATAGGATAGGAAATGCATGAGAAGTTCCTAATAAATATCATGTAGTAAATTTCTAAGCCCATGAATGATCTGATTTCCTCCATATTTCTAGGATATTCCCACTCCATGATAGATTTTATCTTTTCTAGTTCTACCACTATGCCTACCTTGAAAACAACATGTCCCAAGTAGTGTAGTTATGTTTGAAAGAAACTTCACTTGCTAATATTGGCATACAATTGATGGTCTCTTAGCAATATCTACACTGTGGATAATTTCTCAATATTCTCTTCCTCATTCTTAGAATATACCGGGATGTCATCAATGAATAAAATAACAAACTTGTCCAGATAAGGATGTAACACACTACTCGTCAAACACAAAATTAGTTAGAGAATTTGTCAAAATGAATGGAACTACAACAAACTCATAATTTCCATAACTTGTCTTGGAGGAAGTATTGTATATGTCTTCTTCTTTTATGTGTACCTGATGGTATCATAATCATAAATATATCTTTGAGAACAATGTTGCTCCGTTAAACTGATCAAACAAGTCGTTAATCCTCAGAAATGGGTACCTATTCTTGATCGTCACCTTGTTTAGCTGCCTGTAATCAATGCACAATATAAGAGTACCATATTTCTTCTTCACGAGAAACAAGGGTGCAGACCAAGGTGATACACTTGTCATAATGTATCCCTTATCAACAATTTCGTTCAACAACAACTTAAAATATACCAATTCTAGTGTACTCATCTTGTAAGGTGCCTTTGATGCAGGTGATTCCCCTGGTACAGAATCAATAGAAGATTCTACTTCCCTATGTGGAGGAAACTTTGAAATATCTACTAGAAACACATCTTGAAAATGCTGCAATACAGGGTACCTTTTGAAGATTTTTGCATCTTCAATTTTCTTACCCCTGTCACTATAAGTAAGAACTGCAAACATCACACACCATTTCCTACAATTGAAGTTACCCTACAAAGGTGTGACCATCCTCACTAATGTAGGCTTCTTCTTCCCCTCCAATATTATCTTCTCTCCATTATCATCCAGGCACTAAATATCCTTGTCGTAACAATCCACTTTGGTTCTGTGAATATACAGGAAATCCTTATCCAAAAATCATACTATATGATCCCAATGGAAGTACATTCAAATTTACTTCTGTAGGCCTACCATTCAACTCAAATGCATAAGCTCTTACCCAATGATGAAATATCTTTCTTATACCCGTGGCCAACTACACCAACCAAGAATTTTCATGCACTTCTTTTCTCAAGTCACAATTATCCACAATGTCAAGATGAAAATAACTATAATTATATCCAAGATCAATCAAAATAGATTTAACGTGATCGCAAAGCTTACCATCCCTCTCAAAGATAGATTCCTAGTGATCCACCTGCATGTTGTCCACCACCATATATATTTGAGGAATACTATGACCAACATCTCCACGTGTATGTGCCTCCTAAGCACTATATATCTGAGGCATACCTTCCTGGTACAATTAACAATCCTTCTTACGATGATCTTTGCCACATATCGACCAACGAAATGGTGCTATACTGTCACCTCTAGTATGATGCTCTCCAGGATGTGACACATCTCCCTTCTCAACTGCATTAAACTTCTTATAGGGAGGAATATTTTATTTCTCACATGTATCTTGAGGTATTCCCCGCTTCGGTGGTCATTTCCCTTTTACCTTATCATTCCCTTAAAGTCATGTTTAGGATCAACTTTTCACTTTGACTACTAATAACAATGCTTCAATTGATAGATGGCTTCCTCTATCAATATAGGCTCATGAAAATAAATATCGTCTCTATATGTTGTTGGAAATCCACTGATGAAGCTTTGAATGTTAGTCTTTTACTCCTTGAGATATGCCACGCACCTCAACATATCTAAGATTATTATAGCATACTCATCATCTGTCATAAAACACATCAGAAACTCATAAAATTCCATAGCTATATCATCATAGTACCTCTCTAATAAGTACTTCTTTTTTAATATCCTCTCGAAATCATCAAAAATCAAGTAGTCTTCCCTAATTCCCTTGACATTCTTCACATATTCTAACTAGATACCTTTTTCCCTTTAATATTAAATGTGGCTATCTTGGATTTCATGTTTTCTGAAAAGCTATGTAATATAAAGAATTTATTCATTACAAGAAACCATGCCTCTGAATCTTCTAGCTTATTCATCTCTCCATCAAATGTAGGAGGCTTCACTTTCTTGAAATCTTCAGGAAAATACGCCCTCCTCTTATAAGGATGGTGATGGTGATGACTATCATGATGTTTCCTGGATGAGGAACTAATATGATTCCGATACATACTAGCCCTCCTATTAGGTGTTTCCAATGATATTCCACGTCTAACTGTGTCTCCTTTATGCAATTTCTATCTGCATTCCATATCTACTACCATAGGCTCCATTATTTTTCTCTTCCCACTCTTTACTAATTCTAAAATTTCCGTGTTTCTGAAACTATGACAAGCTCTGAATAATCGTTGCATTAACCTGTACCTACTTTGCTTGAGACATTGCAAGTATTTCATGAGCCTCAACCAACCTATCATCATCGTCTTTGAAACTTCTAACATTTTCTCTCAAGCTTCTCAATATATCTAATATACCAGGAGAACACTCTTGTCCTTGTTTCCCAATTGATCTATACCAAGTGTCATGGGAACTGTAGTCTACCATTTCGGTTTTAATATTTGGTTATCTTCTTCTTGCAGGTATACAATGTCAGATAAACCAAATAGAAACCAAAATCAAATCCATACCCTAGTGATGTTTAACAGATGCTTATCTCATTTTCAAGATCAGTCCACATTAGAATTTACATGTATAATGATAACCATATCCATGTAGTAACATAACATCAGAACAGCATCATGCATGACCATACCAATTGTATACCATGATTTTTTGCATGGAAAACATAACCTTAACAACATCTATCCTTACCTAGAGAGCGCAAAATCACACTATGATACCACCCTACGGTATCAGACATGACCCAAATAGAGCACAAACCACTTTGATACCACCCTGTGGTATCAGATATGACCCAAAAGACCATAACTCGCTCTAATACCACCATGTAATGCCTCATCCCACATTTACCCACTTTCACTAGCTTCCCCAGGGTAAACATGAGCTGAGGATCACTATGATATGACCGAACCTCCTAAATGACTTTAAGGAAATGGAGTCGACACAACAAGACCTTACTGACTTTTCTCAGGTGCAACAAGACCTTCAGGACTATCCCAACACCTCCAGGTATCCAACCCCTATTATAACTCAACCTTTTCCTAACTTAGGGCCCAAAGCGCTCCTTTTCCAAGGCCTCCAAGTTACTATGGGTTCCCAGTTAATGCCATAGGCATGCATCATTGTGACTGTGGCCTTTTTCTTCTAGATTTCTGCTAGCGACTGTGAGAATTAAGGTGATTTTCCAAGGCTAGGGCTAGGCCTCTGCCTAGAAAAATATCAAACTTCTAGAACTCATAAAATACATCAAGAAAATGCTTGTAAACAAAAAAATTAGGACTTTACCTGACGATCCCCAACCAGGACTCACATTGTATCAAACACATGGTAGATATGAAATCTACAGGTCATGAATGAAAGTCTAAACATGAGGAACTAAAAACTCATCTGAGGTTAAACAAGAAGGGTTGCTACCTTCTCTCATTTGTTGTCTTAACATCAATTAGGTCTTTCATTCATTATTTATTAAGGAATGAATGAAAACATGAAAATATCCATAACTAAAATATGTCATAAAGCCATGCTTATCACAAACATATAACCAAGTAATTAAAAATAAGAGAACAAACATTAAATCCTCATAATAAAAAGTAGAGTTCCTTACCAAAATGAAGAGAAACTTATGTTTTATTAACCATGGGAAAATACTGACCAACTCTGGGACTTCCAAATTCCACATGACCATTGATTGGCTGAGTCAAATATGTCTTCATTTAATCACCCCCATCCCATAATTCCATGCATTAATGTGGGATCTCGTGGGATAAACCAATCCAAATACAGCCAAGGGAATCCAAAGGTTAAACCACCTCCACCCTCTCCATATTGTGATCACACCTAAACCAGTGTCACGATCACAAAACCAAACCGAGCTTGGATGCCTCAGAATTCCTTCACCATCCTTGAGGATTTTCCCTAACTTCACCATAGGTATTTACCATGTATCCCACCATTACTGCTCGAGGGATTTTGAGGTGTTTGAGAATTTTCCTGAGACCACCTCACCCCAGATTCTAAAACCATCTAGCAATTCAAGGGAACACACCAAAACCAACAACCCATGGAGTATGATTACTATAATGTTTACCGAAACTAAATCTTATGTCTAATCACAACTTCGGATCCTTGAAAGAGAATCGTAGCATATGTTTCTAAGTGCCAAGATGTTCCTGGGAACAATAGAGAGAGAGATTCCTTGTAGTGAGAAATCATTTCCTAAAGGGAATTCTCCATGTATAAATTCTCCATTTTCGAATTGGTACTACTCAGGATTGTGCCATCGTCAGTTGGAGCTAAGCAACTTGTAGGACTGAATGGCAGTTCCTTACAATAAAGAAAATCTCATAGAGAAGGACTTACAATAATGATGAATTGCATGTGATTTTTCTCTCCTAGTGCTTTTAGAAACCGTTGTTGCATCCTCTTCATCACAGTTCTCCCTTTGAATTATGTTATGACAGTGATGGTTACTAGTATTGGAGACCTTTGAGAAAATATGTTTAATATATTCTTTCGATCTTTTCAACTTGAATGGGATGGCTGCTGGTTGATAGTGCTTAGAAAATTATAGCTTATTACCTTATAATGTTTCTGCTAAGCCACCGTTTTAAGTATCCTTTCCCAATTCATAAGTTTCCCCAGAAGCAGGGAACCCAAACTCCTCATAGTGTCCTGAACAATGGGGATCTGTTTTCTTCCTATTTTTCATAATTTTGGTTCAAAATTTCCTATTTGTCTCCAAAGCTTGTTGCCAATGTTGTTTGATTTTTGATAATGGAAATTCGTCCAGTTTATCCACCATATGAATACTAAGAGGGAGCTAGAGCCTTTGGATTTTTTGGGAGAAGAAATGGACTCGAGATCTTTTGCGTTGTTTCCATTAATACCAGATATATCAAACTCGGATTCACTCTCCATAAATATATTCGACCTTCACCTTCTCGGAGAAACCTAAGCTGGTCGAGCTAGAATCTCAGGATAATCACTAGAACATTTATAAAAACTCAAATATAATAAGCCCTACATTTTTCAATGGCCCCAGTGAGCCCTGTTCTGAAAATATCTATCAGTTGAATTTTTGTAGTATTTTCAATCTCAGTTATTTGTACCTTGTCAAAATCACAATCAAATCGCCATACTGGTTATAGTAGAAGTACACTTAATCCTAACATATATAATATTTTCTACTCTCTCTATCGATCACAAAATATCATAAAACCTTGATCGTATCTGAGCTAATTACTTTGCACCATAAAAATTTCGTGGATAATCATTTTTTAGTATGTTAGATGTTGAGATGATTAAATAGCTCATGGAATTGAAATTCCATGAATACATTTAAAGAAAGAATGCAACTATTTAATCTTGGACTAAGTATGCTAGGGAGATGGAACTAAATATTGGCATGTATGTCTAGAATAATGGCCGATATCATGATCAAGATAATGTTGAATAATGACCATTAGGTCAATCTCTTGATTGAATTTCATTTCCAATAAATATTTATCATTAATTAGTGTTAACTTAGGATGTCACATAGGTTGATAAGTGTTGAAATTCAACATGAAAATGCACACACACTAGTCTGGGATCATACGTCACACAGTGATGGATCCTAGCAAGGCATTAGTGTTCAACCAATTTTTAAATAAATCAAAAAATTAATTGTAATCTTGTCTCATAACAACTTGTAATAGTTAACTAAGTGTGATAGACTTAGCTAGCTGAAGAATTTTGAGTTTAGGGTCAAAGGATAGGCATGTAGAGTGATTTTACTATTAACAAGATCTAATTGCAGCTATAGCACTAGTGTAGTGTGAGTGGGATTAGTTAACTCCCATTAATTGAGTTAAAATCAGTTTAACTAGTTCTAATTGTTTGATAAGCTAGTGGAAGATCAAGTGAGATAAAATATATTTAACTCAATAGTAGTGATCTACCAAGTAACTAATAATTCACTATTTATAGATGCATGCATGCTAATTTTGGTGGAGATCTGGTTGAGACAAAGGTTCAAGGCAAGTAAACTATCAGTTGTATTTTTAGAGAACTGCCTAGATGCAGTTATAAAACGACATGAAGCCCATGGTGGATTGTGCAATCAAGGAAGGTTGAATTTAATATTTAATACATGTTTAATTCTTTAGGGATTGTGTAAGAAGGGTAGGCTGAGGGTAGGCTAATAATTTGCTATGCATTTATCCAAATTTTCCTAGATCAGTGTGAATAAATTAATAGAGTGTATGAGGTTGTGGTGAGCAAAAATACATTGTATTGTTTCATGATTCCTTGGTTGATTATACAATAAATATGGAGAGGTTTTGAGTAGTTTATTTCATGAGGAAAAACTTTTGTTCTGGATTGATTTACTTCTTTCTCTTAATTTCATGTGATTGAGCGATCATGATTTATATTCCTCGAATATTGTAGAAGTATTTAGTATCTTGTTTTATTAAATTGCATGATCAAATTGAATCCATTGCTGTAATATCTACATGGTATAAGAGCCATGTTATATATTTTCTACATGGTATCAGAGTGCTAGGATTCACAATAGTGGATAAGAAATTGAGTTTGTATTGAACATTATTCAAATTTGCAGATACTTTCTTTGGAGCGATAATCGAATCAAGAGGTTTTTCAATGGAATGAGACTCGAATATGCACTCGAGGGAAGTTTGAATTATATTGCATGGAAAGACAAAATGGAAGAAATGTTGGAGGATACTGGGTTGAAGGAATTCATAGATAATGATATTCCCAACCCCACAACAACAGATACCGAACTTCTTGATGCATGGAAAAAGAAGGTAGCAAAGCTGAGGAGGATCTTGTTAGAGGGAGTTCAAGATCATATTATCTCAAGTCTCCATGGAAAGGAAACTACATATGTTATGTGGAAGGCCTTTATAGACCTATTTCAAAGAAGAAGTGACCATAAAAAAATGGTACTCGAGGACAAGCTCAGGATAATCAAAATGGAGAAGGGCGACACAATCCAGAAATACTTGACCAAGTTCAATCAATGTCAAGATTAGCTTGGAAGTGTTGGGATTACTGTAGTTGATGATGAATTGGTGAGTTTAGCACTTCTAGGCCTTCCCAAGAGATTGCATAGTTACTAGGACTCTATGAATGGGAGGGAGAATTTAGCAGATTGGGAGAGACTATGGTCAGATTTGGTATAAGAAGAGTTTCGACAGAATACCAAGGATGAATCCTCATCCAAGACTAATGATGAGGAGAATTGTGCTTTGGTTGGTAAGGAAAAGAAGGGGAAAGGAAAGAAGTCCTATTCCAAATCCGAGACCAAGAAAAAGGTAATAAGTGTGACATGTCAAGGGTGAAATATTTTCACTGTCATGATCATGAAAACTATGCCACAAATTTTCCAGAAAAGAAGAAAAACAACAAGAAGGCTATAGGAGCTGCAGCGGGTGAATATTTTGCCTCACAATTTGAGTTTTGCTTCTCTCTCATTGCATGCATGGCATCAACTGTGATGGGATCTATCTAGTACTCGAAGAGTGGAGCATATTTCCACATGATGGGAAACAAATAAATCTTTAGTAGCTTGGAGGAGAAGGGCCTTCAGATGCAAGTTGAGATGGGTGATGATGTGAGGTATAACACTACCAATATTGGTACAATTACTTTCGAGAGATAGTCAAGTAAGACATTCATATTAAAATATGTCATGCATGTACTAGGCTTGAAAAATAATTTAGTTTCAGTTGCTATGTTAGAGGATCTTGGATATGATGTGGTTTTTAGTGAAGGAAAGGTGTTACTTCCTCACAAAGCCATAACATAGGTGAATAATATTGGGGTTCATGTGAATAACCTCTAGAAATCACCTAATGTAGATGGCTATGCATCATTTAGTAGTAAAGCACAGAAGGTGGTGAGCCCAGATACAAGTTAGCTATGGCGCAGGAGATTGGGCCATCTACACCACAGTGCTTTGAGGATCATGCAATGAATTTCTATAGGTCTTCCAAAGGGTACTCTTGCGCAGATATACACATGCAAGGGATTTACCATGGGGAAGTATACTAAAGCCACTTTTCAAGGGAAGGTGAACCGAGTAGCAGGAATCCTTGAGATAGTTCACTTAGATGTGTGTAGACGATTATTTACACCTTCCACAGCAAAGCACATATATTATGTGAATTTTGTTGATGATTTTTCAAGAAAGTGTTGGACCTTCTTTTTGTAGAAGAAAGATCAAGTGTTCTCTGGTTTTTGTGAGATCAAAGCACTGGTAAAGAAAGATAAAACGAAGAAGGTGAAGGCTCTAAGGAGCGACAATGGTGGTAAGTATATCACTAATGAATTCAAGAACTTATGTTCCAAAGAAGGAATTCAGAGAGAATTGATTGCACCTCATAACGCACAATAGAATGTAGTTGTAGAAAGAAATAATAGATCAATTGTGGGAGTAGCACGAGCTATGTTACATGATCAGGGCCTACCATTGCATCTGCGGGCAGACGCATGCAAGACAACAATATTTTTGCAGAAACGTAGTCCTCATCGGATACCTGGCATGACTACACAAGAGGAGGCTTTTTCAGGTAAGAAACTGTATGTTTCATATTCTAAAATTTTTGGCTCATATCTCTATTTCCATGTGATGAAAGATGCTAGGAAGAAGCTAGAACCAACAACATAGGTTGGGATATTTTTGGGGTACATTGATACTCCCCACAACTATCGGGTGTATTTCTTGGCTAACAGGATGACAGTTGTCAGGAGAAATGTTAAATTTGATGAGGAGAAAGAAATGTGATTTTCCATTAAAGGGAAGCTTGACTTGAATGTACATTAGGAACTCTTAGTTCCAAAGGATGAACCTCATGATGTGGAGCAACCACAAGCAGAGGATCATGGAGTGGAAGAAGCCATTCATGCAGAGCTAGCCATCGAAAATGGTAGGAGGCACACCAACGAGGCTGACAGATTGATGCTAGATGCAATAGATGATGTAGGTGAACCTACATCATAGCGCAAGCAGAGAAGGTCCCCATACAGGTACACTAGATTCATGGCTCTTATGAGTGACTCTATTGTGAGATAATCGTCCTCTTTTGAGGAAGTAGTGCACCAACCAACATAGGTTGATGCCATGATTGAGGAGTGTGACTCTATTATTAGAAAGAATGCATGGGAAGTGGTCCCAAGACCAGTGGGAAGGTCATTGGTTGGATGCAGATGGATTTACATGGTGAAGCAAGTAGCAGATGGGAGTGTGGAGAAATACTAGTCTAGATTTGTGGTAGGAGGATTCTCAGAGGTAGAGGGGATTGACTATGAGGACAATTTTTCACCGTCTACAAGGTACTCATCGGTTAGATCTATCCTTGCACTCTCAGCGTAGATGGGGTAGAAAATACATCACATGGATGTAAAGACAACCTTTCTCAATGTATTTATTGAGGAGGAAGTGTGCATTAAAAATCCAGAAGGTTTTGAGACCTTTGACAGGGAGTCGCATGTGTGCAGACTCAAGAGAGCATTGTATGGTTTGAAGCAAGCACCTCATGCTCGGTACACTAGGATCAATAATTATTTCACTAGGTTGGGTTTCACAAAGAGTGAAGTGGATGCGAACCTATATCATATTGTGGTTGATGGTAAGTTTTTTATTATTTTACTTTATGTTGATGATATTATACTGGCAGGTGATGAGCAGCTCATAACTTCTTGCAAAGAGTATCTTGCAAGAGAGTTTGAGATGAAGGACATGGTGCTCTTGCATTATTTCCATGGATTGGAAATATGGAAAAGAGATGGGGAGATATTTATATCTCACAACAAGTATGCCAAGGAGATTATGAGGAAGTTCCAAATGAAGGGAAACAAACCCATGGAGACTCATCTTGCAGGAAACTGGAGCTAGGAGGATGCTACTTTGGGTCATCTAACACACCACATATGTATTTGGTGAACACACTACCAGACATATGCTATGTATTTAACTAACTAATTCAAATTGTGGTTAACCCTACAAAGTTCTTTTGGAAGGAGGGGAAGCATGTGTTGATATATCTCAGGGGCACTACAGAGTATGTATTATGGTATAGATGTATAGAGGGAGTGAAGCTTCAAGGCTTCACAAATGAAGATTGGGTAGGTAGTCCATCAGACATGAAGAGCACATTAGGGGGAATCTTCAGCATAAGATCAGCCACAGTTTCTTGATACAAGAGGAAGAAGAGATCAGTTGCACTAAGTTTAGTTGAGGCAGAGTACACGACAGCCAGTGAGTCTGCATGTGAGGCCATCAGGATCTTGAATATACTTGTTGTTTTGTTCAGTCATCACATGGATCCGACGGTGATACATTGTGATAACCAGAGTTGCATAAAACTCTTAGATAATATAATATTCCATGACAATTCCAAACATATTGACATCTGTTACCACCATCTCATAAATTATGTCACCCCACGGAGGATGAGGATGAAAATATCTTGATGAAGGCGCTTGCAAAGAGAAAATTCGAATACCACAGAGGCAAGATCGGGGTATTAGATAATCCCTTTCTTGTTGAGAGGGAGTGTTGAAATTCAACAAGAAAATGAACACACACTAGTGTGGGATCACAGGTCACATAGTCATAGATCCTAGCAACACATTAGTGTGCAACCAATTTTTAAATAAATTGGAAAATTAATTGTAATCTTATCTCATAGCAACTTGTAATATTTAACTAAGTGTGATGAACTTAGTTAGGTCAAGAATTTCGAGTTTAGGATCAAAGGATAGGCATGTAGAGTGATTCTATTTTTAACTGGGTCCAGTTGCAGTTATAGCACTAGTGTACTATGAGTGGGATCGGTTAACTCACATTAATTCAGTTAAAATCAGTTTAACTAGTTATAATTGTTTGATGAGCTAGTGGAAGATCAAGTAAATTAAGATAGATTTAATTCACTTGTAGTGATCTACCAAGTATCTGATGATTCAATATTTATAGATGCATGCATGGTAATTCTGGTGGAGACCCAGTTGAAACAAAGGTTCAAGGAAGGTAAATTATCAATTGTATTTTTAGAAAACTACCCAGATGTAGTTATAAAACCACAAGAATCCCATGATGAATTGCACAATCAAGGAAGGTTGACTTTCCTATTTAATATGGGTTTAATTCTCTAGGGATTGTGTAATCAGGGTAGGCGAAGGTTAGGTTGTTAATTGGCTATGTCTTTGTCCATTTTTTCCTAGATCGGTGTGAAGAAATTGGTAGATTTTATGAGGTTGTGGTGAGCACAAATACATTTATTTTCCCCGGGAAAATCTTGTGTTATGGATTGATTTACTTCTTTCTCTTACTTGCTTGTGATTGAGTGATCATGATTTATATTCCACAAATATTTTAGAAGGATTCAGTATCTCGATTTAGTACATTGCATGATTAGATTGAATCCATTGGTATAATTTATACATGGTATGAGAGTTGTGTTAGATATTTTCTACAATAAGTAGGTGTGATTTTTTGGTTGGAATATGGTGAAAACATTTGTGGTTAGATTTTGATTTGTGTTATTTAAATTAGTTTTTTGGCTACATATATGAATTCAACACCCTTCAAAACTCTGGGGTACTTGATTATGAAGAGTTCACTTGTAAAACTTGTGATTTCAATGAATCACTACCGGATACTATCATAATATAAAGTGAAAAAAAAATATAAACCCTAAAAATTTTCAAAAATCTCACTTAAAACTACTCATTGATTATATATATACATATATGCTTATAGGTATACAGTTTATTTACCTTTTCGAAACAATTGTTAAACATTCATTAAAGCTAACTTAAAAAGTTGCATTGGTGATATTTTATTTATATTTTTTAAGAGTATATGCATATATGATTTATTTTTTAATATTTTTCTAAGAAAATATATGAGATTTAATAAATTGAAATTTAAAAATTTATTAAAATTAATATTGATTTTATAATTGATTGAATTTGATTAATACAATGGAAATAAAAAATATGAGGAAGTAAAACGTATTTTAATTGATTCATGGGGAGAATAGTCTCTCTTAACTTTTCACATTAGGAATAAATAAAAATGTGAAAAACCAAATATCTCTTCCAAATAGACTTTATGTTATAAGATATAAATGAAATTTCATATTGAATGTGCTTTTGGAAGTTATTATGATATATTTGTCTCTTCCAACTAACCTAAACAACCAAGTACTCAGACAAATGTCTTACATGGTGCACAATTAGGGAACTTTGTAAGATTTGATTAAAATGACAATCTTTCTTTCATCTTCGTAATGGGTTTAGAACCTCAAAGTATAAGTATGTCTATATCCATGATATATTTAACCCAAGTTTCACGAAAAAATGGATGATATTTTTATTTGGGCTGCATGTTCCATGACTTGCATATGCATTATTTCTGACGTATGTGATGATTAGTCTCTAGCCTTAGTGTTTGAGAAAAAGCATTGAGTTAAAAAATAAGAGCAAAGTCCACGAGTGTTTTCTCGGGTAGAATTAATGAAAATTATTAAAAAATAATTCAAAATACAAATATAAATGAAAAATAAAATATCAAGATTAAAATAAATTAACTCTCGTATTGAAATTAAAGTGTACCTCAAATATCCTTAGAAACCTGCAAAATCATAATTTTTCCTTGCAACCACTACGTTTCTCTAGCTATTGTCACTTTATGTCTATAATTACGAAAATATAAGAATGTGACTAAGAGGGATGTTATTTCTATCCACAATGTCAATATAGGATTGTGATCACTAGAGACCTAACTTTGGTCTATGAAACCATTCCACACTAAGATCAAACATGATGGTTGAGTTTTTACACATGTGATGTAAGTGAAAACCAGCTTTGAAAACTAGCTTTGCAAACATGGACATTGGGATAAAATCGACAATGGCCCAAAAAACCACATAATTGTAAATATAAAAAATATTGCTAGAAGTAGGAAAATATTGGAAAAATTAACATACCACAAAAATATTGGTAAGAATCGGCAACATTCGCTAGGCCAAAAAACCGTGATTTTCTGATGTTTTAATGATAAAAAAATATCTTTTCAACACTCCTGAAAACTGAAGATCTTTAGTGGGAATCACTCATGGAAGTTAAGAAAAACAAAATTGAGTTGTTTGGTATAGTTTTCAAAGTATTAAACCTAATAATTTCCATCAGTAATCACAACTTCGTTTTATTAAAAGGTTAGATGTTATATCCTATTTGGATCCCTTACCCTAAAATCCCATATTATATCTCAGAGTGTTAGTTGGAAATTTTGTAGCATATGAAAAAGCTCAAAATATGTGGCAAAATGGGTTGTAGAAATTTATGCATCAATAAACAATGGCTATATATTTCCATTTACCTTAAATTGATGGTTTTTTTTTTGGAAGGAAGTCTATAATAATTGAAATATAATTATATAATAGTGGTTGTAATATCTCAGGTAGGCATAGCCACATGAAGGGGTAAATACAAAAGATAAATGGAGTTATAATGTTTTCATTGGATATTGCAAATATCATACCTTGAAAGATAACAAAATATATTATTTTTAAATGGTTAACCTACTAGATCAAACCCATGGTTTATTCCCCTTAGAGTATTACCAAAGTCTATGTAAGGAACCTTTTCCAACTAAATGAATTTTTTCATCAAATCAATAAAAGTGTTTTTACTGGATTTTTTTGTTAACCATCATAATAAAATGTTTTTACTAATTATCATATCCTGTTTTTTATGAAAGAGTAAGTTCATAGATATGTCCTTGGGAGAAATAATAAGAAGTAATAACTATAAAATATGTTAAATGTAAATGTAAAAACATACTTGATAAGGTGTGAGATACATTCAATTAAACATATGACACACTTAAATACTATCCTAATGGCCCTTGGTTTTAATCTACGAAGAGGTCTCTTGGAATTGAAATATGGTTTACATTAATCTACACCAACCCTAACAGATTAGTTATCCAACATACCCCCCCCCCCCCCCAGTCCAAGGGGTGTACATGAGTCAAAGAAGCAATTCGAAATACCAAAGTGAATGAAAGACAATGACTATATGTCCTCTCTAACATTGTGGCTTAAAGAAGAATAAAAATTGAATGATGTAAGAGAACCCAAAGTTTCTACCAACATTGGTTTAAGGTTGATCACCAACTATGTATGTAGACTCAAAGTGGTTTCTAAAATAATTATGAAATTGAGTAAAAGTTGAATTTGTATGCAAAGTGGAAGTTCTCCTTGATCATGGTTTTAATATGAACAAAATCTAATGAGATGGGTAGTAGAAGTCAATGTCTTTTGTAGGTGTTGGCTTATGGCATACCACCAGTTGGCATTATGATGCATGTGTTGTCCTTGACGGAAACCCACTTGTAAAAGACCAAGTATATGGTAACTGGATAGGTTAAGAGGTGACAAAGTGATGGAAAAAAATGACAGAAAGTTGTGAAAAAGGTTTGGAGATCATAATCAAAATATATATAAAGATAAATAATTGAAGATATATAAACGAATCAATGAAGGAAAAGTTGTGTATACATGCGGCTACGAAGAAACAAATTTGCGTATGTGCTAGCGCACTAAATTTATAGTACCAGGTGTCTCTAACATGGTATTAGGCCACAATATAGCACAATAACGACTATTTGATCCCATCCAAGAATACCATCAGCCCTTGTATGATTTTTACTCATGTTATTGGATAAGGCTCAAACTATATAAGGAGGTGAAGGTCAAGGTGCTAAGTGTGCATGAGTGATATGAATGAATGATTACTTCAATTTGAAGTATCTTGGCATGGTATGGGATATATTTGGTTGATAGATCTGATATAATGATCCACTCATGAATAAAATGATGGATCATGATATCTAGACCTGAAATGACTACGTATTTGCATGATCTCTTTATGATTTGTTTAAATCTATTTCCTAGTGCATGTTTGTTGTAGCGAAGGGTATGATATGAGTAAGTTTGTTGTTCTAAAGTGTTCTACAGTCCTGAATTATTTACAGATATATACGTGGGTTTGATACTAGGAAGGCACGTATACACATGGGTTTGGTTATGCAAAGGTGTGTATATATTTAGTAATATGTTGAGATCTATATGCAAGTAGGTTTCTGAATAAGCGAGTACATATGCAGATATGTATTATGGAAGGCACGTATGCAAGCCAGGGTTTTGTTGAAGAATACAAAAGAAAATGTCTGATCAGTTTTGTTATGTTTCTGTTGTTTCTAAATGATGCCTTCATATAGATCTGGCTTGTTTTAGTATTGATGATGTTGTTATTTGATTGTGATTAAAGATCAATGATTGGTTGATTGAAAAATGATTGACGTTGCTAACTGTATGAGGGTTTTGTAAGATGACAAAATATTTCAGAATATCTCTGATCAATTCTATGACTAAGTCAGAATTCTAAACGTAGTATACTGAGATCTGTATGCATGTTTCTCTATAGAAAAGCATGTATACACGTGGGTTTCCATAATTAAATTAGTGTATACATTTTGTCTTATGAATGATCAGGGTGGCAGTTGATTTACTGTGTTAATACAAAAGTTTGTGTTCAGTTTCGTGGTCCTGTTACAATGATCTCATGGTTATGTATGAATTGGCTTTATGTGTAATTTTTTTGATCTACAAATTGTGATGTGTTAAAACTGTTTGATCCAGTGTGAAAATTTATGAAATGTGGTATGCGTTAGTGCTCAAGGTTGGATCCCTCAGCGAGGAAGCTGAAGCTTCCTGACAGTAGGAGTTGCTGATCAAATCAGGGGGTTGTATCTCCCTTCCAGCGGTCACTGGTAAATGAGATCAGGGGGTTGGAGACCCCTTCCAGTAGCTTTTGTGTTTTCTGGATTAATCCCTGTTGCGGACAAGAGCGGTTTCCCCAGTACCCCAACAGGTAACTAGAAGAAAAAAAACATTTGAATTCCTCTTTCTCTAATATATTTGAATTTTAGCTTATTATAACTTAGAAATGAGGAGGTTATGCTCCTACCTTTCAATTGAGAAGTTTTATGTCACCTTTTTCCTTTCACTCCAAAGCAATCCTTCATTGCTGAGAAGAACCTGCAATCACAAACAATCAAATGGATCAAAGCACCTACAATATATAATAATCATAAATACTAGTTCAACTTAGTGATCAAGGAGTCTAAGTATTCACGTCATTTCAATGAATTCTTAAATAATAAAACGAGAAAAAGAGATACATATGTATTATCAAGAACCAAAAAAAGCAATCTTACAACCTGAGCCTTGATGTTGTACAAATTTATTTCAATGGTCTCCTTCCCTTCCCTTGATGACAAGCTCTTCAGACCCAAATCTAACAGCATAAGTTTACAAATTGAAATCCCAAAAATTATCCAAGGTCCCCCATTCATTTATTGCTATGCTAAATTTATAGGTTGTTGAGATTCAACAAGAAAATTTCAGCACCTACACTACGGTGGGGCCCACAGTGCTATTTTTTATGCATGTCTATTTTAGTTATCCCTTAAATAAGATGGAAGATAAAATATAATCTATTCTCAATAATATCTTGTAATATTTAACTGAGAGTGATAAACTCATTTATCTAGTGGATTTCCAGTTAGAGGTAGTTGGTGAGGCATGTAGAGTAATTCTAGTTGTAACAGAGTTCGAAGTGCAGTGGTGAACTAGTTAATGCAGGTTGTAATCATTTTAACTCAGTTAAGTGAGTTAAACTCAGTTGCGCTAGTTGTAACTATTTGATACACTAGTGAGAGATCAAGTGAATTAAATATTAATTAATTCACAATCAGTGATCTCACAAGCAACCGAGGATTTAGTATTATTAGTTGCATGCATGTCACATCTAGTGGACACCCAGTTGATATCTAGGTGAAAGGGAAGTTGACTATCAGTTGTAGGATTATTGTGTTGCACCCATGCAACCAAACACCCATTGGAGTGCCCATGATACTTGGAAGTCAAGGAAGTCCAAAATTCCTATATTTTAGGGATTGCATTCATCAGGGATTGCGCAAGCAGGGCAGGCTGTCTGGAGGCAGTAAATTAGCTAAGTTTTTGTTAGTTTTTGTATGATAATGTGAGACAATTAGCTGAGTACTGGAGGGATATTGTGAGAATATTTTTGTATGTAAATGTTTCAGGATCCATGTTGAATATACAATAGAAGTTAGTGGGGTTTTGAGCAGCAAGCTTTCCCCAGGAAATTATCTGTTTTGTGTTTTTTTTTATTCTTCTTTAATACATGTGATTAGCGATTGTGTTTTTAATTCCACAAAATATTTGTAGAAGAAATTTAATATTTAACTTTAGTTTATTGTTAGATTGAGTGAATCCAAGATATACATGCATATTGTATAATTTATACATTGTATTAAAGCACAGTAGATTGCAGAAGTGAAGCGAGCTGAGTTTGTGACTGATAGATTTAGAATTTACAAAAAGACTTTCTTGGTGCTACAGCTGATTCAAGATCAAAATGGCTTTCAATGGCTTGAGGTTGGAGTATGCACTGAAGGACAGCTCAAAATATATTTCTTGGAAGGAAAGGATGGAGGTAGTACTCGAAGACTATGGCTTGAAGGAATTCATTGACAATGATGTTCCTAAACCCGTTGTGACAGATGTTGCAAATTTTGATGCAGGGCAACAGAAAGTGGAAAAGGTGAGGAGGATCCTATTGGAGGGAGTACAAGACCACATTGCCTCAAGCCTCCATGGGAAAGCCACACCATATGAAATGTGGAACGCTTTGACGGATCTATTTCGAAGCAACAACGATCATAGGAAATTGGTGTGAAAGATAAACTCATGAAGATCAAGATGGAGAAGGGTGACTGAATACCAAAATATCTAACAATGTTTGTCCAAAGTCGGGATGAACTGGGAAGCGTTGGTATAACAATAATTGATGAGGATTTGGTGAGTTAGGCTCTCCTAGTACTTCCCAAAAGTTGGCAAATTTATCAAGACTCTGTCAATGGAAGGGAAAAATTGGCAGATTGGGAATGATTATGGTCAAATTTGGTGCAGGAGGAGTTCAGATGGATCACTAGAGAGGGATCTTCATATAAGAATTAAGATGAAGAGGATTGTGCTTTGGCTGTAAAGGTGAAGAAGGGGAAAGGGAATAAATTTCGTTCCAAATGTGAGTCCAAAATGGAAAGAAGCATGACATGTCCAAGGTGAAGTGTTTTGACTATCATGAGCATGTGAATTTTTCTACTAACTATCCACAAAAGAAGAAAAAAAGAAGGCTGGAGGATCAGTAGCTGGTGAGGCTCTTGCCTTTGAATTTTAGCTTGCCTTCTCATTGATCACATGCATGGTGTCAAGTGCATTTGGATCTGTGTGGTATTTGGATAGTGGCACTTCCTTTCACATGAGGAGAGACAAGGAATTTTTCAGTGATTTGGAGGAGAAGGATCTCTAGATGCATATTGAAATGGGTGATGATGAGTGCTACAATGCTACCAGGATTGGTATCATTACCTTCCAGAGGTAGTCACGTAAACCCTTTCAATTAAAATATGTAATGCATGAACCAGGCTAGAAGAAAAGTTTAGTCTCAGTCATAATGTTGGAGGATAGAGGCTATGATGCTTTTTTACATGAAGGAAAATCCTTCCCGTGACACAAAACAATAGGAATACCCAAGACGATAGGGATTCAAGTTAAGAATCTCTACAAGTTGGAGGTAGATGGTTGCGTAGTAATGATGGGAAAGTCAGATCAAGTGGTGAGTTGGGATGAGGGAGGATTATGGAACAGGAGATTGGGCCATATTCACCATGGAGCCTTGAAATTCATGTTGCAGATTCCATTGTCAAGAAAAATGAATGGGAGATAGTCCCAAGAACGGTCGACAAATCAGTGGTTGGATCGAGATGGATCTACAAGGTAAAGCAAGCTGCTAATGGGAGTGTGGAGAAATAAAAGGCCATAAATGTGGCTCAGGGATTCTCATAGATCTAGGGGATAGATTATGATGAGAATTTTTCACCTGTTGCAAGGTACTCTTCTATAAGATCCATCCTTTCACTCTCAGCGCAGATGGGTTGGTGCATTCATGAGATGGATGTGAAAATTTTGTTTCTCAATGGGATCATTGAGGAAGAGTTTTACATATAGCAGCCTGATGGTTTCGATATATTAAACAGTGAGTTGCATGTGTGCATACTCAGAAGGGCACTGTATGGGTTGAAGCAAGCACCCCATGCTTCGTACACTCGGATAGACATCTATTTCCCCAGATTGGGCTTCACCAAAAGTGAAGCAGATGCAAGCCTATACCAGATTGTGGTTGAGGGTAAGATATTGATTATTGTTTTGTATTTTTATTATTTAATTTTGACTAGTGATGAGAAAATGATACACTCATGCAAGGAGGATCTTTAAAGGGAGTTCAAAATGAAGGACATGGGACTCCTTCATTATTTCCTTCGATTGGAAATATGGCAGCGGGATGGTGAAATTTTTATGTCTCAAGGAAAGTATGCAAAGGAGATATTGGGTAAGTTTCACATGGAGAGATGCAAACCCATGGATACTCCTCTTCCAAGAAATTGGAGGAAAGAGGATGCTACTGTCTACAAACAATTAGTTGGTTCACTGTTGTATCTAGTGAACATTAGACCAGTCATTTGCTACACAGTTAACCAACTCAGTCAAGATATGGATAAGCCTACCAAGCTATTTTGGAAGGCATGGAAGCATGTCCTGAGATACGTGAGGGGCACATCAAAGTATGGTCTATGGTACAAAAAGACAGAGGAAGTGAAGGTTAAAGGCTTCACAGATGCAGATTGGGTGGGTAGTCCATCAGATAGAAAGAGCACATCACGAGGCATCTTCAACATAGGATTGACAACAGTTTCCTGGTACAGTAGGAAACAATGATTTGTGGCACTCAGTTCAGTGGAAGCATAATGCAAGGTAGGAAGTCAAGCTGCATGTGAGGCTATCTGGATGAGAAAGATCTTGGTTGTTTTGTTTGGTTCTCAGATGGATCCGAAAGTGATTCATTGTGGTAATCAGAGTTGCATTAAAATCTTCATTAATATTGTGTTTTATGATAGGTCCAAGCATATAGATATTCGATACCATCATATCATAAATTGTGTGTAGAGAAGGATAATCTTGCTTCTATACATTCCCACAGAAGATCAGGATGCAGATATTCTGATGAAGGTACTCACTAGGAGAAAATTTGAATACCATAGAGATAGGATTGGGGTCAAGGATAATTCTTTTCATTGAGAGGGCGTGTTGAGATTCAACAATAAAATTTCAGCACCCACGCCTAGTGCATTAAGCAGCTACACTAGGGTGGGGACCAGAGTGCTATTTTTGGTGCATGTCTATTTTAGTTATCCCTTAATTAATATGGACAATAAACTGTAATCTATTCTCAATAATAACTTATAATAGTTAAATGAGAGTGATAAAATCAGTTAGCTATTGGATTTGGAGTTAGAGGTAGTTGGTGAGGCATGCAGAGTAATTCTAGCTGTAACAGAGTTCGAAGTGTAGTGGTGCATTAGTTAATGCAGTCTGTAATCAGGTTAACTCAGTTAAGTGATTTAAACTCAGTTGTCCTAGTTGTAACTGCTTGATACACTAGTGAGAGATCAAGTGATTTAAATATTAATTAATTCACAATCAATGATCTCACATGGAACTCAGGATTTACTATCGTTAGATGCATGCATGTCAGATCTAGTGGAGACCTAGTTGAGATCTAGGTGAAAGGGAAGTTTACTATCAGTTGTAGAATTATTGGGTTGCACCCATGCAACCAAACTCCCATTGGAGTGTCCACGATACTTGTGCAGTCAAGGAAGGCCAAAATTCCTATATTTTAGGGATTGCATTCATCAGGGATTGTGCAAGCAAGGTAGGATATTTGGAGGCAGTAAATTGGCTAAGTATTAGTTAGTTTTTGTATGAAAGTGTGAGAAATTTAGCTGAGTTCTGGAGGGCTCTGGTGAGAATATTTTTGTATGTAGTTGTTTCATGATCCATGCTAAATATACAATAGAAGATAGTGGGGTTTTTAGCAGCAAGATTTCCCCAGGAAATTATCTGTGTTGTGTTTGATTTTATTCTTCTTTACTTCATGTGATTAGAGATTTTATTTTCAATTCCGCAAAATATTTGTAGAGGAGATTCAGTATTTAAATTTAGTACATTGTTAGATCAGGTGAATCCAATATAAACATGCATATTTTATAATTTCTACATAGGGAGGATGAGGAGGTTTCTAGTTCCATTTCTCAAGGGATATGATCTTTAAGAAAGCGATTTTAGTTCCATACCAAGGGATGAGGTGCAGGTATGTAGCTGTTTGAGGTTTCTAATTTGGATAAGATTCCTCAACCAAAGCTTCTAAACTTACGTTTTATTTTTACGTGCTTGAACATACCTACGCACTTTTAGTGGAATAAACTACGCGGATCTCCGCAGTTGTTTTCCAGAAAATTTGCACATGTACACGTTTTGTTCAGGAAAATCGCAGAGGTGCTCAAAAATGGTTTTTAAGGAGTGAAAACAAAAATTCCTCTTGTCCCTGGTATTATTTTACTTCAAGATTAATAGGGAATTCACTTGAGACACTCCGTCAGATGGCGAGATATCTGAATTGACTGTTGTGGTGAAAATTTTTAGTGTAACAGATTGCCCCCTAAAATATTTTTGATGACTGAAGAAATTTATCATGTCAAAGCTTCAGATCAGAGACCAATTGGTTAAATATCTAAAACAAACAATCAAGGATTACAATATCATGATTTCATATAAACATCATTGAGCTAGTCATTCCCATACTTAGAGTAATAATAACTCAATGAACTAGTAGGGAAATACACAAATATCTGTATCAAAAGTAGACATAGTATGGATGCAACAATCAATGGATATATATTTACAATCATGAATATTTAATAAATCCATGCAACCTGGATGGATGAAACTGGATCCAGGGTCCCGATCTCCATCTCTTGATCCATATTACAAATATAACCATGTGAGTGAATGTATCGAAGTCAAACATGGTAGAAACCACTTGATTACGAGTCAATGATGAAAATTGTTAACAAGTGTGAGAGAAACCATCAATAATGACAGTGATCCTCAAGGTACTCCCAGTACAATCTATGAACTCTGATTAAATTTTTTGAAGTCAAACGATCATAGAATCCTTCGATCGAAGGTCAATGATGAGAACCTATCGTTGAAAGTGAGAAACCTACCATTAAGCCATGCAGGGCCCAAGGTACTGAAAAAGCGTTTCTAGATCAACTTCCTAGATAGTGAGTTGAAGTCAATAGGAAGCGATCCTTCGTAGGAGGGCCTACAACAAGAAACTTCATGTCAAGTTTTGAAGAACAATATTTGAAGTGATTCAGCTGATTTAGGGATGACTGACACGATTGAAGGTTATGAATAGCAGGGTAATTTTTACTCAGGTTGGACTTCTCTTGAACATATTGGCGACATGACACATGACTTGGCAGCATTTGACTCAACGATAAACCCAAAACCAGCTGAATACCTTCAATGAGTTTTGGCTAACTGTGAGACAAATGGATTTCCCAACACAAAAAAAATGTGATAGAGTGTCATGTTCAAGAACGACATACTACCTTTAATAACAAGTATAAAATATGGATTATTTTTCTCACTTTCTACCCCACCATTACTGACAAGTACCTATTTATTTTTGTCAATATTGAGGAGGATACCATTTTCTTGTTGTGTAAGCTCATCCTTCACACGATTTCATCTCAGTATCTTTAACGAACCCTAAGAAGGAATGGTTTGGTACTATTGTAATCGACAGGTCATGTACTATTTAAGTTTTTATGAGTCCAATGCAAGGGTAATTCGATGTCGTTTCCATGTTTAAAGAGTTTGAAAAGACACAAAAATAAAACTCATGTTGTTCTTTCAACGTAAATTTTTAACGAGCCTGAAGAAAGTAAAATCAGTGTTTTTCAGTTTTAGGGAGTCAGAAGAAAAACATAAGTAAACTCCATAATGTTCTTTTTGTAAATTTAGTCTCTCGAACCCGAAAAAGGATAAAATTATGTAGGAGAGAACTCTATTGACTATTCTTATTAAACATATACCTTTTTTGTAATTAGTCTAGTTCAGTTTGGAAAAGGGGTAAACTTATACTGAATATACGACTGTTCATTTGTTTTAATGATTTCAAATAGTCAAGTGGTCGACTATATTTTCATGTTTAGAGAGTCTGAAAAGGGCTTAAAATAGGACTCCATGGTTTCACTTTTTCCTATTTTTTGAGATCTCAAACTTTAGTGATAAAAGTTGACTCTGTGGCTGAATTTCAATTTAATTTATGAGCGAGAAAAGACAGAAAGAGCTCAACATTTTATGTGTTTTATGAGAATTAAAGATAGAAAAATAATCTTGGGATTTTCATGAGTTTTACAAGTATTGAAAATAACAATCAAAATGGACTCAAGATAGGTTTCATTTCTATACATACTTGAAACAAAGAAAAATTAGGCTTGAGAGTGGTTTCATTTTTACACAAGCTTCAGATAGAGAAAAGTGTGCTTGAGATAGGTTTGTTTCGTTTTTACAAAATCTTGAAACAAAGGCAGAATCATGCTTGAGATAAGTTTCAATTCTCCCCTGTCATAATCTGCATGGGCACATTCCCCCCAAGGTTCATTTAATTCACCTAAGTAGACTACTGGTTATGAATAAGTGGATGGAATGAAGGTTCATTTACGAGATCATGTGAAAGACCCAACTTAACATTTATGAGATCTAGTCAAAGACTCAACTCAATTACGAGAGGATTTGTTTCATTTTTTAACAATCTTGACACAGGAAAGGAACTATGCTCATTGAACCTTGTTTCATTCTTTTTTTTAACGATCTTGACACAAGAAAAGGAACTATGCTCATAAGGGCCTGATTCATTTTTTAACGAGGTTGAAATAATGAAAGAAGCATCCTCATGGAAACCTGTTTCATTTTTTAATGAGGTTGACATAGTAAAAGAACTATCCTCATAAGGATATGTTTCATTTTTTAACGAGGTAAACAAAGTAAAAGAACTATCCTCATGGGCTTGTTTCATTTTTTAATGAGGTTGACATAGTAAAAGAACTATCCTCATGGAAACCTTGATCACGGTTTCCAACTGGAAGGAACACATGTCAAGTGACATATTTCGATCATGGCCCCTAAGAAGTCTTCATTAGAAGGAATAACAGTTCTTTGAAAGGAAACCATGTCAAGGGACTCAATAGGGGAGAAGAACATCAGGTTCAAATACCCCCATAGGGTTCACCATGTCAATTACCAGATCTAAGCCAAAGGAAGTCGAGAAAATAATGAGAGGATCGCTTGCATTGGTAACTAAAAGCATGGGACTCATTTCCACATAATTAACCCATGATGGGGTAGATACCACCTTCGTATAAGGAAAATTCAACGGTGTCAGATAGTTGGTAGTCAAATCAAGACTAATGAATGAAAGCTGGTAAATAGTCACAATGTTTCCATTGTGAGGGAAAGACATCACGTGAAAGAGTGTCGATACGAAAATTTCATTTCATAGACATAGTCTCACCCAAGGATCAAATTGAAATCCAAGGGGCCTCAGACTACCATAACGTCAATACAAAAAGTTTTACTTTCCAAGGTAATAGCAAACTTAGGAAGGATCCATAAAGATTCACTAATGGTTCTATTAAAAGCTGATAGATTCTGTGTAACAGGCACAAGCTAAAGGGAACCCAAAGGCTGCCAAGCTGTTGAGGATAAAATACTAACAGAAGCACCCTCATCTACATTTGTTCGATCCACATTCTTACCACAAGCCTTCATAATGATTTGGAAAGTGATGGAAGAAGAAATACGAGGTTCTGTGAGTCTAATCCAATCAAAGGAAAAGACCTTGGTACTTGGAAGGGGTTATGTAGAAACAGGTGAAATACCCCCTGACGTAGAAGAATCTGATGTAACAAGAAGAACCTGAGATGTATTAATTTTACTCTCTATAGGGAGAGTGGGATCGACCGAATATGAAATAAAGTCGACCACTTGATCAGCTAATGGATCATCAACCTAAGTGATATGGGTTTCACTCTCCAATGAAACAGTGGGATTGACTGTACCGATTAGATCAATCACATCGTTAACTGACGGTAGGTTGGGAGAAATTTTATGGTAACTAGTTGGAATTTTTTTCCGTGGAATATTAAGTTTTTCCAACAATTTTGAGGCTTCATCCATGTGAGGAAAATGTGTGTTTGATGTCTCCCTTTTCATAACCTACAAGGAAACCTAACTTTAACTTTTTTCCCAGGAACATGGGAATCACTAGTTGATGGATCAACAATAAGTTGACACAATTTTTCTGACCATACTTCCAAGACCTTAGGAATACTAAGACAATTGATAAGGAAGTGGTAACCCTTACAAATATTGCAAGGGAATTTGGGTTTATGATGCATGTTGGAGGTTTCCTCAACACTACCAACACTTACATCTATGGTTGGTTGGTTGACTTCTTTATTATATTGCTTCTTTTTCTTCTTCTTAGCCACCAAGTTACTAGCATCAAGGATTTTACCAAGCGAAGATGAACAAAGGGAGGAAGACAAGTTGGGCAATGAAGGTAAAGGGTCAACATGATTTTGGTGATGTTCAGATGGTGAACTCTATTGAGGTGAAGCATCTCGTTGAGGTGGAACAATTTTAGTATTTGAAGCCAACAAATTTGAAAATAAGCATACCAACAAACCTATGGTAAATCCAAGTAATGACAATGAAGCCATATAAGGAGGATCAACATTTCCAAAGTAAGGAAAGAGACTAATATTCTCATTAAGAGGGGTTCCTTGGTTGGTAAATTTTGGAACTATTGCCATTAGATTAAACTACAGTGAATTTTATTAGAAGTTTTAAAATATTAACAATTCAAATTCACAATCCACACCTAATGTCTCTAAAAATAAAAAATAATCAAATGAACCTGCACTATCAAATCTAGGAGTCAAACCACAAACAAAGAATTTGTTTTCACAATGAAATAAATAGTTGGTGATGAAATCCAATGTCGCAGAGATCAGTGTGAAAAAATAGCAGTTGGAACAGTTACCCTAACAACCTGCTTAATGAAATAGTCTAGTGCAAGTAACTCCACTATTCCATCTCGAGTGGATATTACCCTCCAAAAAGTCCAAGTGATTCTAGTCAATGTTTGTTCTAGTTATAGTGGGACGTTCCCTCAACCACCACCTTGGGAGAAATCCTAAATATTATGTCTACTATGGTTACCAATTGAGACAATTCAACCGAGGGGAACATTTTATGGCATGATATACATGCAAGGGCAGAGTATCAAAGCTCAATCCCCTTGAAAGCACCTCGACATGGTAAATACAAGGTTTACTAACAAGTGATCCCATTTTCCTCGATAATGGTCAATATGAGGTTTACCAGTTTTATTACATACACATCTTCTATCTTTACAAATGAGGTAGGGACGCTCACTCCACTAGGTGCGACATGACCTCGTGCTTCACTCTTTTGACAAGAGCTTCCCATAGAAAAATTGGAACAAATGGGATTTTCCTTACCGCAAGATGCTACTTTCTTGTTTTATCTACTTTGGAAAGTTAATTACTCCCTATTCCAAAGCACTAATCTTCAACTAGATTGGTGGAAAGAACCCTAGAAAATGTAAAAATTTCTAGATGGATTTTATTTAGCGTTGTGTTATTTTGGTTTTTTTCTTTCTCAAAGGGTAAATGGATATGAAACCAGTGGTGTTATGAATTGACCATAAACTTAATGCAATTGAATATGATAATGTAATATTTTCACTTCGATGAATCCTAACTAAAGTAAGGAGAGAGGTTCCATTCACTTCCAACAATGCAAAAATTGATAAATAAGAGAAAATGTAACAAATTCTCTAGTGCACTAATTTCAGAAATAAAAACTAATGCTAATCTATTCAAAACAATTGTTTATTTTTATGTTTTAAAACAAGCATAAAAACATGTAAATTCAAACCAAGGCTATATTTCAATGAGAGGAACGATCTTTCAATTGATGAAATAACTATCTAGAACATGCATAAGTGAATATATGATGAGATTCATTGAAAGAAAAGAGATTGACACAATCAATTCTAGAAGTGAAAGACTTTTTTTTGACAGATCAGAAAACCAACAAAACTCAAAACCCAAAACTGTAAAGATAAGTGATTTTCCTCAAAAATACAACCAAACAAACTGAACTAAATCTACAATTGACTTTTCCTAAATGTAAACTATGCAGTTGTAATCTATGCACAATTCACTTGAAAACAATTCAAATGTAATCTATGCACTTTTTTTGTTCATATTCTGAAAATGAAAATTATAACTATGAAATTGTAACCTATGCAAGAGAATTCTGAAACACAAGATGATTCTAAATTAGAGAAATAACAACAAGACTATTTTCCTTCACGAATGTAATTTAAAGAACCAATCAAGTGTAAGTAAAGAATATTGGGTGAGAATTTCAAAGGTCAAAAGTAAAAACACTTAAAGGAAATTAACACTCTATCCATTTATCATCTATTGTAGTTGGGAATTAAGTTGGGTCACTTTCACAGTCATATGACCCATACTTTTGATAAAGAAAGAGATGGTCTATTACACTTACTTATGCTGATTCACCATTAAAGAGCATATGCCATACACCTAGCAGCAACACATAGCCATACATACTTAACATAATGGAGACATAAAACAAAAGAAAAAAGATGCAAAAAATGTTAATAAATTGAGACAAACCTTGAATTAATGACCAAAAGAAATGAAATTAAGAATTTCTCAGAAAAGAAAATTCAAAAAACCCAATTAACTTAATAGAGAATTAATGAGACTGTAAACAAGCTAACATGATCATAAAAAACCAAAAATATGGACTTAAATCAGAGGAACCTTAAATTTTTCAAAACATTTACAGGGTTATGTAGCTAGACAAAAGATTTTAGTGCACATGTGCACTGTTTCTAAAGAAAAATTGCACACATCTGCACTCTGTTTCTGAACAGTAACTATGTAGATCGAGAAAATTAAGGAAAAAAAAAGTTTCAAACCAGAAATTTCAATTCTGAAAAGGGTCTAAAGGCATCTAAGGTTATAAAAGGACTCAAAGGAAAACTCATTCCCCAGAATGGTTGCCAATTTCTATTATGGATTAATCCCTCTTGTGGTCAAGAGGGATCTACCTACTACCCAAACAGGCAACTAGAAACAAACAAACATTTGAATGCCTCTTGCTCTAAAATATTTTCATTTTAGATTATTATAACTTAGAAATTAGGAGGTTATGCTCCTACCTTTCAATCTATACGTGTGATGTAGCCTTTTTCCTTTCACTCCAATGCAATCCTTCAATGCTAAGAAGAACCTATAATCACAAACAATGCAAAGGATCAAAACACTTGCAGTATATAATAATCATAAATACTAGGTCAACTTAGTGATCAAGATGTCTAAGTATTGACATCATTACAATTAATTTAGAAACAAGACAATGAGAAAAAGAGATCCATATGTAGTATAAGGAACAAAAAAAAAACAATGTTACAACCTTAGCCTTGGTGTTGTACATATTTCTTCCAATGGCTCCTTTACTTCCCTTGAGGACGAAGTCTTCGGACTCAAAACCAGTAGTATAAGTTTACAAATTCCAATCCAAAATGTCTCCAAAGTCCCCCATTCCTTAAGTCCTATGCTGAATTTATAGGGAGGATGAGGAGGTTTCTAGTTCCACTTCTCAAGGGATATGATCCTTAAGAAAAGGATTTTAGTTCCATATACCAAGGGATGAGGAGCAGGTATCTAGTGGTTTGATGTTTATAATTTGAATAAGATTCATCAACCAAAAATTCTAGAATTTTATTTTTTATTTTTACGTGTGTGCACGGACCTATGCACTTTTAGTGGAAGAAACTACGCAGATCTCCGAAGTTTTTTTTCAGACTCAAATTGTGCATGCACTGTCAGAAAAATTATGCAGGCGCTCAAAAATGGTTTTTAAGAAGAGAAAAACAAAATTACTCTTGTCCTTGGTATTATTTTACTTCAAGCTTCATACAAAATTCACTTGAGACACTCCATCATATGGAGATATATCTGAATCGACAGTGATGGTGACAAATTTTAGTGTAACGAGTGAAGGTTGTAGCTTTTTCAGGTGGGTGCCTGCGTACTGGTATGATTCTACGCTAGTACAATATTGTAAGAAATTTTCTATATAATAAATATTGAAGACACAAATGACATCAATAACGGTTTTCTCCCACATTTGGTTTCCACCTTAAATAATGGTTTTCATGTGTATTTCTTATGTGTGATGGTTTATTCTATTGTTATTGCACATATTTACTGCTTACTAAATGTCTGATGAATAATTAATGCATTGGTATAAGTAAAGCTACTGAAGATTTATCTGAATTATAAGTTCTTTAGGCATACGCTAATTTCCTAAGTGAAAGTTATGTACATATGTTAGTTGGTTTACATAAAGTCATGTATAGAATTTAGTAAAGATAAGTAAATTTTTTTATGAGTTTTAAAATACTGCTTCACCCCCCATCTCATTGTTTTTCCCAATAACTGGTATTAGAGCTGGTCGTTCAAAAGAATCTTGATTGCTTGAAGGAAGATCTACCAAGATGAGAAATCAATATGGAACAACATCTATCAAACCACCAATCTTCAACGGAAATAATTTAATCTTCTAGAAAAAAAATAACAAGATCCTATCTTCAGTCTCTTCGAGAAGATGTTTTGGAAATAGTTGAAGGAGGTTACCAATATCCAGCCCCAATTCCCACAGATCTGGCAACAAAGAAGACATATGAAACCAATGCGAAAGTTGTCAATTCATTATTGGGAAGCCTGACCAAATCTGAATCTGTCAAAGTTATGCAGTTAGATACAACAAAGGAGATATGGGACAAAATCATCCTAAGCTATGAAGGCAATGCCAAGGTAAAAAGTGCCAAACTCCAAAATCTTAGAATTCAATATGAAAATATCAGAATGCATAGTGATGAAAGTATTGTTATTTTTTTTTGCATCTAGATGAGATTGTAAATCGTATGAGAAATCTGGTTGAAGAAACAAGACACACAACTTTAGTAGAGAAAATACTAATATCTCTAACTCCTAATTTCAAGTCAAAAAGTGTCAGCCATTGAAAAAAAGAAAGATTTGTAGACTCTTACTGTTGTTCAACTTCATGGGATCCTGATTTCTTTTGAAATGAGAAAAGGAGCTTCGTTAGAAGTCAGAGTAGCCACATTTAAAGAAACTTCAAAATTAAAGGAAAAGGAAGAAAAAATATATATGGGGTATGAATTAGAAGAAGATGAGGTAAATTTGTTAAAGAAACTTCAACTTGGCACCAAAATGTTCAGAGGTAAGCTTCCCTTAAAGTGTTTTTCTTGTGGAAGAGTGGGTGATTATGCTATTGAATGTCCTCATAAAGATAACCATGACAAGGGGAAGGATATTGTAAAAGTTAATAGGAGATAATTTGATTACACATAAATTTATTATACTCGTGAATATAGTGATGTCTTGTCAAATAGTGAAGAAGATGAATTCGATCAAGATCTTAAATTATTCATGGCATTTGAAAAAAACACTAATGAGTCTAAAGACAATTTTATGGATCCCTTAGAAGAAAATGACATCTTTGAAGAAATTTATCAACTCAAAATATTCTTTGAAGAAAAAAAAATAGCCATAAATACTCTAAAGAATCAACTCATAGAAAAGGGGAAGCAAAATGAGAAGTTAGAAAGTGAAATAGTAAGTCTAAGAAAGGAACTTGAGAAAATAAAAACTCTAAATATTAGATTTGCTAAAGGATATGAAACCTTAGATGAAATTATCAAGGTTCAAAACTCTCCTCTTATGAAGACAGGACTTGGATACATTAGTGAATCTTCACAGACAGAAAAATCCTCGGCCAAAACCAAAAGTTATCTAAATGCAGCAAAATCCAGTCAGTAAAGTTTCAACCTTCAGAAGAAGAAAAAGACACTTCGCAGGTAAATCATGTTCACTCTAATTCAAGGATGAACAATAATAGAAGCATAAGCCAAAATATAAACAACACTAGAAGGTTCTATGATCACAAAAATTTCTTCTTTAATGGACATTGTTTCTCATGTTATAATTTTGGTCACAAAGCTGGTCAATTTGTTGCATACAAAACCATCCTGACTATAGAAGCAAGAAAACAAAGGAATGAGACATGAATAAAGAAGAATACTTATAACAATTTTTCTCCTCTTAAATATGAAATTGAATGCTCGTTTTAGAATAACTTTGGACATGAGTAATCTAAATTCAGGACCAAATTACAGCCCAAAGAACAAATATCAACAAACTCTAAGGTATGGAAAAATAATGAACTACAATTCGAAAGATGTGGCATAGCTTTATTTGTAGAAGGAGAATAAAATCAATGGTACATTGATAGCGGATGTTAAAAACACATTATAAGTGATAAAGATAAGGTCATTTCATACAATGCTATAGGAAAGGAGAAAATTTTCACTTTTGGAAATGACTCCCATGATGTCATTAAGGGAAAGGATATATTTTTCTAAAATAAAAGGTTGAAGATGGTAATTTTATGTATGTTTATGTATTAAAGAAAACTGATGAGTGTTAGCCAAATATGTGACCAAGGAAATGAGGTGGTCTTCTGATCAAAATAATGTGTGGTTCGTGAACTCGACACAGGAAAGAACATATTAAAAGGAAAAAGAAAACCAAGAAAAATTTATATATTGAAAGGTGACCAAGAACAATGTTACCTACTAAAAGTTGAGGGAAAAATGTTATGGCACAGAAGGTTGGGACATCTAACCTTTTCTCAAATAAGAAAAACAAGCAGGCTCAAAGCTATTTGTGATCTACCCAACATCACCCTACCAGAAAGTACCATATGTAATTCATGTCAAGTTGGTAAGTCAACCAGAGTTCAATTCAATTTCAAAGAAGGATCAGCACGTAAGCCGCTTGAACTTATACATATTGATTTGTGTTGACCTGTAAAGAAAAATTCACCCCATGAATAACAATACTATATCTTATTCATTGACGATCTATCTAGAATGTGTTATATCAGTTTATTGAAACACAAACATGAACCATTTGATAAATTTAAGGTCTTCAAAGCATCAGTTTAAAATAAAATAGAACTAAAAATAAAATGTCTCGGATGTTACCGAGGAGGAGAATACATATCAGATGAATTCTTTGATTTCTATGAAGAACATGGCATAATAAGACTATTTTCTATATCTAGAACTCCTCAACAAAATGGCATGGCAGAAAGAATGAATAGAGCGGTTCAATAAATGGATTGTGCTATACTAGATGAGTCTGGATCTCTTGACACCATCAGGGGTGAAGTTGCACACACTGTAGTAAATATTCTCGACAAGGCCCATGTTCTTGTGAATAGTGATAAAACTCCTTATGAACTCTAGTATGGTAAGCCTCCCACTGTGAAGCATTTTAGAGTTTTTGCAAGAAAATGTTTCATAAAAAATAATGATGAAAAACTTGGTAAGTTTGAAGCTAAATCAGATGAAGGAATACTTCTTGCTTATTGTACTAGAAGTAAAGGACACAAATGATACAATAAGAGACATCAAAAATTGTTGAATGTATTTATGTGCTCATTGATGAAGAATGCACAAATCCCAAAATGGTAACGACAGCAAAAGTGGATGATGATGATGAATGCTTTCCCACATATAATAACAATGATATATAAGAAGAAATTAATGAAGCATCATAAGAAGGCACATCAGATAAAGAAAATTCTGCATCCAACTATATTCAAAAGAATCATCCAGAAATTCAAATTCTAGGAGAAAAGGAATCTGGGGTACAAACACTAGTACATTTGGCAGAAATTCCGACACTTTAGTTCTGACACTTTTGATCAAATGTAGGAAATTTCCCCAAATTTTATCAATTTTTCAAATCCCGCCCACAAATGTCGCTATACCGATGTTTGGAGACAAGTGTCAGTATTGCGACACTTAGAGGTAAATGTCAGTCTTGCGACGTTTGGAGAAAATCATCGGAATTGCGACGGATTGGAGGAAAGTGCCGGTATTGCGACACTTAGAGCTAAGTGTCACTATTGAAACGTTTGGAGCAAAGCATCGGAATTGCGACGGATTGGAGGAAAGTGTCGGTCTTGTAACACTTAGAGCTAAGTGTCGCTATTGAGACGTTTGGAGCAAAGCGTCGGAATTTTGATGGATTGGAGGAAAGTGTCGGTATTGCGACACTTAGAGCTAAGTGTCGCTATTGCGACGTTCAGATCAAAGCGTTGGTATGTCGACGGTTTCGGGAAAATAAAAGAAACGTTAACCATCAAAATTTTTAAGAAATATTAACGATCGAAATTTGCTAAGTTGTGACCACATGGGTGCCTTGTGCACATTTTTGTAGCCCGTTTGCCATTTCTCCCTTATGCCTTCGTTCGGTTGTGCACGCCGTGTCGTGCCGTGTGAGGGTGCCCGCCCAAACGTGTTCGGGTCAGGTCATTTCGTTTGAGGGTGGTCATATAAAATTTGCTAAGTTGTGACCACACGGGTGCCTTGTGCACGTTCATGCGGCCCGTTTTCCATTTTCTCCCTTGTTCCTTTGTTTGGTAGCCCGCCATGTCATTTCATTTGAGGGCACCCACCCAAACCCATTCGGCTAGGGTCGTTTCATTTGAGGGCGCCCGCTGAAACCCGTTCAGGTAGGGTCATTTGGGTTGAGGGCACCCACCCAAACGCATTCAGCTCGGGTCGTTCCGGTTGAGGGTGCCCACCCAAACGCGTTTCAGTCAGGTTGGTTTGGTTGAGGGCGGCTATATAAAATTTGCTAAGTACTTCTAACTACACAGGTGCCCTATGCATTTTCGTGTGGCCCGTTTGCCAATTTCTCCCTTGTGCCTTCATTCGGTCGTGCACGCCGTGTTGCACCGTGGTCAATTTTTTGCATACAAAACCATCCTGACTATAGAAGAAAGAAAACAAAGGAATGAGATAGGAATAAAGAAGAATACTTATAACAATTTTTCTCCTCTTAAATATGAAATTGAATGCTCGTTTTACAATAACTTTTGACATGAGTAATCTAAATTCAGGAGAAAATTACAGCCCAAAGAACAAATATCAACAAACTCTAAGGTATGGAAAAATAAGTAATTACAATTTGAAAGCTGTGGCATAGCTTTATTTGTAGAAGGAGAATAAAATCAATGGTACATTGATAGCGGATGTTAAAAACACATTATAAGTGATAAAGATAAGCTCATTTCATACAATACTGTAGAAAAGGAGAAAAAATTCACTTTTGGAAATGACTCTCGTGATGTCATTAAGGGAAAGGATATATTTTTCTAAAATAAAAGGTTAAAGATGGTAATTTTATGTATGTTTATGTGTGAAAGAAAACTGATGAGTGTTAGCCAAATATGTGACCAAGGAAATGAGGTGGTCTTCCGATCAAAATAATGTGTGGTTCGTTAACTTGACACAGGAAAGAACATAATAAAAGGAACAAGAAAACCAAGAAAAATTTATATATTGAAATGTGGCCAAGAACAATGTTACTTCGGAAACGTTGAGGGAAAATTGTTATGGCACAGAAGGTTGGGACATCTAACCTTTTCTCAAATAAGAAAATCAAGCAGGCTCATAGCTATTTTTGATCTACCCAACATCACCCTACCAGAAAGTACCATATGTAATTCATGTCAATTTGGTAAGTAAACCAGAGTTCAATTCAATTTCAAAGAAGGATCAGCACGTAAGCCTCTTGAACTTATACATATTGATTTGTGTGGACTTGTAAAGAAAAATTCAACCCATGGAGAACAGTATTATATCTTATTCATTGATGATCTATCTAGAATGTGTTATATCAGTTTATTGAAACACAAAGATGAACCATTTGATAAATTTAAGGTCTTCAAAGCATTAGTTGAAACTAAACTAGATCTAAAAATAAAATGTCTCGGATGTGACCTAGGAGGAGAATACATATCAGATGATTTATTTGATTTCTATGAACAACATGGCATAATAAGACTATTTTCTATATCTAGAACTCCTAAGCAAAATGGCATGGCAGAAATAATGAATAGAGTAGTTCAACAAATGGATTGTGCTATACTAGATGAGTTTGGATCTCCTGACACCTTCAGGGGTGAAGTGGCACACACTGTAGTAAATAATCTCGACAAGGCCTATGTTCTTGTGAGTAGTCATAAAACTCCTTATGAAGTCTCGTATGGTAAGCCTCTGATTGTGAAGCATTTTAAAGTTTTTGCAAGAAAATGTTTCATCAAAAATAATGATGAAAAACTTGGTAAGTTTGAAGCTAGAGCAGATGAAGGAATACTTCTTGCTTATTGTACTAGAATTAAAGGACACAAATTATACAATAAGAGAATTCAAAAATTGTTGAATGTATTGATGTGGTGATTGATGAAGCATGCACAAATCCCAAAACAGTAATGACAACAAAAGTGGATGATGATGATGAATGCTTTCCCACATACAATAACAATGATATAGAAGAAGAAACTAATGAAGCATCATAAGAAGGCACATCAGATAAAGGAAATTCTCCATCGAACTATATTAAAAAGAATCATCCAAAAATTCAAATTCTAGGAGAAAAGGAATCTGGGGTACAAACACTAGTACATCTGGTGAAAATTCTGACACTTTAGTTCCGACACTTCTGACCAAATGTAGGAAATTTCCCCAAATTTTATCAATTTTTCAAATCCCGCCCACAACAGTCACTATACCGATGTTTGGAGACAAGTGTCGGTATTGCGGCACTTAGAGGTAAGTGTCAGTCTTGTGACGTTTGGAGAAAAGCATCAGAATTGCGACGGATTGGAGGAAAGTGTCGGTCTTGCGACACTTAGAGCTAAGTGTCGGTATTGAGACATTCAGAGTGAAGCGTTAGTATTTCAATGGTTTGGGGCAAGTCAAAGAAATGATAACCATCAAAATTTTTAAGAAATCTTAACCATCGAAATTTTCTAAGTTGTGACCGCACGTGTGCCCTATGCATGTTCGTGATGTCCGTTTTCCATTGTTCCCTTACACCTTCATTCAGTCGTGCACGCCATGTCGTGCCGTGTGAGGGTGCCCGCCCAAACGTGTTTGGGTCGAGTCATTTAGTTTGAGGGAGGTCATATAAAATTTGCTAAGTTTTGATCGCACAGGTGCCTTGTGCACGTTCGTGCGGCCTGTTTGCCATTTTCTCCCTTGTGCCTTTGTTTGGTAGTCTGCCGTGTCATTTCATTTGAGAGAACCCACCCAAACCCATTCGGGTAGGGTCATTTCCTTTGAGGGCGCCCGCCGAAACCCATTCAAGTAGGGTCATTTGCATTGAGGGCACCCGCCCAAATGCATTCGGCTCAGGTCGTTTCAGTTGAGGGTGCCCACCCAAACGCATTTCGGTCGAGTCAGTTCGGTTGAGGGTGGCTGTATCAGATTTGCTAAGTACTTGTTACCGCATGAGTGCCCTATGCACATTCGTACGGCCCGTTTTTCGGTTGCTCCCTTGTGCCTTCATTCGGTCATGCGCGCCATGTGAGGGCGCCCACCCCAACGCGTTCGGGTCGGGTCGTTTTGTTTAATGGCAGCCGTATCAAATTTGCTAAGATGTGACCACACAGGTGCCTTATGCACGTTCATGCGGCCCGTTTGCCGTTTTCTCCCTTGTGCCTTCGTTCAATCGGGTGCGCCGTGTTGTTTCTTTTAAGGGCACCCGCCCAAACCCATTCGGGTCAGGTTGTTTCGATTGAGGGTGCCCACCCAAATGTGTTCGGGTCGGGCCGTTTCGGTTGAGGGTGCCCACCCAAATGTATTTAGGTCGGGTCGTTTTAGTTGAGGGCACCCGCCCAAACGTGTTTGGGTCTAGTCGTTTCGGTTGAGGACGACTGTATCAAATTTGCTAAGTACTTGTGACCACACGGGTGCCTTGTCCACGTTTGTGCAGCCCGTTTTCCAATTGCTCCCTTGTGCCTTCATTCAGTGATGTGCACCATGTCACAGCGTGTGAGGGTGCCCACCCAAACGCGTTCGGGTCATGTCGTTTCGTTTGAGGGCGGTCATATCAAATTTAAGCTGTGACCACACAGGTGCCTTGTGCACGTTCGTGCGGCCCGTTTGCCGTTTTGTCCCTTATGCCTTCGCTTTGTAGCCTGCCGTGTCGTTTCGTTTGAGGGCACCCGCCCAAACCTGTTCAGGTAGGGTCGTTTCGTTTGAGGGTGGCCATGTAAAGTTTTCTAAGTTGTGACTGCACGGGTGCCTTGTGCACGTTCGTGTGGCTCATTTGTAATTTTCTCCCTTGTGCCTTCGTTCAGTAGCCTGCCGTGTCGTTTCGTTTGAGGGGGCCCACGCAAACCCATTCGGGTAGGGTCGTTTCATTTGAGGGCACCTATTGAAACCCGTTCGGGTAGGGTTGTTTTGGTTGAGCGCGCCCGCCCAAACGCGTTCGGGTTGGGTCGTTTCGTTTTAGGGGGCCCGCCCAAACGCGTTTGGGTCGGGTTGGTTCGGTTGAGGGTGGATGTATCAAATTTTATAAGTAATTGTGACCGCATGGGTGCCCTATGCACATTTGTGCGGCCAATTTACTGGTTTCTCTCTTGTGCCTTCGTTTGGTGGTGCTCGTCGTGTTGCGCCATGTGAAGGTGCCCGCCCAAACGCGTTCTAGTCGGGTCGTTTCGTTTGATAGTGGCCGTATCAAATTTTGTAATTTTTACAACACGGGTGCCTTATGCACGTTCATGCGGTCCTTTTGTTGTTTGATCCCTTGTGCGTTCATTCAGTCGTGCGTGTTGTGCTGTTTTGTTTGAGGGCACCCACCCAAAATTGTTTAGGTTGGGTCATTTCGGTTGAGGGCACCCACCCAAACATGTTCGGGTCAGGTTGTTTCGGTTGAGGGCACCCGCCTAAACGCGTTCGGGTCAGGTCATTTCGGTTGAAGGCACCCGCCCAAACGCATTTGGGTTGGGTCGTTTCGGTTGAGGGTGGTTGTATCAAATTTGCTAAGTACTTTTGACCACACAAGTTCCCTGTGCACATTTGTGTGGCCCGTTTTCTGGTTGCTCCCTTGTGCCTTAGTTCAGTCGTGCGCGCCATGTCATGCCGTGTGAGGGTGCCCCCCCAAATGATTTCAGGTTAGGTCATTTTGTTTAAGGGCAGTCGTATAAAATTTTCTAAGTTGTGACCACACAGGTGCCTTGTGGACGTTCCTGTTGCCTGTTTGCCATGTTCTCCCTTGTGCCTTCATTCGGTAGCGCATCGTGTCATTTTGTTTGAAGGCACCTGCCTAAACCCAATCGGGTAGGGTCGTTTCATTTGAGGGCGCCTGCCCAAACCCGTTCGAGTAGGGTCGTTTTGGTTGAGGGCGCCCACCCAAACGAGTTCGGGTCGGGTCATTTTGGTTGAGGGCACCCACCCAAACGCGTTTGGGTTGGGTCATTTTGGTTGGGGGCGCTCGTATCAAATATGCTAAGTTGTGACCGCATGGGTACCCTGTGTACGTTCGTACGACCCATTTGCCGGTTTCTCCCTTGTGCCTTCGTTCGGTCATGCGCGCCTTGTCATGCTGTGTGAGGGCACTCGCCAAAATGCGTTCAGGTCAAGTCATTTCGTTTGAGGGCATTCGTATCAAAATTTCTAGGTTGTGACCGCACGGGTGCCTTGTGCACGTTCATGCAGCCCGTTTGTCGTTTGCTCCCTTGTGCCTTCGTTCAGTAGCCCGCCGTGTAATTTCGTTTGATGGCGCCTGCCCAAACCCGTTCAGGTAGGGTCATTCCGTTGGAGGGCGCTCGCCTAAACCCATTTGGGTAGGGTCATTTCAGTTGAGGGCACCTGCCCAAACGCGTTTTGGTCAGGTCGTTTCAGTTGAGAGTGCCTGCCCAAACGCATTTGGGTCGGGTCGTTTCAGTTGATGGTGGCTGTATGAAATTTGCTAAGTACTTATGACCACCTGGGTGCCCTATGCATTTTCGTGCGGCCCATTTGTCGCTTGCTCCCTTGTGCCTTCGTTAGGTCGTGCGCACCATGTGAGGGCACCCGCCCAAATGCGTTCGGGTCGAGTCGTTTCCTTTGATGGCAGTTGTATCAAATTTGCTAAGTTGTGACCACATGGGTGCCTTATGAACATTCATGCAGCATGTTTTCCATTTTCTCTCTTCTACCTTCATTCAGTCGGGTACGTCGTGTCGTTTCTTTTTAGGGCACCAGCCCCAACCTGTTAGGGTTAGGTCGTTTCGGCTGAGGGCGCCCACCCAAACTTGTTCAAGTCGGGTCGGTTCGGTTGAGGGCGCCCGCTCAAACGTGTTAGGGTCCGGTCGTTTCGGTTGAGGGCGCCCTCCCAAACATGTTTGGGTTTGGTCGTTTTGATTGAGGGCGGCTATATCAAAATTTTTTAGTACTTGTGACCGCACGGGTGCCCTGTGCACGTTCGTGTGGCCCATTTTCCGGTTTCTCCCTTGTACCTTCATTCAGTCGTGTGTGCCATGTCACATCATGCAAAGGCACCCGCCCAAACGTGTTCGCATTGGGTCGTTTCATTTGAGGGCAGTCGTATCAAATTTTCTAAGCTGTGACCGCACGGGTGCCTTGTGCACGTTCGTGCAGCCTATTTGCTATTTTCTCTCTTGTGCCTTCATTCGATAGCCCGCTGTGTCATTTTGTTTGAGGGTGCCCGCCCAAACCCATTCGGGTAGGGTTGTTTCGTTTGAGGGCACCCGCCCAAACCTGTTCGAGTAGGGTCGTTTTGGTTGAGGGAACCTACCCAAACGTGTTCGAGTCGGGTTGTTTCAGTTGAGGGTGCCTGCCGAAACGCATTTGGGTCGGGTCGTTTCGGTTGGGGGCGCTCGTATCAAATATGCTAAATTGTGACCGCACGGGTGCCCTGTGAACGTTCGTGTGGCTCGTTTGCCAGTTGCTCCCTTGTGCCTTCATTCGGTCGTACGCACCATGTCACGACATGTGAGGGTGCCCGCCCAAATGCGTTCAGGTCGATTCATTTCACTTGAGGGAGGTCGTATCAAATTTGCTAAGTTGTGACCACATGGGTGCCTTGTGCACGTTCGTGTGGCCCGTTTGTCATTTTCTCCCTTGTGCCTTCGTTCGGTAACCCGTCGTGTCGTTTCGTTTGAGGGCACTCGCCCAAACCCGTTTGGGTAGGGTTGTTTCGTTTGAGGGTGCCCGCCCAAACCCGTTTGAGTAGGGTCGTTTTGGTTGAGGGTGCCTGCCCAAACGCGTTTGGTTCAGGTCATTTCGGTTGAGGGTGCCCGCCCAAACACATTTGGGTTGGGTCATTTTGGTTGAGGGAATATGTATCAAATTTGCTAAGTACTTGTGACTGCACAGGTGCTCTGTGCACGTTCGTACATCCCATTTTCCAGTTTCTTCATTGTGCCATCATTTCATCGTGTGCGCCGTGTTGCACCATGTGAGGGCGCCCACCCAAACGTGTTTGGGTCGTGTAGTTTCATTTGATGGTGGTCATATAAAATTTTCTAAGTTGTGACTGCATGGGTGCCTTATACACATTCGTGCGGGCCGTTTGCTGTTTGCTCCCTTGTGCCTTCGTTCATTCGGGCGCCCCGTGTCGTTTCGTTTGAGGGCACCCGCCCAAACCCATTCAGGTTGGGTCGTTTCGGTTGAGGGCACCTGCCCAAACGTGTTTGGGTCAAGTCGTTTCGGTTGAATACGCCTTCCCAAATGCATTTGGATCGGGTGGTGTGAGGGAACCTATGGAAATGTGTTCGAGTGGGTCAGGTCGGGTCATGCCGTGTGAGGGCACCAAAGGAAACATGTTCAGGCAGGTCGGGGTGGGTCTGGTCGGGTCGTGTGAGGGTACCTAGGCAAAAATCAAGTCAAATTTAAACCAGCTAAACAAAAACTCTAATAATTTCATGAAAATCATCTAAAAAATTATTGAAATATCAAACTTGACAGTAGACCAATATGGGTTTAGTTAGTTTTATGAGGATCATGTTGGAAGTTATGTTGTTAATTTAAATAGAACACCACTATTTTTATATAATATTTTTATTTTCTATTTTCTTATCTTTATCTTCACGATTCTAATATGTTAAGTTTTTTTTTTATACCACATACATTTAAATTATATAAATTTATACATTTATAAAGAGTTATAATAGAAGCATAATTGTTCAATAATATATAAAATTTAAATAGTTGGGGTGGCGGGATGGGGAGGGGGAAAGATTCTCCTAAATCCCGATGGAATATGAAAAATAAAGTACTTATGGGGGCTAGTCCAAAGAATGAACAATCTCACATAAATGTATGGGCTTCTTCCAGGTCTCCAATTGGCTAATGATCGAGATGTCTCTAAGTTAGTGACCTTGGGGAATTCCCTTATCACTATTCAACACCTTTCAAAATGTTTTCTCCTGAAGAACAACAATTTATCCCTCTTCCTTAGAAAAATCAATAGTACCCTAAAATCATTCTCTCAAAAGGCTTATTACCACCTTTTAAGAAGCCAAAACAAAGAGGTGGATACACAAACGAATCAATCCTTCCTTCTTGAAGGAAGAAGGTTAGTATGAGATCAATGACATGTTAGGTTGGAAAGATATTCCATGAATAATTCCACTCAATATAATTGTCCCTCTCTCTTGTTTTTCTAGTTGGATATATGCACCATGAGAATTCTTTTTTGAAGATTTCCAAAGCCCTCCTTTCTATGCCCCCCCTGTATCCTCCTATTTCCAAGCTCTTTTGGCTCCCTATTTGTGGTATCAAATCACACTTTGGATCTAATTTTGTGTTCCAACACTCGATTTCTATCCCTTATGGGGAACAAGTTTCACAAGACAGTACAAATTTATCTCCCCCAAATCTGTCACTACATCAATGTAGTCCCTAATACTGCATGTACCTTCAAGAGTATTTTGACCGCACAGGTGCCCTGTGCATGTTCGTGCGGCCCGTTTGCCGGTTTCTCCCTTGTGCCTTCGTTCGGTTGTGCACGCCGTGTCGCAC
This sequence comes from Pinus albicaulis, assembly GCA_034641835.2. NCBI lineage: Eukaryota > Viridiplantae > Streptophyta > Pinopsida > Pinales > Pinaceae > Pinus > Pinus albicaulis. The sequence goes on from CM076569.1 coordinate 526,754,639, forward strand.
CATGTGAGGGCACCCACCCAAATGCGTTCAGGTCAGGTCATTTCGTTTTAGGGTGGCCGTATCAAATTTACAAAGTTGTGACCACAAGGGTGCCTTGTGCATGTTCGTGAGCCTCGTTTTCCATTTTCTCCCTTGTGCCTTCGTTTGGTCAAGCATGCTGTGTGAGGGCGCCCACCCAAATGCGTTCAGGTCAGGTTAGGTCATTTCGTTTGAGGGCGGCCGAATGAAATTTGCTAAGTTGTGACCGCACGGGTGCCTTGTGCACGTTCGTGTGGCTCGTTTTCCGTTTTCCCCCTTGTGCCTTCGTTCGGTCGGGCGTGCCATGTGAGCACGCCCACCAAAATGTGTTCGGGTCGGGTCGTTTCATTTGAGGGCGGTTGTATCAAATTTTCTAAGTTTTGATTGCATGGGTGCCTTGTGCACATTCGTGTGGCCCATTTGCTTTTTGCTCCCTTGTGCCTTTATTCGGTCAGGCGCGCCATATTGTGAGGGTGCCCGCCCAAACGCGTTCGGGTCGGGTCGGGTCATTTCGTTTGAGGGTGGCCATATCAAATTTTCTAAGTTGTGATCACACCAGTGCCTTTTGCATGTTCGTGTGGCCCATTTTCCATTTGCTCCCTTGTGCCTTCGTTGGGTCATGTGCGCCGTGTCATGTCGTGTGAGGGCGCCCGCCTAAACGTGTTCGGGTTGGGTCGTTTCATTTGAGGGCGGCCGTATCAAGTTTGCTAAGTTGTAACTGCACAAGTGCCTTGTGCATGTTTTTACGGACCGTTTGTCATTTTCTCCCTTGTGCCTTCGTTCGGATGAGCGTTCCGTGTTGTTTCGTTTGAGGGCGCTCTCCCAAACCCGTTCGGGTTGGGTCGTTTCGGTTGAGTGCACCTGCCCAAACGTGTTTGGGTTGGGCCCCCTAAGCTGCCAATCCCTAATACCTTAACTACTAACTCATTATTCAACCCCTAATCCCTAAATGCACCTAAATCCCCTAACCTCTAAGCCCTCCAAATTCGACGAATTAGCTTTGAAGAAGTCATTGTTTTCTGCAATATGGTTTTTAAGTAATTTCAATACAGGTATCTTCTCTAGAGTTATTTTTTAGATCCACAGTTTCATTTACTAATTTTTGAACAAGGCGTATGACACTCTTCATTTATATGGGATTTTTATCTTCAAGCTATTTATCTATACGAGTATTTTCTTCTTCAAGGGTTTCCTGATGAAGAAAATCACAATACAGGGTTTAGGGTGCGTTATTGCATTATTTTTGCTTCAAGGGTTTGCTGAACAGACCCCAAATAGTTCATTTCTTTGCTACTTATCAGGTTCTTATTTCTGTCTAATTCATTATATACTCAGATCATGAATGTGAGAAGGATGTTTGAAAATTATATTATTATTGGATCAACAATGTAATTATTTCTGTGTTGTTATATATTTCTAGTCAAAAACCTCATCTTCATAAATATTTTCTTGTCATTTTCAAAATTGATTACTTCATTGAGCACAACATGCAGCTTATCTAATACTTTATTCAAGCTAAGAGCTCCATCTTTTGGGAAAGCTTCTTTTCGGCTAACTCCACTGCTTTAGATCTCAATTTTTCCAATTGTTTTCTTGTCTCATATGATACCTGAGCATTTGCCTTTCTCTTCCCTTCTAATTCCATAATAGTTTCATAGTGATGCCAGCCAAATTCTTTGGAAAGCCTTCCTAGCAGACAATACTTGTGACCTGGCTGAAGCCTCAACAATTTCAGAGCATCTCGAATGACCATTCTCTTATTCTAGTAATATGGTGGGGGAACCCCTTCAAAAGCCCTTAGCCTAGAAAGTGTTGCAGCACCACACTTGGTTTTGTGTGGAATCATTCCTGTAATTGTCCAGTAGTCAAATCCTTCTCTTACTTTATTGTCATTTGCCCATACCTAACAAATGAGAGCACAAGAAAACCTATTTCTATAAAAGCACCTATAACTTCTCTTACTTTATTATCATTTTCCCATAACTAACCAATGAGAACACAAGAACACATATTTATATAAAAGCACCTATAATAATTTTCTAGGTTTCACTAATATCCCTTTAGTTACTATGTGCACAGTAGCCTAGATCCTAAAGTGATTCCCGTACAATGATAATCCACTAGGTGTATTTTTTCTTAAAAAACTATGCATGGATAGATGTCCCATTTATGGCCAAGTTCCACCAAAATGGTTCCCACTACCTACCTAGTAACTACATTACATTTATTTCATGACAAGACTATTGTGACACCAGCTCCAAAAATAGAAGAAAATAGATATCAACGCCTTATAAATAAGCCACTTCGAGGGGGCAACCTCCATTAAATTACATGAATGAACAATTCTTGGATGATACAAATGAAAAAACCTCCTTTCTATATATAGGAGTCCATGGGGCCACAATGTAATCCTAACCGACCTAAAAATAATAATGTAAGGGCACAATAATAATAATATGGGGGTTACAGGGGTACAACAATAAAAATAAGGGGGTTATACTAAAAACAATAAGGGACTATAATAGTAATATAGGGACCTAAAATACCCTACAACCCCCCAGATTTCTATCATATCCTTGACGTCAACAACAATTTGTTGTTCAAGATATAGCTAAGTTGGAACAAACTTAGCTCTAAAGCTTAGGATATTTTTCCACCTTTAATGTTTATAAACCAATAGATATAAAATTTCTAAAGCATGTGGGAGCCCTTTAAGTATCACCTTTCATATATTGACTCCGTCTTAAAAATCATGGAAAATGTCCATAGATGAGTTTTCCTTACTAAACCAAAAATTTCATTGAAAATAATCATTCATACCATAACATTACTACTTCCCTTTTAACCACATAAAAATTATTTTTAAGTTACCATAATTCATCTTTAATATCACATAATTAGATTAAAAAATCAACCAAAATCCTTAGTTTATGAAATAAAAATTCAACAATTTTATATAATTAATAATTTAAATAAATGTCTTAGATTTAATCTCATTAATAATTATTTATAATCAACAATACCACTTATTTACCCAAACCAGTTTAAATTATTTAATTTATTAAGTTTTAATTTATAAACATATTTTTAAGGTGTTTAATTTATTTATGTATTCAAAAATTGATTATAAGCAATAAGAAATCACAATCTTGATATTGTCAAGTTTCAATCAAAAAAATCATTTAATTTATTAATTATACTACACTATTGTTTATTATATAAAATGTATTTAATTTGAATGAATGAATACATAGATTACTATCATTAAAGAAAAAAAATGTAGATTTCACTTTTAAAGTAATACTTAAAAATAAGGAAAAAAATAATACATAAATTATAAAGAAAAAATATATGAAAAAAAAGAGATTAAAACTCCAAATATTTAAAATACAACATAATATAATAGTGTAAAGTTTAAAACTTCTATTTCCAAGCTCTTTGGCTCCCTATTTGTGGTATCAAATCACACATTGGATCTAATTTTGTGTTCCAACACTCGATTTCTATCCCTTATGGGGAAAAAGCTGCACAAGACAGTACAAATTTATGTCCCCCAAATCTGTCACTGCATCAATGTAGTCCCTAATACTGCATGTACCTTCAAGATTATTTTGACCACACGGGTGCCCTATGCATGTTCGTGCGGCCCGTTTGCCGGTTTCTCCCTTGTGCCTTCGTTCGGTTGTGCACGCCGTGTCGCGCCATGTGAGGGCGCCCACCCAAATGCGTTCGGGTCGGGTCGTTTCGTTTTATGGTGGTCGTATCAAATTTACAAATTTGTGACTGCAAGGGTGCCTTGTGCAGGTTCGTGAGGCTCATTTTCTATTTTCTCCCTGTGCCTTCGTTCGGTCGGGCGCGCTATGTGAGGGCGCCCACCCAAATGCGTTCAGGTCAGGTTAGGTCGTTTCGTTTGAGGGCGGCCGGATCAAATTTTATAATTTGTGACCGCACGGGTGCCTTGTGCACATTCGTGTGGCTCATTTTCCATTTGCCCCCTTATGCCTTCGTTCGGTCGGGCGCACCATGTGAGTGCGCCCACCCAAATGCGTTCGGGTCGGGTCTTTTCATTTGAGGGCGGCTGTATCAAATTTGCTAAGTTGTGACTGCATGGGTGCCTTGTGCAAGTTCGTGTGGCCCATTTTCTTTTTTCTCCCTTGTGCCTTTGTTCAGTCGGGCGCGCCATATTGTGAGGGCACCCGCCCAAACGCGTTCGGGTCGGGTCGGGTCGTTTCGTTTGAGGGTGGCCATATCAAATTTGCTAAGTTGTGATTGCACTAGTGCCTTTTGCATGTTCATGTGGCCCATTTTCCCTTTGCTCCCTTGTGCATTCATTGGGTCATGCGCGCCGTGTCATGTCCTGTGAGGGCGCCCACCAAAACACGTTCGGGTTGGGTCGTTTCATTTGAGGGAGGTCGTATCAAGTTTTCTAAGTTGTAACTGCACAGGTGCCTTGTGCACATTCGTACGGACCATTTGTCATTTTCTCCCTTCTGCCTTTGTTCGGCCGAGCGTTCCGTGTTGTTTCATTTGAGGGCACTCGCCCAAACCCATTCGGGTTGGGTCGTTTCGGTTGAGTGCGCCCACCCAAACGTGTTTGGGTTGGGCCCCCTAAGCCCCCAATCCCTAATCCCTTAGCTACTAACTCATTATTCGACCCCTAACCCCTAAATGCACCTAAATCCCCTAACCTCTAAGCCCTCCAAATTTGACGAATTAGCTTTGAAGAAGTCATTGTTTTCTGCAATATGGTTTGTAAGTTATTTCAATAGAGGTTTTCTTTTGTTATGAAAAAAATAATTTGAAATATCTTTAGTTCAGGAACTAGCATATTTTCTTGGTTTACAAGTGCAACAAGAAAAATATGACATCTTTCTCGCACAAACAAAATATCTCAAACAGAATCTAAAGAAGTATGGGATGGAAGACTACAAACCTGTGTGTACTCCAATGATGATAGTATGTAACCTCAATTCTCGTGATGATTTTTCCATGGTAAACCAACCAGAGTACAATTCTATGATTGGGAGCCTATTTTATCTAATAGGTACTAGACTAGATAGCATGGATGTAGCTGGGATTGTTGAACATTTCCAAGCCAATCCAAAGGAGTCACATCTTCAGGTTGTAAACAGAATATTCAAATATCTCCAAGGAACACAAGACTTTGGTGTATGGCATCCTAAAAATTCTATCTTACTCTTCATGCTTAAACAAATGTGGACTCAGTTGGAAATGTTCATGACTAGAAAAGCACTAGTGGAGGTTCATTTTATATGGGTCCCTAATTAGTATCTTGGTTTGGAAAGAAAAAAAGTTCCATTTCCTTATCTACAACAAAAAGGGGGATATGTGGCTCTTGGATCTTGTTGCACACAAATTCTCTGGATGATGCAAAAATCACAAGATATTCAAATTAAATGTTCTCCACCCATCTCCATCCTATGTGATAATACAAGTGCTATTAATATTTCAAAAAATCTTTTTATGCATTAGAAAACCAAGCGTATTCCTATTAAGTATCACTTTCTATGAGAACATGTGCTTGAGAAAACGGTTAAGTTGAAGTATGTTACCTCCAAAGAACAAATTTCTGATATATTTATGAAACCTCTTCCCATTGAAGATTTGAATATCTCAGACAGCAACTAGGAGTTGTCTCTTCCTGATTATGTTGTTAGACTTATCTACTCTTTCTTCATACGAAATTTCAGAAGGTTGATTTCGATACTCAGTTTTGTAGAAGCATAGTTGTGAATATATGTGAATCTCTTTCATGACAGTCATGTATGGCTATCTATGCCATGAAATTAGTTGGTCAACCTCTAGAATAGAATTTTATGTGTTGCTGACAGTCATGATTTGGTTCTATTTATGAAGTGTTGATGGGTACAGTCTGCTGCTGTGGTTTTTTAGTTATTTTTTCCTCTTTGATATTTTTATGAAGATGCTTTGATGAATGAGTTGTTGAAAATGATCAAGAAGCATAGGTTTAGTGGGAGCATTAGCCCTTTAGTGTGTAATGAATTGTTCGCATTATGTATATCTTAGTTGCTGAATTTTGTTGAATGATATCTCTCTATTAAGGATATTTGGTATGGGTTATAAAATTCATTTTCGTAATTTAATATAAAGATCATTTTGAAACCTATGATGTAATAATTACCATATTCAGTCATGTATGGACTTTGAATTCATCCCACTTGCTTGGATATCTCTGTCAAATATGTAATCCCACTTGGCTGGGTGGTTGTGTCACAAATGTAACCCCACTTGGTTGGGTGAATGATGTTAGCATGATTCCTTGGTAGGAAAGGTCATACTTAGTTGATTTAGAGTCATCAACTTCATTGAAAATCTATTTGAAGATTCATCATGTGCTCACAGGTAGCACGGTCTGTATAGTGTATATCAGATCTACATCACTCTTATATCTACAAGAGAAACAATGTTTCACCATTGGTCTTCCCTTTGTCCTTGATGTCAAAGGGGGAGAGTAACTTGGTGTTTTTAATTATGCTTATGTTGATGTGTCTAAGAGGTATCTACAATATGTGGTGATCAAACACCTACATGGTTGCCATCAAGTCCAAAGGGGGAGATTGTTCGCATTATGATGCATCTGTTGTCCTTAATGGAAAACCACTTCTAAAAGACCAAGTATATGGTAAATGGATGAGTTTTGAGGTGAAAAAGTGATGGAAAAGAATAATAGAAAGGTGGGACAGAGTTTTGTAGATTAAAATAAAAATATGGATAAAGATAAATAATTGAATATCTATAAAAGAGTTAGTGAAGGAAAATTCACGTATACAAGTGGGTACGAAGAAAAAAAGTCACATATGTGCTAGCAAAATAATTTTATAATACTCGGGGTGTTTACCATAGTAATAGCCCATAATATTGAGAGAAATAATGATTATTTGATCTCGTCGAAGAATACCATCAGCACTTGTATGGCTTTAGCTCATGGTATTGGCTAAAGCTCAAACTATATAAGGAGGTGAAGATAAAAGTGTTAAGTGTGCATGAGTGATATGAATGAATGATTACTTCAATTTCAAGTATCTTTGCATGGTATGGGCTATAGTTGGTTGATAGATCTAATATAATGATGCACTCATGAATACAATAATGGATCATGATCTTTAGACCTGAAATGACAATGTATCTACATGATTTGTTTATGATTTCTTTAGATTTATGGTATGGCACAAGCTTGCTGAAGTGAAGGATATAATATGAGTAGGCTTGTAGTTCTGAAGTGTTGTGTAGTCTTGAATTATTTACATATATATGTGCGGGTTCTATACGAGGAAGGTGTGTATACAAGCGGGTTCGGTTTTGCAAAGGTGCATATATATTCAATAATATGTTGAGATCTATATGCAAGTAGGTTTTTGAATAAGTGCATACATACACAAATATGTCTTATGTAAGGTGCGCACGCAAGTCAGGGTTTTGCTGAAGAATGCTGGAGAAGATTTCTGATCGGTTTTGTTATGTTTCTATTGGCTCTCAATGATGTACTCATATATATTTGGGTTTTTTGAGTATTTATTATGCTCCTAGTTCATTTCAATTAAAGAGCAATGATTGGTTGATCAAAAAATAATTGATGATGCTAATTGTATGAGGGTTCAGTAAGATAAAAAAATATTTCAGAATATCTCTGATTAATTATGCAACTGAGTCAGAATTCTAAACTGACTATATTGAGATATATACAGAGGTTTCTCCACAGAAAAGCACGTATACCAGAATTTTTCCATAAGTAAATTAGTGTATATATTTTATCTTATGAATGATCAAGGTAAAAATTGATTCAGTGTGTTAATGTATAATTTTTTGTTTATTTCAGTGGTATGGTTACAATGATCTCACTATTTTGTATGAATTGGGTTGATGTGTACTTAATTTGATCTAAAAATTGTGATGTTTTAAAACTGTTGGATGCAGTGTGAAAATTTATGAAACATGGTACACGGTGATGTTGAGGGTTGGAATCTCCAGTGAGGAAGTTGAAGCTTCCTTCCAGTAGGAGCTAGTGAGAAGAGCAGGCCGTTGTATCTCCCTTCCTCTGGTGGCTGGTAAACGAGATTAAGGGGTTGGAGCTCCATTCCAGTAGTAGCTGGAGAACGAGTGAAGGTTGCAGCCTTCTGCAAGTATGTGTCTTTCTACTCATATGAGTCTGCCCCAGTACAATATTATAATAATTTTTCTATATAATAAATATTGAAGGAAGAAATGACGAAGACAATGGTTTTCTCCCACATTGGGTTCCCACCTTAAATAATGGTGTTCATGTGTTTTTATCTTGTGTGATGGTTGATTTTGTTCTTAATACACATATTTATTGCTTACTAAATGTTAGATGAATCGTTAATGCAATTGGCTAAGTAAATCTATTGAATATTTATCTGAATTATAAGTTCTTTGCTCATATGCTAGTTTCCTGGATGAAAGTTGCATACATACACTAGTTTTCTTAAGTAAAGTCGCATATAGAATTCAGTAAATAAAACTAAAAGTCTGTATTACTTTTAAAATATTGATTCACCCACCTTCTCAGTATTTTTCCCAACACCACCGACCAATTCATGTTCATGAAACATGTACCTATCTCTAGCTACAACTATGAATATGGATTTGGCTCGCTCTTTCTCTATGTTGTGTTAGTTGGCTTTGAACTAGGTTGAGGCATAATTTTATTTGATATTTATTTGAAGCTAACAGCTTGAAATGAATTCCCCATATGTTAGATATGAGGTGAGAAGACAAATATATCTTCACTCAAATATCTATCAATACTTGAGACTGAACTATGAGTTCTGATCGATATATCTTCTTGGCTATTGAATACCATTACCAAGAAGTGTTCCAACAAAGGTGAGTATTTTATCTGGAAAGAGTGTTGTGTATGAAACATACATTTGAATGATAAGTATGTTTTCCATTAATTTCACAAGGGTGAAGATAGAAAAACTAATATTTCAATGGACAACCCAATCAAAATGTTGGAATTTGACAACTTGAAGTGGCTATGGAAGAGGATAAAGTGAAGTTGAAATATCTTGAAGAAATTGAGCACTTTGCAATTGGATGGGTTTAGAGTATTCTAGGATGTGAAATATCACTTCCTTTTCATATATGAGACCGATTCTATTCGTATTGATGTTAAGTTCTTTCAAAGGTTTGATGGTGGGCATAGGAAGTGCAATTTGAATGCTTACATATTCAAGTCGATATGCTCTTGAAATGGCCTCACTGAAATGATAAATTACTAGATATATGTGGTAGTCAAATTACAACTCAGAAACATAGTTATTATGTTCATAACATTGATTATTTTATTGTAGCTCATCCCGCGGGAGTTGAGATTCAAGCTGCAAAAACTAAATCTAGTGGTATGCCTGTTGAAAACATAATCTAACATGATTAAGACTTTATTTTTCTATCATAATCACATATTAAATCATGTAGAGTATAAAAGTATTCAATAAATATAATACATAATCAAATCAAACCATTTAAGCATTGTCTTACAAATTAAATATTTTGGTAGAAGACTACGTTTGACATCAAAGTGTTTAGGAATCACATAGCCATAAGACATTCCAACTAGTTTTAACCATAATTTTTTGGTTGTAACCATAAAAAAAAAACGAGATAGGTCTCAATTCCTATACATGAATTTCGCTAAAAATGTAAATTTGGAAATCCAATATTCTAAAGGCTCTTCAAGGACGTAACCTAAAATAAATACCATTTTATCATGCAATGAATGAGTAGTATTATTTCTACAGTGACCACCATTATCCAAATATGCCTCAACATTACCAACATGCCAACATTTCATGCACTACTCTCGTATAAAACTTGGTCCTGATCGTTTATCCAATGCCCACAATCGGTAATTGTATTTTTTTAAGAAAAAAAACATTAAAAACATGAAATAATTATTAAACATGAAACCTCAATACATTATATGACTGGAACATTTGGATTCAATAATAAACACAATTTAGGCGCAACCATGTTTATTCCATAATTAGATAGGATTTGAATCCACACATGGAGACCAATAAAAAATTACCAATTACAAGAAAAACCTTTTGTTTATTTTTCAACTCAAAAATGGAGATAACAACGAATAATTGAAATTGAGGAGAAAGGGTGAATAGTTGAAGCCCTTGGTATTATGCAAGGAATAAACGTGTAGTTCATCGACCCACCTATGTCAATTTTATCAAGATATATATTTTATTAATAATAATGTTCCCAAGCAACTGAGCCATGATTCCCTTTATTATTCTCCTTTCGATCCAATGGATGGACTAGATGCTTGAACTATTTTTATCTATTTAGAGAATTTTGGTTTTCTAAAGTATAATTTCCAAACTCAGAGAAATGGGCATGGAATCGTGATTGATATTTCAATTTTTGACCATGTCTTCCAACCATAAAATGGATATATTCCATCACATGAGACTGAATGTTATTGAACTAGCAAAACCATATAACTTTGAAGGTAAAGAGTTATTGGTTTTATTTTAATAATTCTTTCTTGGTCTAAGTATGATAAAAAATGAATATTTTAGGGATAAAAAAACACACCTATCCATTTCTATCCAAGAAGACAATAATGATAAGCCTTGGGGATACACATTTTAATATTGGGAAATATTTCAAATTTAGATTAGTAGATCATATTACGGGGGTAGATCTAACCATCCACACACCTTGGAGGAAAAGGTTTTTGGCATAACATGAGTTTAGAACTGACCCAGGAGATTGATATCTCAATTGTGAAATTGGATGCTAAAATAAAGTTGTCAAGTTAATTTGCTAGACTAGGTTACACAAGGAAGATCAATTTTCTTAAAATTTCCCTAGTTCTTGAAAGGTTTCTCCATATTTCTCCATTGGCTGCATTCGAGGGAGTTAAGGACATGAAAAATATAATACAAATAACCTAGATAATTGATTATTGAGCCATGTTATTCACTTGACGTTTAATTTAGGAACCTTCAACAAAAAATTTGGCCATTAAATTAGGTGGAAACTCCTTGCATATATGTATTATATTATGGTGGACTTTAAGCCAGGTCATATAATATATGTGTGGATTGTTCTAGACATTGAAAGATCATAGAATATTTTGTGGAGTAGATGTAGGTTCTTCTGAAACATTTCTTTGAGTGAGGGAAATAATAAAAAAAAACAAGCCAAAATGACAGAAATGAGTTATCATGTACTACCTCATGTAGTTTTTCTATTGATACTATGGTTAAGAGGTAGATTAATGTGTAGTAACAGTCATGATGGAAAGTTAGACCTATAAAGAATATGATAGAGAGGCTAGTACATAGAGAATATAATCCACACACATGGAAAGAAGCTTAACATGTTTTTGGAATTCCTATCATAGAAGGAGGACCACAAAACATGTGGTTCAAAAATCCAACAAACAAAGAACTTGTCATGGAGGAAGGCCACACAAATATTAGTCAAACATAGCTATGACATAAATATTCCTACTTTGATACCATGTTTAACTCACAAAGATGTTAACATAGGTTTGATAAGGTGTCAGATATATTCAATGAAACATATGAAATAAATAAATACAATTATTAATGACCTTTGGTTTTCATATGACATGAGGTCTCTTGGAATTCAACGACTATTTACATTCCTCCATACCAACCCTGCCAAATTAGTTGTCAAACAAAATCAATTGTGTGAATACACATTTTGACTATGACATTGTGAAAGTATATAAAGAATTACAAGACTTGAATAAGGTTTTTAACCTTCATGATTCTCCAGGGGAATATCTATAGGAGGTTGAATATGCTTCTAATAATAAAAATGTTGAGGATGGGTTACATGAAGAGGAGTTAGGAATGACTCTGCATTATGTAGGGAAGTTCATTCCAACAATAAATCCTTGTGAAAATATAGTTTATCACTATTCTATTAGTTGACCATTTGAAATATACCAATTGTTTAATATATTTAAAGAAACACATTGTAGTGATTCTATAAAAAAAATTAGTAACATCCATTATCAAATTAATACATCATATCGTACGAGTAATTAGAAAACATATAAAGAGGCATCAATATCTATCTATGTCGATTGACAACCATATACTAGTTTTATGACCCTTAAACAAAATCAAATTAACAATTTGGACTACTTGTTGAATACCATGACCAATAAATAATTAAATTAAGAAGAAAATTTGAGGAACAAAAATAAAGGACCTACCATGATCTCAACTTTTGTTTCCATCAAGAAAGAAGAAAAAAGTTTACTAGTGGGAAGATCATGCAAAATATGAAGGATGATGTCAAGTTACATGTTAAGATTTCCCCAGAGAAACGAATCCATCAGGAATTGTATCCATAGATGACATTTTCCTATATTTAAAGGAATGTGGTGATGGTGAATATAGTAAAGCATACCATAGATTATCATAGATAATTTCTTTGGTGATTGCAAAAAATGGATGGTCTAATATTATTTTGAGCATTGGCCCGAATAGAAATGTAGATCATATATTTTGTAGCCTCATCAAACATGAAAAAATAACATTTCAATGGAAAATGGATAATGAGATGAAAAATGTATCCCGTAGCTATTATTGATGCATGTGTTAAGACCATATTGAATGTTTAACAAAAAGTTACAATTAGGGATGAAAGGATATCTATTATGTATCTAATATGGGGGTACTCTCTTCAACAAGGAGGTATAACTTCCAATATGCATGAAATGGATTCATATCATAGAAAAAAACTTTAATGTTTTGGTTGCTAACACATTTTGCTTTTCAATTTGTGATCATAACCAATTTAATATATAATCATCGAAAACTAAATGGAATCGAAAATCAACTCTAATAAAAAACCTCTATAAGAATATTCCATCAATAATTTGAGAATAACATGCAAGACAAAACAAGGTAACGTGCGATTAATCAATTGATATCTACATAAACGACCATGACATGGATAATGCATGGAATATATTTACGAAAGGTATATAATTGTCCTTATCAGATATTCTTATGTAAGAGATCATCCAAGTGTTTTATTACAATGCTATTATCTTTTCAACTATTTCATGGGTCATGGTCTACAAGAAGTAATTTTTTGTGATTTTCTCCATGATAACCACTTCACTATTTAAAATTTGGATCTGAATTAATATGATATGGGAACGGTAGAAAGAGAAATAATAAGACTTTTGGGTAAGAACCAAGGATAATAAATTTCTTCTCTAGATTATCCACCCCAAGAAGAAATATCTTAAGTGTGCCAAACATGAAACCAAATTAGTTTAAGTTGTAGTGGACAAGGTGATTATCACACTTTATCATGCAACTAATATGGAGCAATTTTAGAAAACTAGAGAAGGCTTGATACAACAAAGTAATTCCATCAAATTTTTAAAGGACTAATAAAAAATCATAATTAATTCGAGAAAATGATATGATTACAATAATAAAACACAATATGAGAATTCCATTGCACGAAAATAGGGTTATGTTGACGGGCTAGAATGTAAAACTGACAACTAGGGGACCTCCATGGTGTAGGATCCTAATCAAAATATACACCGTTTGGTCTAGGAGTTCCATATGGTATGTAGGATCGGATACCATCCCATTGATTAATATTTTCCTTGACCAATGCAAGTGTCAACTTAAGAGAGAACAAATGAAAATTCAATTAATGCAAGTAACCTATGAAAATCCAATGTAATAGATACCACTAATAGTAAAAAAAATACTTCAAAGCATGAATCCCAAGAAAATAATTTTTAGAAATGCTTCAAATAATATCCACACATACATATGAGATAAATTTACCAATCGTGAATAAGTTAACGATTGATAACCATATAAAATAATAAGTGAGCATACAGTCACACAATGATACAACATTAACATCAATAAAGAAGTTTACTAACATAAGCATAATGTAAGCACATTATATTTCATTCATCTTTTGCAACAGAAATCCCACAACACATGAACACGAATGAAGAAAAAATACCCAAAAGTTCAACGGCACTTTTAAACAATTAAGCATTGAATATCCATGGCACCATCGCACAACATATCCATAAAATCCATAAGTGGAAATAGAAAATTAATTCTTGCATTGAGTAAAAGATCCTTTGGTTCTCAAAATAATGTGCACCAAAATAAGTCCAAAAATAAAAGTCCATTACAATGTATCGTGAGGTGATATGTATATAAAAGGGTGATTTTTCATCTACCAATTACTTTTGATCTACCTCATGACCTTTCATATTCGCATGAGACTCTACACTACTCTAGTCACTACCCTACTATGTATGTGAAAGAGATGGTTATACCCTAATAATTTAAGAATATACAATTCTAAAAACATATACATGTAATTCCTCCACAAGATATGAATTCCAAAGCTTGTATTATGCTTCCATGTTGACACCCTTTTGTTGCATCTCCATGTATGTGAAGACACTATAGGGAATTTGGTAGTAGAGTGCTATTTTTTACCTTGATTTGATTTGATAAGGTCACCATATTGTTGTATATCCTCAAAATTTATATCACATACTTATAAATTATTTCTTTTGTCACCTACAATTTTTCCATAGTAAAGTCCTATTTGAGATGATTGAGAAGTGCTTGGATTTTCGAGAGAACCTCTTCTCACTTCCTTACTTTCCCGATCGATATAATAGAAGGGAATTTGTGTACTTCAATAATAGATTCTAGTCCACTGAGTAAATGCTTATATGAAGGCAGTACTTTGTTTACATACTTTGTCAGCCTGTCTCGTGATTAGATCTTGATATGAATGTAGACTTTATCATTTTGAGTAGTGATCTAATATTTAGTAGGGAGAGTCACTCGGGCATTCAGATATTTGGTATTCCATTCACATATGCTTTTTATAATTGTGATTTCTTTTTCGAGTATAGTTTTCTTCTCCTTAGTTTCAGCCTGTATGATTGGGAATGGTGCTATAATTATATGCATCATCAACATCTCTTCATAGACTATAGTCATAACTTACTCTAATTTTTCTACCTCTTCCTATATTGATAGTTGCAACTCCTTTGCAATTGAATGGGCTAGGCACATAATTTTATTCTCTTATTTAGCCCTAGTAACACTTTTCTCAAAAGTGTACAACTTGGCTTGAAGTTTTGTAAACTTTTTATCCTACTCAAAATTAGCTATGTTGCAATTACAAAGGCAGTTCCATCGGAAGTGACCATTTTAGGGTTCATTGTAGTATCCAGGACAATATACTTCTTTACAGTTACTAATAAAGGCTTGGTAGGGTTCTTGGTATAAATATTTCTCCACTCATAAATAATCTTACATTGGACATGATCAAAAGTCAATTTAGTAGCATCCAATACTTCTTCCTCTTCCTCATCGGGGATGCCAAATTATTTGAGTGGAAGATTTTCGCTGGTAATTGGGGTGGATGGAGGACTTTCCAATGGAGATAGATCAATATGGATTCCAAACCCTTGACCTTATTAGTGGTTAAGGTGATCAAGTTCAAGTTTGTTATTAAGCTTTCCCTGTTTCCTCTCGATTTCCTCCTCCTCCAACCTCCTTTTATGTTCTTCGATTTTTCTCTTTTTCTTCATTTAGTTTCTTTTATTTCTCCTCTTCGCCTTTCTTTCTTTTGAATTATTCTTCTTGTTTATGATTTCTCTCTAGCTCATTTTTTCTCTTCACTTCCTCGTTTCTTCTTATTCTTTCTTTTTATTTTGTTTAACTTCCTATGCTTTATGTTCTTCCCCTTCCTTCCTAAGTCATTCTTATTCCTTCTTCCTAAGTTATTTTTATTCCTCTTTCTTCCTCTTACTTTCCTCTTCCTACGACTAGTTCTCAAGCTCCCCAACCTACTGATCTCCTACCCCCCATGATTATCGAAGTTCTTCCTCCCTTTTTTCCCTTATCTCCAACGTCTTCTTGGAAATATATGAATTCCTTTATTCTTGGGTTTCTTCATATTCATTTCCCTCTTTCTCATCTAATGGTTCCTTTTTGTCATTTCCTTTATGGTTCTTTTATTTTCCACCTATCTTTTTCTTCTCTTTCTTTCTTTTAAACATGACTATTTTTCCTTGCAGCCTTATGCTTTCTTGAGATTTTTAGCTTAGTCGCCATCCTTTCCTTGTTGTTCACTTGGACCTAATTCCCTCAAAACATTTTACCAATTGATAACATTATCTTAATTATTATTCTTTTTTTTAATATACTACCAATTAAAACCTAATTTATTGCAATGCGCCACCACAATCCCCTTTGGGTCATACCTAGGTGATCCAAATCCACAAAGAATAATCCTTTAAATTATTCAAATTTTTCTTCATCCTCTTTAAAATTCAAGATGGTGTATGCTCTTATAGTCAAACGGGAGGAGGGTGAAGGATTTTTCTTTCCTTTGAATAGTGTTTTAGAGAACCCTATAGTAATGTAATAGAAAACCTCTTGTAGGAGAATCTCGTTTTTCACCAACTTGAGGAGAGAATTAGGGGGCTTATAGGAGTTAAAAAATATGGTGAAGTTGCCTTATTTGGCAGGAAACCAATATTCCACTATATCGATTTCTTCCTTACCGCTCTTGGAGATGCAAGGAGCACCGTCCTCGAGGAGCAACTGGTAAAATGGTGTATTAAATTAGTTGGAAGTGATTTCATGCATACTATTGTAGTCTGGGTCCCAAAATATATTATTATGAAGGTGCACATGCCCTAAAATCTCAAGGGTGCATCTGTAGTGCCACACCTCAAAATTACCATCTCACACTTATTGCATGCACGAGGAATGATGCCATATAAAATTGTGACAATTGGTCCTTCTAAGGGTTCTTTGCAACATTTATATTGAATCTTAGAGTTGAAGCCATAATTATTTTCCAATTTAAAATAATTCCTTTGGTAGAAACCATGTACATTATAGGGACCCATTTTCTAAGAAAGGTGTCAATATATGACCTGCCATATAATCATTTCAACATTGCTGCCAAAATTTGATAGACTTTCCTAAGGACCTTTGTTTTATATAGTTGATCATCCTTGACCAAAATCATGGAGTTTTCTTGCCACCATTACTTTAGAATATCTTTTTTCCACATAAGGAAGTATGATATCCACCTAGTGTTGAAGGAATCTTCTCGCTCATGTAGCAAATAATATGTGAAAATATTTGTAAGAGTGAAAGAACTGAAAGCTTCACATGTGTGACTTATTATAACTCATCAGTCTGTATCAGTGTTATGTAGTATACATTCAATGGTTAGTGGGCATAGGAATACTAGTTGATGCATGAATACTTTATGGAGCCAAGACCAATTAACATTGATGTAAACTCTGAATTCCTCCTGGTCTTGGGAATATCTATCTTTTGAAACTATGAATAGATGTCAAACCATGAGATATTGGTGGTTTTGTTGATATTTCATGTCATGTCCTTGTAGATTGGTGGTGGTGGAGTTCCTTCTAGAATTTCTTAGACCCTTCTCTCTACACTTTTGCAAGAAGTATTGACCACCATAGGCACCATCTCTCCATATAGATATGATATTGAAATATAATTAAAATCAGTGTCACTTGGAATTTCAAACGAGAAATCCCAAGGTGAAAATGACACCATAAATAATAGTAACCAGAGCAATGATCATGAAATAAGATTTAAAATGTGAGGGGTAAGACATGTAATTTGATCCTGGAACTGGTTTAAGGGTATTTGTCTAGGTTGCGAAAGTCTAGGGGCCACAAAATTAAAAGAAAATTTAATGACAACTTTGTGACTAACGAGCTTGAAAAATATCATAGGTCGCTAGGTGGCAACCTTAGAGGGGTTTATAGGTCATATCCCCACTATTTCATAACATTATGGATTCATCTATTATGATCCTTCATGAATTTGTGACTTAGGCCTTAAAGGAGAGAGGCAAATTTTATTATTTTACGACTTGGTTACTAGGTCGCAAGATAGAGCTTATCACATTTTTCAAGAGTGTGACTTTGACCTTATTGGTAGCAGAGGTAGAAAATTTAAGCTTGAGGTGGAAAAATACGGTCTAAGGTTGCTTTTTCACTTCATAATGGTACAGTTAATTCACTAAAATGTGAGGAAATTCACTTATTATGAGAAGTGGGACTCGAGAAATGAGACACTAAGTAAAAGAAAGGATGGGATTAGGGTTTAGGTAAAATTTTAATTTCAGATTGCTTGTTCATATGAGTAAATATCAATTGAAAAATCAATATGTAGGGTCTAGTAGAAAAGGTAACAAACTTGGAATAACTTATTATTGCAGGGGAGGTGAATATACACTTACTTGGAGAGAAGGAGTCGTGTCCCTGCAAGGTCTCCAAGTCTTCCTTCTTCGAGTGCTCCAATAAGCTGATGAATGGAAAATGAGTGAGGGGTGTATATATAAAAGGGCTTCATCTGTGTAATTTGTAGGTCGTTGGGTCACAACTTAAGGGAGGTCACAAATCATGATTTTCAATGACTCGCGACCTGACGACTATGCAACTGAAATGGTTTAATTTTCTCGATGTTCCAAAGTTTCAAGATAGGATTTCTTTCAAGGTAGAAGGAAAATAGTTGTACGACTATCTGGCCCGATGACCTGAGATTAGTTTTATAACAAGGCACAATGTCACTAGGTCACTTTTATATGCATTTTAAAATGTTAATATTTACGTGACCCAGTCGATTTACTGCTGGACAACCTAGGTAAGTGAGATGTGTTTAAAAGGTGTCACAGGTCACAATTACTTCACATATAATGGTATGAATTCCAAATGTCAGTCATGACCTTAAGAGAAGGGTAAGGTTGGAACTTATAAATTGATTTTTTTTCAAGATATTGAGGAAAAACTAGGTCAATACCAAGGTGTGGAATCTTGTTGAAGTGTATACAAAGAAAAAATGTCTAGTAAGGAGGCTAGGCTCCAAAATTTTGAAGGGAGTAAAATTTTGGGGTTGTTGTAGTCGCCACAATAATTAGTGATTCATTGGTAGAATGTCATTGTCTCTGATCATCCTCGATATAAAGTGAATTCAACCATTGCAAATGTGTTATATCAAACTCATACGTCCCACTAACATCTCCAACTTACCCTTAGTATTGATCATATGTACCTCATTGTCTTAACTTAGCTCACCAAACACACAACAAAGGGTTTTCCCAATGACTTGAAATATGGGTATGGATAATAATGAATGGGTTGTAAAAATTTAGTATTGTATTTGTAGGTATGTGGTTATGCTTTTTTGCGAGTAATGTTGGATAGTACCCCAATCGAGTAACTTCCTATAAATTGAAAATGTTGTTATGCCTCCAATGATCCTGGAAAGTACCCTAGCATAGTCGTTGCCTCTTTTGAGAAGTGATATAATATTTTGTTGGGAGATTCACTTGATCATTCAGATATTTAGTATTCCATTCACATATTCCTTTTATAATTGTGGTGGATTTTCTGAGTATAGTTTTCTTTTCCTTAGTTTCTGCCTGTATGATTGGGAATGGTGCTATAGTTATATGCATCATCAACATATCTTCATAGAATATAGTATAGTCATAGCTTCCTCTAATTTTTCTACCTCTTACTCTCTTGACAGTTGCAACTACTTTGCACTTAAATGGGCTAGGCACATAATTCTATTCTCTTATTTATTCTTAGTAACACTTTTCTCAAAAGTGTAGAGCTTGGCTTGATTTTTTTTAATTTTTTTTTATCCTACTCACAATTAGCTATGTTGTAGTCACAAAGATAGTTCCATCAGAAGTGACCATTATAGGGTCCATTGTAGTATCCAGGAAAATCTACTTCTTTATAGTTACTAATAAATGCTTGGTAGGGTTCTTGGTATAAAATTTTCTTCTCTCATGCATAATCTTACATTGGACATGATCAAAAGTCAATTTACTTGCATCCAATACTTATTCCTCTTCCCAATCTGGAATGCCAAATTATTTGAGTGGAATATTTTCGCGGGTAATTGGGGTGGATGGAGGAATTTCCAATGGAGATAGATCAATATGCATTCTAGACCCTTGACCTTATTAGTGGTTAAGGAAATCAAGTTAAACTTTCTTATTAAACTTCTCGGTTGCTTCTCGATTTCCTCCTCCTCCAACTTCCTTTTATCTTCTTCGATTTTTATCTTTTGCTCTTCTTCAATTATTTTCTTTTATTTCTCCTCTTCTACTTTCTTTCTTTCAAATTATTCTTCTTGTTTATGCTTTCTCTATATCCATTTTTCTCTTCTCTTCTTGGTTTCTTCTTCTTCTTTCCTTTTCTTTTGTTTAACTTCCTATGCTTTATTTTCTTCCTCTTCCTTCTTAAGTCATTATTATTCCTTCTTCCTAAGTGATTATTCTTCCTATTTCATCCTCTTCCCTTCCTCTTCCTATGACTAGTTCTCAAGTTCCCCAACCTACTCATCTCCTGCCCCCAATGACTATCAAAATAAAGGAATGCATATATTTCCAAGAAGAAATATATGCATTCCTTTATTTCGGGGTTTATTCATCTTCATTTCCCTCTTGCTCATCTCATGGTTCCTTTTTGTCATTTCTTTTATGGTTCTTTTATTTTCCACCTATCTTTTGATTCTATTTATTTCTTTTAAACATGACTGCTCTAGCTTGCAGGCTTATGCTTTCTTGAGATTTTTCATCTTGGTCACCCTCCTTTTCTTGTTGTTCACTTGGACCTAATTGCTTGGAAACATTGTACCAATTTCTAACTTAATCTTCATTATTATTCTTGTTTTTAATATATTACCATTAAAACTTAATTTATTCCAATGCGCCACCACAATCCCCTTTGGGTCATACATATGGTGATACAAATCCACAAATAGTATTCCTTTCATTTCTTTGAATTTTCCTTCTTCCTCTTTGAAATTCAAGAAGGTGTATGCTCTGATAGTCAAATGGAAGGAGGCCGAAGGAGTTTTCTTTCCTTTGAATAGTGTTTTAGAGAACCCTATAGTAATGTAATAGAAAACCTCTTGCAAGAGAACCTTGTTTGTCACCAACTTGAGGAGAGCATTAGGGGACTTATAGGAGTCAATAAATATGATAAATGTTTCTTATTTGATGGGAAACCAATACTACACTCTATCAATGTCTTCCTTACCTCTCTTGGAGATGCAAGGATCACCTTCCTCAAGGAGAAACTTGTACAATGGTGTAGTAAATTACTCGAAACTTATTCCATGCATAAAATTGTAGTCTAGGCCCCAAAATATATTATTATGAAGGTTCACAAGCTTTAAAATCTCAGGGTTCCATTTGTAGTGCCACACCTCAAAATTACCATCTCACAGTTATTGCATCCACGATGAACAATGCCATATAAAATTGTGACAGCTGGTCCTTCTAAGGGTTCTTTGCAACATGTATATTGAATCTCATATTTGAAGCCATAACTATTTTCCAATTGAAAATAGTTCCTTTGGTAGAAGCCATGTACGTGATAGGGACCCGTGTTCTAATAAAGGTGTCAATATATGACCTTCCATATAACCATTTCAACATTGCTGCCAAAATTTGATAGACTTTCCTAAGGAACTTTGTTTTGTATACTTGATCATCCTTGACCAAAATCATGGAGTTTTCTTGCCACCATTACTTTATAATATCTTTTGTTGACATATGGAAGTATTATATCCACCTCATGTTGAATGAGTCTTCTCACTTCGGTAGCTTATAATATGTGGAAATATTTGTAACAATGAAAGAATTGAAAGCTTCACATGTGTGACTTATTATAACTCATCACTCTGTATCAGTGTTCTGTAGTATACACTCGATGGTTTCAAGGCATAGGAATACTAGTTTATGCATGAATACTTTATGGAGCCAAGCCCTATTAACATTGGTCTAAACTTTGAAGTCCATCTGGTACTTGGGAATATCTATCTTTTAAAATAGCGAATAGATGTAAAACCACGAGAGATTGGTCGTTTTGTTGATATTTCATGTCTTGTCCTTGTAGATTGGTGGTGGATTTCCTTCTAGAATTTCTTAGACCCTTCTCTCTGCACTTTTGCGCAACGTATTGACCACCGTAGGCACCATCTCTCCAGATAAATATGATATTGAAATATAATTAAAATTAATGTCACCTGGAATTTCAAACAAGCAATCCCAATATGAAAATGACAGCATAAATAATAGTAACCAGAGAAATTATTATTAACTAAGCTTTAAAATGTGAGGGGTAAGACAAGTAAGTTTGATCCTCGAACTGGTTTAAGGGTATTTATCTAGGTTGCAAAAGTCTAGGGGTTGCAAACTTGAAAGGAAATGAAATGACGAATTTAAGACTAACGAGCTTGAAAAATATCATAGGTCGCTAGGTGGCATCCTTTGAGGGGTTTCTAGGTCATATCCCTGCTAATTCATAACATTATGGATTCATCTATGATGATCCTTCTTGAATTTACGACTTAGGGCTTAAATGAGAGAGGTAAATTTGATTATTTCATGACTTGGTTACTGGGTCGCAAGATAGAGCCTATTGCATTTTTCAAGAGTGTGACTTGGATCTTATTGGTAGCTGGGTAGAAAATTTATGCTTGAGGTGGAAAAATACGGTCTAATGTTGCTTGTTCACTTCATAAGGGTACAGGTAATTCACTTAAAAGTGAGGAAATTCACTTATTATGAGAAGTGAGACTCAGGAAATGAGACACTGAGTAAAAGAAAGGATGGTCCCAAGGTTTAGGGAAAAATTTAATTTGAAATGGCTTGTTCATTTGAGTAAATACCAATTGAAAAGAAAAAAGTAGGGTTTGGTTGAAAATGTAACACACTTGGAATAACTAATTATTGTATGGGAGGTGAAGATATAATTACCTGGAGAGAAGAAGTCATGTCCCTGCAAGTTCTCCAAGTCTTCCTTCTTCGAGGGCTCCAATAAGCTGATGAATGTAAAATGAGTGAGGGGTGTATATATAAAATGGTTTCATGTGTGGGATTTGGAGGTCATGGGGTCGCAAATTAAAGGAGGTCACAAATCATGATCTGTAATGACTCACGACCCAACGACTATGCAACTAAAATGGTTTAATTTTCTCGATATTGCAAAGCTTTAGGATAGGATTGGTTTCAAGGTAGAAGGAAAATAGGTGTGCGACTATCTGACCCTACGACCTGAGATTAGTTTTATAACAAGGTGCAATGTCACTAGCTAACTTTTTCATGTATTTTAAAATGTTAATATTAACGTGACTCAACTAATTTCCTGCTCAACAACCTAGGTAAGTGAGATGTGTTTAAAGGGGATCACAGTTCACAACTTCATATATAACGGTATGGCTTTCAAATTTCAGTCACAACCTTAAGAGAAGGTTAATATTGGAACTTATAACTTGAATTATTTTCAGGAGATTGAGGAAAAACTAGCTCAAGACTAGGGTTTGGAATCTTGTTGAAGTGCAGAAAAAGCAGAAATGTCTAGTAAGGAGGCACGGCTCTAAAACTTTGAAGGGGGTAAAATTTTGGGGTTGTTTTAGCGGCTACAATAATTAGCGATTCACTGGTAGAACTTCACTATCTTTGCTCATGCTCGATATAAAGTGAATTCAACCCTTGCAAGTGTGTTATATCAAACTCATACGTCCCACTGACATCTCCAACTTACCCTTAGTATTGATCATATGTACCTCATTGTCTTAACATATCTCACCAAACACAGAACAAAGGGTGTTCCCAATGACTGGAAATAGGGGTCTATATAATAATGAATGGGTTGTAAAACTTTAGTATTGTATTTATCAATATGTGGTTCTGCTTTTTTGCAAGAAATGTTGGAAAATATCCCAATGAAGTAACTTCCTATAAATTGCAAATGTTGTTATGCTGCCAATGAGCCTGGAAAGTACCATGGCGGAGTCGTTGCCTCAAATATCTGTGCAGGATTCCTTTCTAAATCCTTTACCTTTTTTTTATATATGGTTGTTGAAATTATTTATTAAGAATTCATTTTTATAGGGTGGATGAGGGGTCCCAACTTATTTTACATGCAAGAGAGGTTGTTTTTGGGTTTTTAAAGAGACTATTATTTCTCCTAAAAATATTTGTTGCCCATTATCGTTCCTCTTTCCCCCATTCAATAGGTTGGTGTAAACTAGTTTTAAAACATCAAGGCCAAGTCAAGAGAGAGGTCGTTATATTTAAATATATGGTACATTGGATAAAAATGGTTCTCCACCGAGATCGGTCTTCACATCTCATTCAAGTTGTGCATTTAGTGCTATTCGAGAAAAATCACATATAACAGGAAAAATGTTCAACCATTGGTGTAGGGAAAAGTTCAACTCTAGAGTGCATTCAATTCTCAATGATGTTGAAGTGTCATTTATTTTGGCTAAAGTTGTTATTCATAAAATAGGAGATAATGGTGAAGACGATATGAAGGAATATATAAATAAATGCAAAGTTCACATTCAAAATGTGGTAATGATATTAGGAAATAAATGTAAAATTGAGAAGAAAATTGAAAATAAATATATATAAAACGATGGGGAAGCAGCTACAAGAGCTACTAGATAAAGTAAAACTTAACGTCTTGGCCATTTACATAAATGGGTTGAATCCTCCCCTCTAGGGTTTCTAAATCATAGGTATGTTGGCCAAGTTTTTCTTTAACTTGAAAAGGTCTAATCCACAAGTCTTGAAATTTAGTGTGCTTTCCTTTGTTCTCATGGTTTAATCCCATTTTAGTACTAGATTACCTACATTAAATTCATTCTTCCCTCTGAATTTCTTATCGAACCATCTCTTGATTAAGTCTTGGTCTAGGTAGAATGTAACACCCTCCTCCCACATCTAACCAAGTAAGAGGATAACCGGGGTAAACATGTGACAAATATTTACTATGATTTGATTCAACCTCCCATGTGACCTTAAGGAAGTGGAATCAATGGAAACACATCAAACATACCTTCCATATCAGCAATAGAACTTCAGGAGCCAACCCAACGACTCAGGTATCCTAGCTCTAGGTCCCACTCATAATTTACACCATTAAAACCATGGAATCTCCCTTCATATGGGCAAGGGTGCCTCTAGGAGGCTCTGGAAGCTCCCATAGCATGGAAATGCATTCTTCCAAGGATTTTTTTCCCACTAACCCATGTCAGCATCCCCAGGATTTATGCCAAATTTTCAGGCCTAAATCCCAAGCACTTCCCAGAACTCAATGAAAAGTTCATGAATGAAATATAACAGTGAAATAACAATGCAAAATCCAACAATCAAACAAGGACTTTATTGGACCCCTATTAGCCCTGATAGGCATTTCATTAAACATGTCACAAATATGTAATATAAAGGTTTAAATAAAAGATATGAGCATAGGGGTCTCATACTTATCTCAGAATTTCTAAGAAGAATTCCTACCTCATCACATTAACTACATTATCATATATTTGTGCGTAGATAAATTATTCATTCATTTAATAATCAAAACATTGTGAGAGCCATACATCATCACCATCACAAAACAAATTCATAACTAGCATATAAACATCATAAATCAGGAGGACATAACAACCTTATAAGCCGCATAATAACAATCATATTTACCCATCAATAGAAGAGGAAACAAGATCTTATTTCCATTATAAAAATGCAACCAAGTCTCGGACTTCCAAATTCCACCAAACTATAGACATGGCTGAGCCAAGTCTCTCTTCAATTAGTCACCCCCATGCCATATTCCATGCATGAATGTGGGATCTCATAAAAATCATCAATCAAAACCAAAATAGGGCTTCTAGAGGCCAAACCACCTCAACCCTCAGTGAGTGATTCCACCTCATGGTTTGAAATCACAACCATTACCATATTGGTCTACACCCTAGTTGTCCACATCTCTAGAGCTTTATTCCAACCAGGGCTTCCGGGACTAGTAAATTAACCCATAGTCATTGCGAGACTTCCAGAGTTTTTTTAGAGCAAGGTTTCGAGGACTAGTAACTCAACCCACCAAGGGCTTCCATAACATTTGTACAACCTAGGCTTCCAGGACCTAATAACTCAACCCATACCCAAAACTACACGAGAACCAACCAGAAAAACAAGAAATGAAATGAACCCACAACGACATGTATATCTAGGAAATTAAAAGGCTAGAAAAATCCACTGTCAATCTAGGAAATCCTTCATGCCAATGACATACCTTGACTAAGAAACCACATGAATACACCATGCATGACAAAAATAGAAAAGAAACCATACATGCAACTCGACATTTGCAAAAGAATCCAGTTATAGTCGTTGATCCTCATGTCCTCTTGCGCTTTCCTTCATTTACTTTTCCTTCTTGCATCGAATCCAAAGTATTCCACACTCCTCTAACAATGCTCTAAGAAAACTGTAAGTATCCAAGAGTATGATAGAGAAATAATAGAATGAGAGGCATACGTGTGAGACAAAGCTTTCCAAGTGATCCTTATAATCCATTTTATCAATGAGGTCTCTATTTTCTTCATTTTCCATTATTTTCCTTCAATTTCTTCCTCACATGGAACTTTTGACCTTTCACCTTCCTTTTCTCCTATTTTCTATTATTTTAATAAATAAAATGCCAACTAATTCCTCATGCCTTTCCAAAGCCTTTGCCATTGCCTTTTCCAATTTCCTTTAACCATAATAAACCAAAATGACACCCACTAGGATGTTTTTCCTAACATTCCTCTTGGAATACATGTCCCATGACCTTGGTCTTATATTTATAACATGGATTTTTAACCAGGGCTATCATAGGACCCTGCCCCTTGGGGGAACACCGTCCTCGGTGTTCAATGACACCTACAACCTGAAAACAAAATGTATTTCCTATGGAACTTTATAACATATCTCATTGCAGTTTGCACAATGACCATTGCTAAGAACATGACAAACATACCGAATATTAGAGCTTTATTGTTAGGTAAACTTGAATCGAGATAGAGTCAATGTTGACTAGGGTAAATAGTAGTGGTTTTGGGGCACATGGTATTGTGCACCCATGGTTTTCATCCCATGGTATTGCATGTAATGGAGCCTAAAAGGACGGGAATACTTCATTGTAATGTAGGCCTAGATGTGAGCGGTGAAGGCTCACTTGGGCGGATTGGCCAGGGTTTTGGCCAATGATTAATGAAATTTCATTGGTTGGGTTTTGCCCCAAATTTGGAGGTTTTCCCGGATAAACATCTTTGTTTATGTTTATGATTTTTTGCTAGCTATTTTATGGTTTTTGTTCCTCTCGGTAAATTTATTATTTCTCTGGTATATTCTAACATTTATAACACAACTCATTATGGTATTTACAATAACCACCACATTTTATTCAATCAAAAAATAATCACCTATTTATGGAGCTTTATTAATCCAGCTTAATACAATATTTACAATAATACACACATATACACATTTACTACACCCAAAATAGAATCATATGATGTCTGTATTAGCAACAAGGGAATATAGAGGCTCACACCTCCACTTTTAAAGTAGTACAAATATTCACTTCCTTCTCAGGAACCTTCTCGGGAATTATAGAATCAACTTCCAAATTCAAATTCTACATCCAATGTCCAACACTACAATCCTACGATGTTGTAACCTCAGTGAACAATTATCGTCTCATTTTTCTAGGGCACACTCCCAATGTGCTTATGATTCCATTTGGAAATGCTAATGACCATAACAAAGCTATCCCTGACCTTCCATTCTCTATTTCACAGGCCCTCCAAAAATACGGTCAATCCATTCTGTGTAGCCACACACCTTCCAAGTTATGCTGGAACCCCCATCTCAGGTATTCCATCCCTTGGCATGGTGTCCTCGCATCGAAAGATACAAAATCCAAGGAATATACCTTCCGAAAAACCATCATATCAGTCATAACATGCTCATGGAAATCAATGGACATTATTGGGTACTAGTGTCCCACAATGTCCCTTCTCGTCAAGTGCTTTACCAACATATTGTTGCCTATTTCAATTCCTTTTTTTATTGTTTCTAATGCTTGCAATCAGTTTCAACCACCCAACCAAAAATTTTCGTGCTTCCTATACCAAGAACACAATTTCCATTAGATTCAAAATAAATTGAAATAACTTCAAATCAAACCTCATTGGTAGCTCATCGATAATTTACACATGCAATCCTATTCACTTCCTGTCACAACAAGTGAAACTCATTGTCTAATCAAATCATCGTGTATGAACATATCACATATGGCTAGTTCAAAATGCAACCATTATAAATTAAAATCATGAATCACATGAAATCACCTTAAACCATAATCGTAATTCACATGTAACTATCAGAATTCATAATAATAGATCACATGCATAACAAGACTAAAATAGAATATCGATACTTATCTTTCATCGGTCCTTACTTCTTCCTTTGTTATTTGTACACAAACTAGATCAGTTGTTACACCCAGTATGCAATTAATTCATTTTATTCTCTTCAATCACATACATATACACACATTGTACATCGTAACATGTACACCCATATATGACATACAAAACCATATAATAAATTCACCCACACTGGCATACACCAAATATACCTACACTCAATTTATAATACAATACAATACATATGCCTACACTGACATACAACACATACACCTAAACCCGTTGTACGATACAAAAAAATTCATACGCCTCCACTAGTATCTAATGTACAACACAACACAACACAATACCTATACATATACAAAGTACAACACTACGAATACGCATGTCACAATACCATGACTACACCATGCACATACATAGTAGCTCATCCCCGCAACAACATGTATGACATGCAGTCAATACCACATGTATACCAATACCATATGCACAACATGTACAGAGTACCACCTATATACAAAAATACCTGCAAAATGTGTGCATAACATCACATGTACATGGAACCACCTACACAACGTGTACACAACACTAAATGCACATCGTACCACCTATATAATGTGTACACAATACCACATGTACACAACACCACATGCAAGAAATGTACACAACACCACATGTACATAGTGCCACATGCAAAACATGTACACATAACCACTTACACACAACGCCATATGTATAACATGTACACAACACCACATGCACACATCACCACATATATAATCATGAATACAAAACCATATGTACATAACACCATATATAACACACGTAAACAACACCATATGTAAATAGCACTGCATATACAACATGTTCATAACATCATACGTACAAAACACAATATATCCAACATGTGCACAATACTATATGTACACAACACCAAATATCCAACATGCACACAATAATATATGTGCATAAAACCGCATATCCAACGTGTACAGAGCACCATGTATACCTAGCACTGTTTATGAAATATACACACAATACCATATATACAACATTAATACAACATCATAGGTACACAATACTACATATGTTACATGTACACATCACCATAAGTAGAATCACTGGATATACAACATGCACAATATATACACAACAATTTTATTTCACAACCATAGACCACACAGGGACCCCACAAGCAACCTTTCCTCTAGTGTCTTTCCACTATCCATGCTTATCTTAACATGCCCTAGATCATGACGTTTTCATTCTGTTGATGTATCTCTTAGTATTGCCTACCATAACATATACATATACACAATATAGTCACATAATATCAATTCATACCCACATGATACTAACCTTGTAGATCTGCCAGGGTTATTATTCCCACTTGATTCCTGACAAGACAAGAGCCTCTCAATTCCATTCACTTGCATAAGAAATCGTTCCTCCACAATAATGATCACTGACAACCCTGTCAGATAGTGACATAGATACACAGATACATACAAAAATACATAAAAATTAGCATGAAAAAATCATGATCCTTCGAGACAATGACATGCATACCTACATATACACATATAAAAAATAGCATAAAAACAATCATGATCCATGACTACCCTGTCATATAGTGACATAGTTACATATATATGTACATGTATACATATAAATACATCAGTATAATTATGATCACAACATAATTACCAAATAGCATAAGGTCAAGGTTAAGAGAAATCCATTTATCTACACACAACATTCACCATATTGAGGACCACAGTTCCTAGCTTAGCCAAGGCATCTAATACATCAAATCCATTTAATTAACATTACCTCATTACCTTTCTCATGTATTCTATGCCATTTCCCATTTATCCCACTGAACACCACCAGTTCAATTGAATTTCATATTCTTACCATCCCCTGCCCTTTACTCATGCACCGAGCTTCATTTAGGTCTTACATTACCTGTTGGGTACCACAAAGCTCTCCCCAAGCTCCATTAACTTTACTCTTTCCAAACCAATTCCCAATACTCTCAAAGCATAAAAGGAAAGAACAAGATAAATAAAGAAGAAGACCATTAAAAACCAAAATCAATGCAACAGTGCAACAAAGTGGCATGGCCATGTACTAGATGCAATCATGACCAAAAATAAAAGCAACATATCACAAGATATCAAAAGCACAAGACTAGAAACAAACACCGTGGCTCACTCCCTATGGTTTATAGTGATTCTGAGGGAAAGCTCAACCTAGGTCTTCTTCAAGATTTCATGGTGGTCTCTTTTTCCATGAAATCCCCTTGTTCATACTTCCATGGACACATAGCTATCAGTGCATAAAAAAAAAAAAAAAAATACACTAGTTACCTTACCTTGTTGTGCCAGTCATGCTACCTTGTAATTGAACATACATGTAAGACACATCTTCAAAATATAATGACAACATATCTATTAATTTGAAATTAGCATTTACAAGTATAAAAACCATACCATAATCAACAATAAAATGACATTCATAAGTTATAATACATAACGATACAACTATCAACTACTTACACTCAAGTACATATCAATTTTATCAACATATATATGTTATTACAATCATCTTAAAACAATATCATTACTCCATGCAATCTTATAGGCACATGCTCATATCAAGTAATTAATCAAACAATCAAACAAACTATAAATTTACTGTGTTAGATAGACCAACTACAAGACATAACATAAACCAAACACTCAACATCAAATAGACGGCATAATGAAACGACCAAGCACCTAGTAGATGACATAAGAAAACTCATACCTTAATGTTTCTTATGGGAGGATTTCTTGTCTGCACAATCAATATAGATTAGTAAAATATAACTTCTCAACATATCAACTCAAACATAGAAAAGGTCATGATATCCATAACGGTAAATAGCTAACATGTTCACATCATAAACTCATAAAAAATTTAATTCATGTATAACAATCACATATGAATAGTCAATATCGATTAGTACAACCCAATATCACAACTATAACATCTCATACCTGAATTTCATAACCATAACCATATGCATATGCCAATCAAACTAGCATGGTACATATAACATGAAGATCTTAAAGGCAGTAACACTAATAATCAAGTTAATTAATATATAACAACAAGAAGTTAATCATATAACATAATCATGAATAACATATAACATAGTCATCAAGTTAATAACAACATGACTAACCAACCCATGTACATATGATCACACTATTTGGCTATCATCTATAATGTATGTGACTAGAACATCAATAGAATGAAAGGCATACACATAACCATAATGCATATAGCTAAACTGATCAACTAACATTTGTCATAGAGGTAACCGCAAGAACAATAATATGACAAACATGCGCATAACCATAATTATTATAACAACCATTAACCAACATATGTGCATGTAAAACATACAATACATGTATGACGATATGCTCTTACCCCAAAGTCTAGTGCCACAACTTCATTTTTATGATCTGCATCTCCTACTCTATCTTAGCCAACACATTCGCATCATAACATACGGAAAACATCATGATGCGTGAATTGCATACAATGGCCTTATGGAAAACAACCATAACCATGAAATTGAATGCATAACAACATATCGACGTTGACATGCATAACAAGTGCATAACCGACATGCACTCATGATGATCACATACAACAATAAACACCATCAACTTCCACATGGCGACACAACCGCAGGAATGACCACCACCAGGAATACACAACAAGGACATATTCCACCAACATATATAATACATATGCAATTGACATGTATGCATGAAAAACACATAACATTGCATAAGTAATCATATACTCATGACAATACACTTCACAACAACAACATCCTCTTTCACATGGTGACATCACTACAACCATGACTGGCACCATGCATATTGAACAAGCACATAGACCACAAGGATTATTAATGCATGTGAAAGGAACATGAATGCATGAACAACACACACTGCCCATCCAATCCAAGAGGTGAACTATGCTCTGATACCACTCTGTAACACCCTCCTCTAACATCTACCCAAGTAACCTGCCATCCTGGTTAAACATGTGATGAAGAGTTACTATGATCTAATTCAATATCCTAGGTGAACTTGAGGAAGTGGAATCGACTCAAACACATCAAACATACATTCCATATCAACAACAGAGCTCCCAAGAGCTAACACAACCACTTAGGTATCCAACCCCTAATACCCACTGAGCTTTTAAACCATTAAACCCTTGGATGCTCCCTTGATATGGGCAAGCATGTGACTGCGAGTCTCTTGAATCTCCCATACCATGGGCATAAATTCTTCCAGGGAATTTTTCCCACAGACTTGTACTAGCATCCCCAGGATTTGTGCCAAATTTTCAGGCCTAAAGCCCAGGTCACTACCCTGAACTCAATGACAAGTTCAGAAATGAAATATAACAAAGCAGTAATGATACACAAGCCAAAACATGAATAAGCACTTCACTTGACCCCTACTAGAAATGATAGGCATTTAATCAAAAATATGACAAATATATAATCTACAGGTTTATATAAAAAATCTAAGCATATGGGTCTCATACTTATCTGAGAATCACTATGAAACATTGTTTCCTCATCACATTAACTACATTGTCAACTATTTAGGCATAGATACATTTTTAATTCATTTAGGAATAAAAAACATGAAGAGAGCCATACATCGTCACCATCATAAATTAAATTCATAACCAACATATAGACAACATTAATGATGATAAAATAGCAACCATATAAACCACATAATAACAAACATATTTACTCATCAATACAAGAGGAAAAGAGCTCTTATTTCCATAAGAAAAATGCAACCAAGTCTTGGAATTCCACGTTACACCCAACCATAGACATTGATATTTCAAATATCTCTTTAGCCAGTCACCCCCATGGCATATTCCAAGCATGAATGTGATATCTCATAAAAATCATCAACTAAAACCAAAAAAACACTTCTAGAAGTCAAACCATCTCAACCCTCAACCAGTGATTCCACCTCACGGTCAGACATCACAAACATTACCAGATTGGTCTTCAAGCAGGTTGTCTAGGGATCCATAGTTTTTGTTCCAACCAAGGCTTCCAAGACTAGTAACTCAAACAACATCTGTCATGGGGCTTCAAAATATTTTTTCCAACCAAGGCTTCCAAGACTAGTAACTCAACCCACCAATGGCTTCCAGAGTGTTTTTCCAATCAATGATTCCAGGAATTAATAATTCAATCCACAACAAAAATCACATGAGAAGAAATTAGAAAGAGAAGCAACGAGATGAACCCACAACACCATGGTTATCCAAGAAATGGAAAGGATAGGAAAATCTATTGTCAATCCAAGAAATCCTCTATGTCAATGACAGACCATGACCAATAAACCACATGCATACACCATGCATGACAAAAATATCAAGGAAACCATACATGTGCCTTAATACCTACAAATAAATTCAGTTGTAGTTGATGATCCCAGTGTCCTCTTGTGATTTCCTACCTATCCTTTTCCTTCTTGCTCCAAATCCAAAGTATGACACACTCCTCCAAGAGTTCTGCAAGAAAACTGCAAGTATCTAGAGTATGGGAGAGAAAGAATATAATGAGAGCCATAAGTCTGAGAAAATGTTTTCCAAATGATCCTCAGAAGCCTTTTTATCAATGAGGCCTTATTTTCTTCATTTTCCATTATTTTCCTTCAATTTCCTCCTCACATGCAACCTGTGACCTTTCCCCTTCCTTTTCTCCTGTTTTCCATTATTTTCATAAATAAAATTTCATGTAATGCCACATGCCTTTCCAAATCCTTTTCCATCTCCTTTTCCAATTTCCTTTACCCATAATAAACCGAAATGACACCCTTTAGGATGTTTTTCCCACCATTAAGCTTGGAATACATGTCCCATGACCTTGGTATTATACCCTTCTAGTTCTTCGTCTAGTTGGTAGAAAGCTTCAATGACCTATTTGCATAACATGTATCCTTTGATAGTGTGAGCATGCTTGAACTCCAAGTCATATTCATGGAGGAAAGTCATCCAGTTAGCTCATTGTTCACAAAATTCTTATCGGACGAAAAACAACCTAACGGTTGGGTGAAGTTTCGAACTCCATCACATGATTCTTCACGATGTATGGCCGAAAATGTTTCACAACTTTGTAAATGACATATGCATGTTTTTCCATGTCAGGGTAGTTGAGCTTCGAACCTCACATATTACTATTCATGAAATATATGAGTAGTGCATCACCTTTACTATCCTTGTGTGTCATCACAACTACTGATGATGAATCTGAAGAAATTGTATAAAAAATAAAACCTTTACTGAAATCTGAAGAAATTTTAAAGAGAAGGGGCTTCAACAATGGATTTCTTGATAGTGTCTCACTTCACTCATGACAAATATTCTTTTGACATGACATACCTTAGTAGCATAAAATGCATGTTTTACCTAGTTGACCAATCAAAGCAAGTATGAAACCCACGCTTGAATTTTTTTTTTTCTTTCTTCTTTCGCTTGTAACATAAGATATACATGAAAACATGAGTATAAAAAAATTATGAAGACTAAAACTCGTTACATTTTCCAGCACACCCTCTTAACTAGGTGGGTATTCATAATTGCACAACTGATACAAGGATATTCTTAGATTGATAAGAAGATTCATATTGATAAGCCATCTTTAAGCATAAAAATAATAACCAGCAGTATAAACATAGTAAGGCCTTAACTGACAAGCTCTACTTATATCAGAGCATAATGCTAGCAAGATCTACGTGGAACACCACACTACCTCTTAAGGGAAATACCTCATCCATATGTTCACTAGGTATTTCCTTTTAGAACTATTCCTATCTTGGGTTATCAATCCTCAAATAATATTGGTGCTCTCAGACCACCCTTAACATGGATACATGTCCAATCCTCAAAGAGTGTTGTTCTACTTCTTATCTTGAATTCTCTATCCTCAAGGAGTATCAATCTCAATTTATTCTCCAATTCCATTCGCCATCTTAGTGCCCTCATTTAGACTTAAAACTATTAGCCCTGTTATAGAGAATGACACATGGATAATATGATGTCTAACATCACACTCTCTCAACCAGAGATGATATCTTGATTCCCTCTTGAAAATGGAATATATCCTTGCTCCTTCTTAAAAATTTAAGAATACTTCTAACTCCCTCTCAAACATAGAGGAGATTTCTTACTTCCTTATAATTTGGAAGTCATAAACACAATCATTTGATCTTTTCTTCATAAATACACCAACTAATAGTTATTTATGGAGATATTCAAACAATAGCTTCATGGATCCTTTTTTCCTTTGCATCTCATCATAATTAGTTTTTGTAATAGAACCAAATCTTTTTTAGTTTAGGAAAAAGTTCAGTTCATCAACCTTTCATATCAATTTCCTCTAGTCATAATTAACAAAGGCATTATATTGATCCAATAAAATTAGAGCTAATCATAGCTCCTTCTAAATATTAATGTCATCTTCATTGTCATTGAAACATAAACATCATGTTATCTTCTTGTACTACTACCTAAGTTACAATACCAAGGTTATGTGGACATCTTGAAAACATAATTTTCCAAGGATTATCAAATCCATCCAATCAATCCATAAATTCATTAGATTGAGTCAAAAATAAAAATTTATAAATACATGTGCCTTAACTACCATTATGCACTTCTGCAACATTCTTTCAAGTACAAAAACTATGTATGAACCAAATAACCAATATCAAAATATCAATATCATAATTACCTCTTCATGATGGCCTTTCATCAAAATATTATATTTTCCTTTCTTGTATCCTTTTAGATCAAGAACCTTCCTCATGGTCTATCGTCAAGTTGTACAAAATTCCTTCTCTATGCTTTCAAATCTAATAAACGTTCCGATGGAGTAAGCTGTAATATGTTCTTTTTTTGGAGTTGTCATTGTCAACTCTCTTTATTTCTTCATGAGATGATGTTTGATGTTTATCAATATTATCATGTACAATTCATTCTATCTTATGGAGGAGTCTTATTCTTTAGTCATTCCAAAGCATACCAAAATTATTTTTCTAATCACCGAATAACGACATGGAAGACTTACCAAACACATTCTTATAACCAACTCTTTCTTCAAGATTATTATAGAAATGAATCGTACTTTCAAGATAAGAGTTGATTAAAATAATACATACATTTACTTCCATGCAACCATTTATCCATCCTTTCTTTGAATGAGCATGCTTGTTATCCTTATCGAAAGTAAGCTTCCCTTCCTTAAGAGGTGAAATACTTCAATTTTTCCTTTCAAAACATAACTTGGCCATGATCATCCCTTCGTCCTCCAATATCATTGATTCCATACTAAATGAAATATAATCAAGTCATAATACTTCTTTTAAATAAACTTCCCTAAATGATGAATCCTTTGGAGGATATTGATGATCCTTTTTTCAAGCTAACAACCTCTAACATTATGTTTGAAAATTCTTGGATGAACAATGATGTTGAATATGGTGCAATTTTTCTCATTCTTCCCAACTAGATGACTTCTTACAAAGCAATTTTATCATGCAAACTTTAATTCATTTTATCTCATATGCTTCCTTATATGATTGCATGTTTTACAAAAATAAATAATATACTAGAGAATGCAACGATTCATGCTCATATACTTTATAATTTCTCATAAAAGAAAGAAGAATTACAAATTAACCTAATAGAAGTGGAGCTCCTTTAATAGTAATATCCTTGGGATTTTCTCCTTTCAACTTCTTCTCTAGTTCTTCCTTTTCTCTAGCTATGTGAGCTCCACTGCTTTCCTTCATTTTAATTTTTTTCTTGTTTGGAAAATCCCTCTTAAAATGTCCATACTCTTTGCATCGAAAGCCTTAAATCTTGGACACGTCTTGTTTTCCTTTGGAATTTTCAAAATTTCCCTTATTCTTCTTGGATTTTACAACAAATTATTGAGACTTATGATTTGATTTGATGTCATCCTTTTCCTACAATATTTCTTCTTCCGAGACACATTTATCCCATAATTCATCGAAGTTATTAGTATCATTTCTTCAGTAGACACTAGTTTCAAAATTCCTCCC
Organism: Pinus albicaulis; assembly: GCA_034641835.2. Lineage (NCBI taxonomy): Eukaryota > Viridiplantae > Streptophyta > Pinopsida > Pinales > Pinaceae > Pinus > Pinus albicaulis. Next base: position 526,792,260 of record CM076569.1, read on the forward strand.
TTCAGGTTGAAAATAATTTAATACACAAGTGGTCATCTCTGAATCAAAGATAACTTCCCCAATCCCATACAATTTGTCCCTAAATTGTGAGATATTCATAATATATGTGGAAATATATTCATTCTTTGATATCCATGTTGTATATAATTGATTCCTCAAGGATATTTTATGACCTAATTTACTTATTGCGTACAATTTCACCAACTTATCATACATATCTTTCGACATACTCAAGTTAGCAAGAAAGGGAATGAGATGATTCTTTACATATTCGATAAGATTCCTTTATTACCTCACTTATTCCTTCTTTTATTTTTATAATTCTCCAGTATTTTCCTTCTCTGGTAAAATAACTTCACTAAGAACATATTACATAACTTCATTTTCTATGAGCACCAAATCAATCCTCTTCTTCCATGCTAGTAAGTTTTATAATCCAATGAGATTATTTATTTCCTTATAAAATTTAGCCCTTTTATCTATAGATTGATACATGGAAGACAATATGGTACTTATTTTTCAACCAAATTTCCCTCTTGATGATGCATTTAACTATCTTTATGCTTTTAAGAACCTTCAAAAAAATTCAAAGATTTACTTCTTAAGATGACGAACCCTTTAATTAGAGCTTGATGTAGTAACCTTCCTTCCTTCAATGAGAACTTTATCATTCTTCAGATGATGAGGAATTCTTCCGTATGCCCTTCCTTGTGTCCTTAGAAAATTGTTCGCTTTGGAAAGAAACCTCATATTATCCCAACAAGATGATCTCCAAGCTACCCTCTCTTCATCTTAGCTTTAATACCATGTTGGAGAACCTGGTATGGAAACTATTAAAACCATTCTCCTTATCCTTGAAAAAATATTGTGAACTTATGTTTGCTTCTTCTAATTATTAATTACATTCTTTTCATCAAACAATTATTAAGAGCGTAAAATATGAATATCATAAAAGACAATCGGCACAAAATATAGGCTCCAAGCCAAGGAAAAACACTTCCAAAGGGGAAAACCTAGAAATAATATGTTCTCCTCCTATGAAATTAGATGAAATGAGAAATCCAAGACCCAAAGACCAAACTCAAGACCTCCTCCAAGCACCTAGTTAGCCCTCCGAGAACTCCTTCCTTTTAGCAAGTCATATTTTTCAAAGTCAGCGAAATTTAAAGATGCTCCAATCATTGCTTCAAACCAATAGCTTAGAGCTATAATTCTCTGGCTCCAAGAGTTCAAACATATATTCCCAGGCTTCTTCAAATAAATCAAAAACCCTAATTTCACACATGTGGGTAGAAAATATCAAATTTTGGTCTTCTTCTCTTTATTTGACTTTGTCCTTTGCTTCAAACTTTTTTGTTTTATATTTTTTTATTATATTGTTGTAGATAAAATGTGTGTTTATGGAGGTAAAATTTCCTTCTACATATATGCTTCTCACGAGGTTGAATTAGGCCTCTTCTAGGCCAACTTCCTCTCAAGGGTTGACTTGGTCTTGGATGTCAAATTTTACTTTATAGACTCAAAAATGTTATCTTTTAAATTTTATAACTTTCCCAAATGGGTCTTATACAAATGGTAATTACTCTCTTCACTCATGACAAATATTATTGTGACTTAACAAACCATAGGAACATGAAATGCATTCTTGATCTAGTTGACCAATCAAATGAAGCATGAAACCCGTGTTCGATTTTTTTTTTCTTCTTATGAGTCCGATGACAATTATCAAGACCGAAAATAGTTACATTTCGAACATTGTCCAATCGAAACATCCAACATCTCAATGAGAACACATATATATCAAAAAATCTTCTACAAAATGTGAAAATCTACATGCCAAAATAATACTGAGTTATTTAAGAGTTTTTCTTATTTGTGTTATTCACCATTAAATTATTAGGGAGTTGTTAGTGATCCACATTAATATGTTAATTTAGTTGCTAAATTACCAGATTGATGTGCTAATAAGTGGACAAATTGAACCTTTCAATTTGGTTAAAATTATTCAATCAAAAAAAGAATTTAACTTCTCATATCATAAAATATGTCAAAACCATGATAAGAAAAGTTCTCTAATTAAATTTCTCATCAATAAGATAGAGCAACCATGTTACACCTTTTTTGCATGTTAACCATAATGACAACATTAGATTCAATGTGAACACAACAATTATAACAAAAGGAGTTATTCACTGATCTCACTCACACACATGGCTTCTTGGAATGCCCTAAGGATAAAAAGTCTATTTTTTTGTATCTAAACTATTATGGGTATTTGGGTAAATACTCCAAAAAACATGCAATAATTGGCAAAATTTAGAACAAATACAAATACAAGAGATGATATTTAAAAATAATTCATCATCAAGAAAGATCAAAAGAAAGAAGCTTGGAGATTTTTGGTAGTTGGAGTTTCTTTCTTTAGTGTCTTCTCTACCTCTTGTAAAAGGAGGGGAAGGATATGAGTTTTTTTTTTAACACTTTTGAAAAAGATATAAATGAGGAAGCATTTTCATATTCATTTATTTTTAAAAGTGCAAAATAGCCTTCGTTAGTTTTATCCTTTTACAAATCTAATTTCATTTTCACTTTTAGAATAATTTTTTAAAACTTAAAATATAACAATAACTTATATAAACTTCAAATAAAACGTAAAATGAAAATGTATCCACCTTTTAAATTACAACACAACAACAATTAATCATATACTCTAAATATAGCTCTAATATTTAGTTTTTAAAAATTCCATTTTTAAATTAAAACACAATACCAAATAATCATAATACTCCAAAGTATAAATATGAGAATGACTCTAAACAACTTCACCTCCATGTTATGTCCCGAAATTATTACACTTACCCAAAGTTAAACATATGGACATAATTTTAAAAACTCTTATACTCCATAGTTTACACCACCGTTCTAAAGCATTTCCCAAATCAGTACTCGTACTCTCTACGCATGTACATTGAAATATTTTTATAATAGTTTCCAAGTTTATATTCACACTCGAATGGAGACACATGTACATAAAATATTTCTTTCAGAGCTCTTCTATTTTTAAAGCTTATTACTTGGTCACAATAACATGAAGTCAATAAATAACATAAAACGAGGCTCTCATTAGTCTTTTGTATGAGGAATAGTACTCACATATCATAGCATTCAGGAAACATAACTATCAGTATGTATATCTAATGTCCATGGCCATATATATACCTTATTGAAAGTAATAAAGAGTAGTACATCAAGGGAGAATGATGCGGATTTGGGCATAGACTCCTCCTCTCTTTTAAATCAACTTGGAAGAAAAATTTGTTTTACCTCATGACCTACCATAACCCTACTTCTGCATTATCTAAGGGCTTTGCAACAAAACTGGCAGTCCATAGAATATGGTTATTCTATTGTTTATTGTTTATGTTGAAGATAATCGAGAAACTTAACTAGAGAGAGTCAGTTCACCGGAATTTTAGATTAGGAGTTTTCTCCTATTTCTTAGGTATTAGTTCTAGCTTCCCTATATGCATGTAAACTATATATTGTTTGATCTATAATAAGAATGTAGAGTAACATACGAATGCAGTCGCTCCTAATGTAATCTCTTAGAATAGAACTGACCAATATTACTCTCATAATTTGATCCTGCAGTTTAACCAAACTAAGCTTCTAGCAATCAGCTTGACCATCAGCATTTCCCATCATCTTTGAAGCTTTCTCCTTGCTTATGTTTCGAAGTGTCGATCATATTCATTGGATCAATAGAGACAAATTATGGGCAGTGAGAAAACGCTTTCTCAAGGCAATTTTCCATGTGTGAATTATTACTGATGATGGTTCTTTTCACAATTGCATCGTCGTCCGTTTGAGCTGCGCGACTTGAAGAACCGAAAGGTTTTGAATATATTTTAGTTACCATGGCACTTCTTTCTTAAAATAAAATCTGGAGGAGGAATTACAATAACTATTAATTACTAAATATAGAGCTGTTAATTATATATATTAATGGTTTATTATTATTTAGGTTAAAAATATATTAATAAGTTTTTGATGAAGAAAATTGGTGGATAAGTGTGTTTTCATTGTCATGCCTTATATTTTGTCTTAGTATAACTAGCTTGATTTTTTGCCTCGAAAATCATGGAAATTCTGGCAATATTTTAATAAAATCCTACAGGGATTTTTGTAAATCCAGATCTTCTCCAAGATTTCTTAATTTTTTTTTCCAGAATTCCAACCTCGGTAATTCCTCTGCCTCAATAGACAAAATAACCCATTTTCAATAAACACTTAATACTATTTAATATAAAATTCAGTAAAACTATTTAATATTAAATTATAAATCTCATTTTTTATGTTAAATAAAATTATAATTATAATTAAATTTATTACTTAAATTCATTTTATATCTTCAATAATTTATAATAAAATAAAATTAATTAAGTTTAATATCATCAACATCACTATCCCTAATCGATATGCCCTATCTTTAACATTAAAATTCTACCACAAAAATAAATAAATAAATAAAATTAATTAATTAATATATATATCATGAACGATCAAATCCTTTTCAATATAACTATCGCTAACAGTTGTATCCTATCTCTAGCAGTCAAATTTTACCACTACAATAAAACATAATTAAATTAATTATTATATCATGAATGTTCAAATCTTTTTAACTAACACTAAAGGTTATATCATATTTTTGATGGCTATATTTTACCATTTTTTATTCATGTTTAGGTACTTTTTGCATCATCTTTGTCCCTAAATATGGGCGAAGTGTTCACCCTAAGCATGGAAAATCTCAATGAGAACACAAAGATATCCAAAAATCTTATTCCTCATGAATTTTTGGATTGTGGACATTTACATGCTAAATTAATTCTAAGTTATTTAAGATTTCTTTTTTTATTTGTGTTATTGACCAATAAGTTATTAGGAGGCGCTACTCTAACGAGCTCACTTACACACAAGGCTTTCGGAAATGCCCTAGGAATAAGAGTGGGTTTGGAGCACTAATTTCAATGTTGAAGAAGAGCCAATGATCTCTTTTTGGAGGAGCTAGAGAGCTCGTGTTGTGGAGCGTTCTGGAGAAAGAGAGTTCTAGCCCATTGAAGCTAGAGAGCTTATGTCTATTGAGCCATAAAACTTATGCCTAAAGATCTAGTGAGATTTTGCCAAAGGAGTCGGTGAGCCGTGGCAGCAGAGGTAGTAGCATATCATTGGTAAATCAAGAGGACCGTTGCAAGTGTGATCCGTGAGAGAGGAACTCGTGAGATCGTAGTATAAGATTCCATGGCAGAGGAGCCCGTGAGCCTGTGGTGCATTGCGCAGAGTAGCCTGCTAATGTGGTCAAAGATCAGGTAGATCTGTTTCTTGACATTGTTTTTTGTGGAGATAGGGTATATCTGTTTGTAGATACAGTTTCTTGTCAATTGATGGAATATTATTCTAAGTGTCAAGATGAATAATCTGATTGAATTATACACGAATGAGAGCAACAAGCTTGACGGTTCCAATTATTCTAATTGGAAATTCAAGTTGCAGATTATGTTTGAAGGGCATAGTGCATGGGGGATCGTGAATGACGATGAAGTGAAACCTACAATTGTAGGAGGCACAACAGCTGTGATAGTACAGGATTGGGATAAGAGGGGGAACAAGGAAAAACGATGTTTGAAAATGTCAGTCAACGACTACATCATCCCTCACATAAGAGATTGCAAATCAATGAATGATATCTGGATAAATCTCAAGGATCTATATGAAATCAGAAATACAAATCTCCTACTGTTCCTGAAAAGAAATATTTTCTCCATTAAAATCGAGGATAATGAAACAATAGTTGTGTTCATCTCCCGCATCAAGGACCTCAAATACAAGCTTGGCGACATAGGAGAGGCATTAAGTAATACTGATATGGTAACAATTACTATGAATGGTATGAATGATGACTATCAAATGTTTATCACAGGCTTGAATGCAAGAGATAAAACCCCCAAATTTGAAGAATTGACAGGTATCCTGATGCAAGAGGAAGAAAGGCAGATGACCTTGAAACCCAAAAATTTAGATCTTTCTTTAATGGTGAAGAAGAAGACATTTAGAGGGCAGGAAAATGGAGGACAGAGAGGTGGAGGTGAAACATAAGAAAGGTTGAATTAACCTCAAGGTATGTCACCAAATATGAATGATTCAGTATTAAAATGTTTCTATTGTGGTAAAATTGGCCATATGGTTAAACATTGTCAAAAGAAGAAGTTTGATGAAAGTCAGTAGAGATACAAGAGAAATGGAGGAAACTTTGCTGATGGTGACCATAACTAGGACCTCAGACTATTTATAGATGATTCTGATGAGAAGGATGAAGAAGATACGTGGTATGTGGATTCATGAGCGTCCACCCACATGAGAGGTAACAAAAAATGGTTTCAAGACTTCAAAGAAACCAGCAGTGGAGCAAAAATATACCTTGGTGATGACAAACACTACCCAATCAAAGGACATGGTAATGTTCACTACGCCTGATGGAAATATTAGGCACGTTCAAAATGTGATGTATGCACCCAAAATTAATAAGAATATGATTTCTCTTTCAATGATAACATATTAGAACCTTAAGGTAGAATTTTATAAGTCATATTATATTGTTAAGGATTTCTTGGATTCTATGGATTCAATTGAAATAGGGAATTATGTGGGCAGCCTTTACAAGCTGAATGTGAGAAGTACGCCACGTCAAGCCTTAACATTATCAGGTATGTCTACAAAATATTTATGGCATCAGTGATTTGGCCATATTAATTTCAATGATTTGTTGCTACTTTAGAAGAGAGGTATGGTCAATGGTCTCCTTGATTTAAAGCATATTCATGTTGATTCTAGAGCATTTTCTCTTGAAAATATGCATAGGGATGAGTTTCCTATTAATTTAAATAGAAAACCGAGAGATATACTAGAGTTAGTCAACACTAACTATGTGGGTAAATGTAGTCAAAATCATTGTGAGGTGCTTATTATTTCTTATTATTTGTTGATGGTTGTAAAAGATTTATGTGGGTATATTTTATCACCAAAAAGAGTCATACTTTTGAATATTTCAAGCAATTCAGAAGCATGATTGAGAAGTATAAAAGTAAATTCATCAAGATTATTCACTTGGATCCAGGGGGAGAGTATAGGAAGGTTGATTTCAGCAAATATTGCAAATACCATGGAATACTATAGCATTTTATAGCACCCCACACTCCTCAGTAGAATTGGGTTACAAAGAGGAAAAATAGAAACCTTGTGGAGTGTGCTCGCAGCATGCTGAAAGGTAAGAATCTTTCTAATTGATTTTGGGCTGAAGTGATAAATACTACAGTGTATTTGAAAAAGAAGATCCCTACAAAGAGACTTGAATTTAAAACTCTTTTTGAAGCCTTATCAGGACTTAAACCTGTAGTTAAACACTTAATCATTTTTGGATCCAAAGCCTTTTCTCATGTACCAAAGGAGGATAGAAAGAAACTGGATTCAAAGGCCATCAAAATCACTTTTGTTGGGTATTTTACTAAATTTAAAACTTACAAATTGTTTGATCCCTCTACTCATAATTTTTTTTGCGAGTAGAGATGTAGTTTTTGATGAGCAGGTAAATGATGGAAACAATGAAAAAAACAATGAAGAATGGGACATTCCTTTGCTGGTGGAATAAGGGAGTAATGAAACAGGAGAATTCCATGAGCAACAACAACAACAATATAAAAAAGGAAGAAGCAAACGTTACAGATGTAATTTTCAAACCAAGTCAATCAAGGGATAATCATAACAGGTTCGATGCCACTCCAACACCGAGGAGATGAGGTAGGAAAACTCAATTTCTAGTAAGATATAGGGAGAATGCTTCTATAACTAGCATGTTAAATGTTATTGAACCCTCTAGTTATAAATAATTAAGTCAATATAATGAATGGATGGAATCAATGGAAGAGGAACCTGAATCAATTATTAAAAAAAAATGGGTGTTAGTTGATTAACCTGAGGGAAAAAAACCATAGGTTGAAAATGGCTATACAAGCCCAAATTTAAAGTAGATGGGAGAATAGATAAATATAAAGATAACCTAACTGCAAAGGGGTATTCACAGAAACAAGGTATAGACTATGATGAAAACTTCACCCCTGTAGCTAAAATTAATACAGTCACAGTGTTAATTACCTTAGCTACTAAATATGATCAGGAGTTCATAAATTTTCCTCAAAATTCAAAGTTACAGGATTGGGTTGAAACCAGGATGGTTGTGTAGATCTAGTCTTTTTGATTCTGGTGCAGTGAACGGTTTGAAAAAATAATGTCATATGAGGAAGATATTGTGTTCTAATCAAAATTCCAAATAGGTAAAATTGCAACAATTTGACCAAGTTTGAATGGGATATGCAATCAGTAAAATGGATGTACAGTCAGCAAAGGAGAATATTCCTTGGAATATTCCTTTCTTAAGACCAATTGATCAATGAAAATTGTTAATTTTCTATTTGTGGTATGGGTTGAAGAGCCAATTAGAGGTTGTCACGTGGCCATCCCTAAGGTGGCCACATGGCCCTGAAATTGCAGTGTGAAATTTTGTTGGGGGCAGTAGGGCTCGACCCCATAACCTCCCTCCAGGCACATGCACACATTACCAACTCCTCTAAAAGATGATTCTTAACATCTATAGGAGTGGGGTTTGTATTATCATTTATTGAAATGGCACATGGGGGTTGGGAACCATCGGTGGTCCCAACGCACCAACGGTCCCATTATGTATGGTCACATTGCAACTGTTAATGCCAACACCTCCGCGCGGTTAGTGCTAACTGACAGTCAACAACCCGCCAAATGTTCCAGTATATGTATATCACATGAAAATGTTTAATTCGAGCCCTCCACACAGTGAACGCTAACCCAATAATAAACTCGCAGTTCAAGCCTTTGAGCCGAAGTTCCTACCGTGAGTTTTGCTTCAACGGTTTTTGTAACAGTTTGGGGGTGTGCATGCGGCCACCACCCAACCAAAACATCAAATGTGTGGTTTAAACAAAAAATTAGTTAGAGGGCACGCCTAAACTGGTGTCCAAGCCAATTTTAACTCCAGTTAAGTGAAGTTCTCCATTTTTAGTGGATTTTTCCTAGGAGATACTAGGCAAAAGCGTAGAAGGCCCAATTTTTGACCATTATGAGTGAATGAAGAGTCCTTTTTGACTAATTGTAGCATTCTGGAGTCATTGGTGTAGAGAAACAACCATTAGCGCAATTTAATACATGTAATAGTAAAATTTTGAGCATAATGAATGATGGACAAGCCATTGGGAGTTGGACCAGCAGATGTAGCCCGGGAGGGGTGAACTGGTTCATCATGCATGCTGTGTAAATTTTATGTGATTACTTATTTATCCATGTTACACTGTTGTTCAGTGTTATTTATGCTTATTTTATGCTTCTAATTCACTAAAAATCATCTATAAATCATGGAAAAATTCCTAAACCGTATGCAAACTAATCAGGAAATTATGCACATGTTTTATAAACAAAGATATTTAGCACAACAAAAATAATACATTCATTTTAGATCAGATTGGTATCAGAGCTAGAGTTTATTCTCTGGTGTTGTTTAGTGCAAATAATTGTTTAACTATTCGCAAGTTTTAGATGCTTACAAGGCTCAAGATCAAAACAGGAGAGCTAGGAAAACTTGTGGAACCAGGAGAGTCTCAAAAGGAGCCAAAGAAAAGGAGAGCAAGATTTCCACAATTTCCACCACCTAGTTCACCTCCTAAATAAGTAGAAGCTCCATTAAGCATGCCTCATGAGGAAGGATAAATCCATGAAGAATTGACCCTAAGGAGGAAGAAAGAGTATTCAGGAAAGCATTTCTTGACATGACTGAGATGGTTAGAATTATTTATCAAGAAAGTAATGAGAGAATGGAAGGAGAAGGATCTAAACTTCACAGGGAAGGACAAGGATCTTCAGGATGTCAACCTGACGAAGACAATTCAAAGAAGGGAAATGGAAGAAATGGAGGCAATGGAGAGCCATCATCTTCACCCCCATCATCATCATCATACTCCACCTCTTCTTTAGTAAATCTGCCACACAAGTCCAAGAGCACTAGTAAAAATACTTGTTTTAAAAGTCGATGTCAAGTTCGAATTTCCAATGTTTAATGGTGAAGTAAATGCATACAATCTAGATAATTCAATTATATAATTAGAGGTCTATTTGTGAATACAGAACATTCAAGATGATGATACCAAAATTCAATTAGATTCTTTTAGAATGGAAGATGCATCCCTTGTTTGGTGGGAAGGCAAGACAAAGGAGGAAATTAAGGAACATGATAAGATTATTCTATCATGGTCATATTTTATTACTGCCATTAAACAATAGTTTTGTCAATTAGCTCATATGCAAAAATCCATCATGAACTGGCAGAACTTTAGGTAGTTATAGGGACAAAATGTGCAATAATACACATAGGAATTTAGGAGAAGAGATCTCTTATTAGGCGTGGATTTTCAGAGTCAAGACACTTTGTTAAAGTACATAGGAGGCTTACATAGCTACCTAAAACATACTATTCTCGTGTTTGACCCCACCAGTCTAGATGAATTTTGTGTTCAGGCCACAAATCTAAAAGCTAGAGGGAAGAACATTTCTGAAGAGGGTAGAAAGAAACCTTTTAAGGGTAAAGCCAAGGAAAAGACCTCAAAAGGTAAAAACAAAAATAATTCATCTGTTAATAAAGAGGGAGAAAAAGTGGTTTGTAAGCATTTTTCAAAAGAATGCCATAATGAAACTCATTGTTGGAAATTACATCATGAATTGAGACCAAAGAAACCCAATAACAAAGGGAAACAAAAAACCACTGCTGGAACTCAACATGATTTAGGATCTGATTCAGGTGATGAAACTAAAATTACAGCCATGGGATTGAAGAAAATGAAGAGAAAAGAAATTGAAAATAAACCCAGTACCAATACATCAAACTTTCACATAAACACTCCAAATGAAGAATAAAGAATAGAATTGTTTCATGTGAGGGTCATATCCAAGCATACCAAGATTTACACACTGTTTGACAATGGGTCACAAGAAAAATTAATCTCTAAAGATTCGATCAAAAAACTTAACCTTGAGACCATACCACATCCAAAACCATGTCCATTGGGTTGGATTTGTAAGGGTGCAAATCTACAATTTTCAAAGAAATGTTTATTAAGGTTTGCAATCACTGCAAGCTTTCTTGACAGAGTTGAATTAGATGTGGTTCTGCTTGAGATAAATTGTATTGTATTAGAGAGTCCTTACTTGTATGATAGGAAAGAAATATTCTATCTCCATGAGAAAAAGTATCATTTATTCAAATATGGAAAGGAGTTCATTGTTAGAGCACATCGCAAGAAGAAAAACATTGCTTTGGTAAATGCTGGACACGTAAATGGGCTCGTAAATTCAAGTAAGAATTTTGTTCTTTTTATGATTAAGCCTAAAGCTGATATTAATCATGAATATTTTGAAGGACGTGATCCTAAGTTGAAATCAGATTTATATGATGTGGTTAATGGGCATCATGAGATGTTTCAAGAGCCAACAAGAATGACTCCAAAAGGGAAATTCAACATGAGATTTAGCTGCAGCAATATTGTACTCTTCCAAACATCGATATGAATCACATGTTGATAATGGAGAATGCTAAAATAAAGAGGAAAATCAAAGAGATGTGGGATAAAGGAATCATAAGGCCAAGCACCTCGCCATGTGGTTCACCCATAGTCTTGATACCAAAGAAAGATGGGACTTGGCACATGTGTGTAAATTTTAGAGCTTTGAAGAAGATTACGGTAAAAAATCGTTACCCACTCCCAAGAATAGATGATTTTATTGATTAGCTGAAAGAAACAAAGTTTCTCACTAAGTGGATATCATCAAGTAAGAATTACAGAAAGTGATATATGGAAAATTTCATTCAAAATCGAACAAGAACTCTTTGAGTGGTTAGTTATGCCTTTTGGTTTATGTAATGCATCAGAAAATTTCATGCGAGTTATGGATAATGTTTTGTGACCATTCCTTGATGACTTTGTTATTGTGTACTTGAAATTTTAATTTTCAGAAAAAAAAAAGAGAAGATCATGTCTTGCATGTGAATAGAGTACTTGATATTTTGTAGAAAGATAAATTGTTTCTTAAGATGTGAAAGTGTGAGTTAGGAAAGACTTGTTTGGTCTATTTGGGACATATTGTAAGAGTAGGAGAATTGACAATTGATCCTTCTAAAGTGGTGGCCATTGTGAATTGGCCCACTCCCAAAACAGTTACCGAGGTAAGAAGTTTCTTAGGTGTAGCTCAATATTGAAGGAAGTTTATTGCTAAATTTTCTTCCATCACAGCTCCTATGAATGTAGTGACAAGTGTGAATAAAGGCTTCCAATGGGGAGGAAAATAGAAGAAAGCTTTCAAAGCTTTAAAAGACAAGATCAATTCGGCTCCAGTCCCTGCATTACCAAATTTGAGACAACCATTCGAGATACAAATAGATGCTAGTGATTATGCCATGGGCACAGTAATTTTGCAGCATGGTAAGCCCATCGCCTGTCATTCAGAAAATTTTAATGGTGTTGTGACTAATTATCCTACATATGACAAAGAACTATGTTGGTACAAAGTGTCAAGAAGTAGAAACACTACTTGATGGGTAAAGAGACTATTGTACACACTGATCACCAACCATTATAGTAATTGCAGTCGCAAACAAAATTGCAGCAACAAAGACATTTCAGGTGGATGGGATTTATTCAAAAATTACACTTGGATATAAGGTACAAAAAAGGTATATTCAATAAAGTTGCAAATATGATTTCAAGACCAATCATTAGTGCTTCTACTTTACTCTAAAATGATTCTGTTGTACATGAGAGTTACATAGAACAATATGAACATGACATTGATTTCCAAGATGTGTATGCTAGTTTGAGTGAAGGGAATAAAGTTGAAGAAAAATATTATCACATGCATAAAAATTTGTTGTTTCATTTGGGCAAGCTATGTATTCCACAAGGAGAGAGGCCAATTTCCATGAGAGAAGTTCATTCTTCTCTTATTGCTGGACACTTTGGGGTAAGAAAAAAGTGGCGCATATACAAATTTATTGTTATTTGCCTCGCATGATATATAGTGTGTCATGTTTTATAAGAGGTTATTCTATGTGTGCAAGAAGTAAACATGTAATATGAAGCTTGTATTGTACACGCCACTATCGGTACCATCAAGGCCAAGGGAGATTGTCTCCATGGACTTTGCTGGAGATCTACCTATGTCAAGAAAGCAACATGATTATATTTTTGTAGTTGTGGATATGACATGATTTAGTAAAATGTGTATATGCCATGTAAGAAAACCATTACTGCTGAACAAACTACTGAACTTTATTTTTAAAATTTTTGGGTTCATTTTGGATTTCCCACTTCTATTGTTAGTGACAGGGATTCTAGGTTCAGTGGGCATTTTTGGTCAAATCCATGGAGAATGATGGACACAAAATTGAAAAAGAGTATTGCTTTTCATCCACAAACAAATGGATAAATAGAGGTGGTGAATAGAATAATTGTGCATCTATTGAGAGGGCCTTGCAGCAAATATCCTAAGTTGTGGGATGAACAATTGCATTACATTCAACACGCTTACAACCGGGCAAAGCACTCTTCAACACAAACCTCGCCTTTTGAAGTATGCTTTGGGTATTTGCAAAAATCACCATTAGACTTCATCTTTGTAAAGGATCTTGCATCTGATGGCCATAGTGATATTGATAAGGCTTGAAAGTTCAATGATAAAATTCAGATTATACATCAACAAGTTCAAGAAAAGCTTGAGAAAAGTCAAATCAAATACAAAGAGAGGCATGAAAAACACTGGGTTGATCACAAATTTCAAGAGGGAGATGAGGTATAATTTCACATTAGCAAATAAAGGATACAAGGGGAAGGTAAAAAGCTAAAACCCATTCACTATGGTCCTTTCAATATCATAAAAAAATTTGGTAACAATGCATTCCAACCTGACTTGCCTTCTTACATGCAAATGTATTCAGTTGTTAATGTTGAAAACTTACGCTTGTATGAGCCACCTTTGATTGATGATCAAGGAAGTGATGTTCAACTACCTTCTATTGAATATTTCTCAGAAGAATTTATGGATGAGCTCAAAAAAGATACAATTCTTGATAGGAGGACAAGAGCATCAAAGGGGGGAAGCGTTGACTACCTTCGAGTTGGGCTCAAAGGCACTAAAACAGCAAGGAAAAATGGATGGAGGTTGGAAAGGTGAGAGATTTGTACCCTTATCTACTGAACAGGTAATCAAGTCTTTTGGGGTCCAAAAGCTTCCCAATGGGGAGGAATGATAAGGAGTTCATAATTTTTTCTCAAAATTCAAAGTTACATGGTTGGGTTGAAACCAGGATGGTTATGCAGATCTCATATTCCTGATTCACGTACTGCAAATAGTTCGAAAAAATGATGTCATATGAGGAATATATTGTGTTCTGATCGAAATTCCAAATAGGTAAAATTGTGACAGTTTGACCAGGTTTGAATGGGATGCACACTAGTCAGCAAAGTGGATGTACAGTCAGAAAAATAGAATATTCCTTTCTCAGGACTAATCGATGGATGGCAAGTGTCTGTTTTGTATTTGTGGTATAGGTTGAAGATCCAATCAGAGGTTGTCACGTGGCCACCCTTGAGGCCTCCACATGGCCCTAAAATTGCAGTGTAAAATGTTGTTGGAGGCAGCAGGGCTCGACCCCCTGACTTCCCTCCGGGCACGCGCAAAAATTACTGACTGCTCTACACGATGATTCTTAACATCTATAGGATTGGGGATTGTATTATCGTTTATTGAAATGGCACATGGGGGTTGGGAACCACCAGCGATCCCAACTCACTAGCGGTCCCGTTATGTATGGTCACATTGCAACTGTTATTGCCAACGCCTCCGCGCAGTTATCGCTAACTGACAGTCAACAACCCGCCAACAGTTCCGGTGTATGTATATCACATGCAAACATTTAGCGCCAACCCTGTCCATGGTCAGCGCTACCCAACAATAAACCTGTGGTTCAAACCTTTCCACCGGAGTTCCTACTGTGAGTTCTGCTCTGACCGTTTGTGTAACAATTTGGGGGTGCGCATGTCGCGACCACCCAACTGCAAGATTAAATGCATGGTTTAAATGGAAGAACAGTTAGATGACATGCCTAAATTGGCATCCAAGCCAATTTTAACTCGAGTTAAGTGGATTTCTCCATTTTTAGTGGAGTTTTCCTAGGAGATACTTGGCAAAAGTGTAGGAGGTCCAATTTTCAACCATTCTGAGTGAATGAAGAGTCATTTTTAACTAATTGCAGCATTCTGGAACCATTTTTGTAGAGCAACCAACCGTTAGAGCACTGTAACTACATGTAATAGTAAAATTTTCAGAATAATGAAAGATGGACAAGCCATTGGGAGCTAGACTAGCAGATGTAGCCTAGGAGGGGTGAACTGCTTCATCATGTCTGCTGTGTAAATTTCATGTGGTGACTTATTTCTTTGTTTTACACTAATTTTTAGTGTTATTTAAGCTTATTTTATGCTTCTAATTCACTAAAAATCATCTACAAATCATGGAAAAACTCCTTAAACCTTAGCAAACTAATGAGGCAATTATGCACATGTTTTATAAAATAAAAGACACTTAGCACAACAAAACTAATACAGTCTTTTTAGATCAAAAAATCACTAGATGATGAACCATCTAGATGTTAAATAGGCTTTCTTAAATGGGGAGTTTAAAGAGGAAGTGTGTTTAGAGAAACCCGAGGGATGTTCAAACAGGGAAAGCAAAATTTAGTCTATAGATTAAAGAAATATTTATATGAACCAAAACAGGCTCCCAGATCATGGTATGATAAAATTGATTCATTTTTATTGTAGCAGAGTTATAAAAGAAGCATCAATGACCCGAATATCTATATTGTATTGGATGAAAATGAGTGAATGGTTTTGATTTATTTATATATAGATGATCTTATCATTACAGGAAATTCAGATAAACTCATTACAGAAATAAAAGACAATATCTCACAAATTTTTAAGATGAAATACCTCGATGATCTTTGCTACTATTTGGGTCTATATATCTGGAATGATTAAGGACATAATTTTCTAGCACAAAGTAAGTATGTCAGGATTCTAGTGAAATTTTTTAAGATGGATTGGTGTATGGCTGCAATAGTGTTGTTACAGCATATTACCGAACTTTAGAGTGATGACAATTCTAAGGAGGCATATGCAACATTTTTCAGACAGTTGGTTGGGAGTTTAATTTACTTGACCACTAATAGACCAGATTTGGCTTATGCAATTAGTGCATTGAACCAATTTATTTCCAAGCCACTTGAGAGCCATTGGATTGAAGTGAGAGGCATCTTAGGTATCTACAAGGAACCTTAGACTATCGAATTATATATATTTATTCTTGTGATGTTAAATTGACAAGATTTTCAGACTCCGATTGGGCTGGAAATGTAGATGGAAGGAGATCCATAATAGGATATGCATTTAGCATTGGGTCTAGGGTCATTGCATGGAGCAAAAAAATGTAGAACACAGTATCATTTTCATCTATGGAGGCTGATTATCAAGCGATGTGTGCAACGACTTGTGAGGCAGTTTAGTTGAGGCAACTTCTCCAAGATGTTGGAGAAGAAAAGAGAGATGCAACAGTTATCATATGTCATAACTAGAGTTCCATTAAACTTGCAAATAATCTAATGTTTCATAAAAACACCAAACACATTGATACACAGTTTCACTTCGTTAGGGAGAAAGTTCAGTCAAAAGAAATTCATGTCGAATATGTAATACTTGTGATAATGTTGTTGATATTTTTACTAAGCCTCTTCGTAGAATTAAATTTTTTATGTTTAGGGAAAATGTTAGGAATAATTGTGGACCCTTTCTCCATTAGGGGGGAGTGTTGAAGATAATGGAGAAACTTAATTAGAGAGAGTCGGTTCACCACAACCTTAGATTGGGATTTTGTTCCTATTTCTTAGGTATTGGTTCTAACTTCCCTATATGCATGTCAACTATGTATTGTTTGAACTCTAATGAGAATGTAGAACGACCTGCAGACGCAGTCTCTCCTGGTGTAGTCTCTCAAAGTAGATCTAACCAGTATTAATTTCATAAATTGGTCCTCCCATTTTTATTAGTTTACCCAAACTAAACCTCTATCAATCAGCATGATCATCAACATTTTCCATCAGCTTCGAAACTTGTTCCTTGCATATATTTCGAAGTGCCGATCGTATTCCTTGGATCAATAGAGACAGATTTCTGGAAGTGAGAAATTGCTTCCTAAGGCAGTTTTCCATGTGCAAATTATTAATGATGATGTTTCTTTTCAGGATTGCATCACCCTTTGTTTAAGCTGTGTGGTTTGAAGAACCATTTTTTTTTTAATATAGCTTAGTTACCATGACACTTCTTTCCTAAAATAAAATCTTCCAGAGGAGGAATTACAATAACGATTAATTACTAAATATAAAGTTGTTAATTATATATATTAATGGTTTATTATTATTTAGGTTAAACATATATTAACAAGTTGACGAGGACTTACAATAATGATTAATTACTAAATATAGAGTTGTTAATTATATATATTAATGGTTTATTATTATTTAGGTTAAACATATATTAACAAGTTATTGATGAATAATATTAGTGGATAACTATGTTTTCATTGTGTCTTACATTTTTTCGTAGTCTAACGAGCTTGCTTTTTTTCCTTGAAAAATCATCGAAATTCTAGAAAGATTTTAATAAAATCGGATAGGGATTTTTGTAAATCCAGATCTTCTCCAAGATTTCTTATTTTTTATTTGCCAGAATTCCGACCATTTTTAGCGCAATTCCTATGCCTTGGTAAACAAAACAACCCATTTTTCCAATAAACACTTAATACTACTTAATATAAAACTCACTAAAATTATTTAATATTAAATTATAAATCTCTTTTTTATTTTAAATAAAATTAACACTAAAATTAAATTTATTACTTAAATTCATTTTATATCTTCAATAATTTATAATTAAATAAAATAAATAAATTATAATATCATCAAAATCACTATCCCTAACCGTTATACCCTATTTCTAATAGTAAAATTCTACAAATATAACAACACATAATAAAATAAAATAAATTAATTATTATATCATGAACGTTCAAATCCTTTTCAATATAACTATCGCTAACCGTTATATCATATCTCTAACAATCAAATTTTACCACTACAATAAAATAAAATAAATGAATTATTATATCATGAATGTTTAAATCTTTTTCACTGGCATTAATGGTTATATCATATTTTTAAATACTAGATTTTACCATTGTTTATTCATGGTAAGGTACTTTTTGCATCATTTTTGTCCCTAGATATGGGTGAAGTGTTCACCCTAAGCATGGAACATCTCAATGAGAACACAAGGATATTCAAAAATCTTATTCCTCATCAATTTTTGGACTGTGGACATTTACATGCTAAATTAATACTAAGTTATTTAAGAGTTCTTTTGTTTTTTTGTGTTATTGACCATTAAGTTATTAGAAGGAGCTACACTAACCAGCTCACTTACAGACAAGGCAGAAAAATTCCCTGGGAATAAAAAAGTCTAATTACATTGTTATCTAAGCCATTATGACTAGAGGAGTAACTGTTGGAATCAAGATTGCCGTTAGACCAAAACTCGCAGGCTTTAGTCTCCGCTACAATTACCAAAGTTAGGATCCATGAGAGGAAGTTAGTCCATGTCGTGAAACACACAAGGAGCATTGAACCCAATGTCCAACAGTCTCCCCCCAACGGGAGCTAGGTGAGTTTCGAACTCAAGACTTGTTGCTTTGATACCACTTGTTAGAATCATGATTGCCGTTGAACCAAAACCCGTAGGCTTTAGGTTCAACTACAATCGCCAGAGTTAGGATCCACGAGAGGTGGTTAGTCCATGCCCCGAAACACACGAGGAGCGTTGAACCCAATGTCCAACAATCTCGCCCCAACACGAGTCGGGTGAGTTTCTAACTCGAGACTTGTCGCTCTGATACAACTTGTTGGAATCACAATTGTTGTTAAACCAAAACCTGCAGGCTTTAGTCTCCGCTACAATCACCAGAGTTAGGATCCACGAGAGGCGGTTAGTCCATGTTGTGAAACACAGGAGGAGCGTTGAACCCAATGTCAACAGTAAATACTCCAAAAGAAAAGATAGAGATGAAAAAACATCATCATCTTCATTTTTTTAAATAATGAAAAAAAACCTATATTTTTTTTCTCTTTTTACAAATATAACTTCATTTTCACGTTTTAAATAATATTTTGAAACTTGAAAAAAAACGATAACTTATATAAACTAAAAATAAAAAGATATCTTACTTTTAAATTTCAACCTATTACCAGTTAATCATATACTCCAAAACATAAATATAATGACTAATATTTATATAAAAATTACGAAATCCTACCTTTAAATTAAAGCACAACACCACATAATATAGTATAAATCAAAGTATAAATATGAGAATGGCTCTCAACTCCTCCTAGTTCCAAATGATTCCTCTTACTCAAAATTAAACACATGGACATAATTTTAAAATCTTATATTTCATGGTTTACACCACCATTCTACAGCAGTCCCAAGTTAGTATTCATACTCAAAGCTACACATTTTCATGAAATTTTTTTACACCGCCATTGTAAAATAGTTTCCAAGTTAGTACTCATACTCAGAAGTAGACAACATGTACATAAAAAAAAAATGCAGGGCTCTTTTATTTCAAAGCTTACAACTTGCGCACAATGTGCATAGAGGCAGTTGGACTGACTAGAAACGCAAAATCATAACATAATACTGCACTCCAGTTAGTGTGATTTTCGAAGAATCGTACTCACACACCATAGCTTTGAAGAAATATAACTATCAGTATATATATCTAACGTCCATGACCATTTCTATTTCTTAATGAAAGTAATAAAAAGTAAACTTCATCAAAAAAATACATCATAGGAGGGAGCATGATGTCGATGTGGACTTCTAAGAAAAAACTGTTTTAACTCCTGACCTACCCTAACCCTAACCCTAACCCTTGTCTTCCACCGCAGCAAAACAAGCGGCCGATGGAATATGATTACTGTACTGTTTACCCAAACTAAATCTTCTATCTGATCACAACTTGGAATCCTCTAACTGGGCTCTGCTCAAATGGCCTGACCATCAGCATTGCCGTTCAGATTTGAAGCTATTCCTTGCATATGTTTTGAAGTGCGGATCCTATTCCTTGGATCAGTAGAGAGAGATTCCTTGCAGTAAGCAATCGCTTCCTGAAGCGACTTCTCAATGTCCGAATTCTCCATTTCCGAATTGGTACTGCTCAGGCTTCTTTTCAGTATTGCGCCACCGTCCGTTGGAGCTGCGCGGCTTGAAGAACTGAATGGCTTTGAATTTAGTATAGAGACCCATGACAATTCCTTCCTAGAAGCAAATCTCGCAGAGAAGGACTTACAATAACGATGAATCGCATGCGTGTTTTCTCTGCTAGTGCTTTTAGCAACCGTTGCTGCATCCTCTTCATCACAGTTCTCCCTTCGTATTCTGTTCTGACGGTGATGGTTACTAGCGTTTGAGAAAAGAGATTTGAGATATGCTTTCGAGCCTTTCAACTTGAATGAGATATGCTTCTTACCTTCCAATGTTGGTACCGAGCCGCCGCTGCAAGTCTCCTTGCCCAATTTATCAGCAGCAACTTCATAAGTTTCCCGAGAAGCAGGGAACCCCAAGTCCTCAAGGTGTATTTTCTTCTTATTTGACATAATTTCGCTTCGAAACTTCCTGTCTGCCTCCAAAGCTCGTTGCCGATGTAGTTTGATTTCAGACAATGGCAATTCGTCCAGTTTCTCCACCATATGAATACGAAGAGGGAGCTGGAGAGGAAGTAACCAGCCTTTGTAAAAGAGCTCGTCTGCGGGAGAAGCATTGGACTCGAGCTCTTTTGAGTTTTTTCCATTAATACCAGATATGTCGAACTCGAATTCGCTCTCCATAAATATATTCGGGTATCTGCCTTTACCTTCTCAGATAAGCCTAAGCCGGTCGAGCTAGCATCTCGGCATAGTCAATAGAACATTCATTAAAACTCAGACACAATATGAATAAACCCTACAATGGCCCCAGAAAGCCCCGTTCTGAACCTATGGATCAGTCGCACCGTTGTAGTATTTTGAATCTCTGCTATATGTACCTTGCCAACAGCACCTTCAGATCGCCATGGCCCATTCTGGTTATAGCAGCACTTAATCCTAACATATATAATATTTTCTACCCTCGCTATCGATCCCAAAAGCTCATAAACCCTTGACCGGATCCGAGCTAATTACTTTACACCAGGGAACTTTCGTGGAGAAGCATGTTTTAGTAGGTTAGATATTGAGATGGGTAAACAACTAATAGAATTCACATGCGGTGAATGCATTTAAAGAAACATGCAGCTATTTACTCTTGGCCTAAGTATCATGACAGGGAGTCGTCATTAACTATTGGCGCGGATGTCTGGAATAACGGCCGACATCATGATCGAGACAATTTTGAATAATGGCCAATGGCCATTGCTGAGCATTTCTGGCCGGAATCTGGCAAAAAGGTATTATGTTTAGGAATTTTTTTTCTAAAATTTGGCAGAAAATTAAAATCGAAGTGTCTTGGGGTTTTTGAGGCGCGTAGTCTAAAAAGGCCATTTTCCATCAGAATCCGGCAATGATTTTCAGAAAATCTGGCAAAGATTTGCTCAGAATCTTGTTTACAGTTGTTAAACTCTAGTATTTTGAGTGCCCTAAAGGTTTTTGACAGTGCTGAATCCATTTCGAGCATCAAAAATGCATTCCAAACACTCCAAACAACTGATTTTTTGAGTTTTAGTTGACCAGATTCCGACAGTTTTCTGTCGTCTGAGCTATTTCACAGGCTGAGTAGACAACTCCTTTTTGAGGGTGTTGAATTCATATATACTGAAATAACACAAACAAGATTTCACTTCAAATTTGGTGTTGAATCCATATATACTTAAATCACACAAACAGGATTTTCCAAAAAGTATCACTATGTATATGAATTTTCTAACCAACTAATGTAGTTCATCCTCAACACAAAGCTTAACTTCGTCCAATTTTGTCCTCACAATGAAAAAATTAGTTGATTCAAAATGTAGAGCCTAATCCAATTATG
Source organism: Pinus albicaulis (assembly GCA_034641835.2). Classification (NCBI taxonomy): domain Eukaryota; kingdom Viridiplantae; phylum Streptophyta; class Pinopsida; order Pinales; family Pinaceae; genus Pinus; species Pinus albicaulis. The sequence continues at coordinate 526,814,624 of CM076569.1, forward strand.
TGCATAATGTGACATACTCGTCTACAACATTATGGATCACAAATGTATGAAATCAACAATACATATATGAGTTCAACACCTTTACAAAACTCCTAGGTACTTAGATTGTGAAGGGTTCATTTCAATGAATAACTAATAAATTCTAGACAAATTAAATGGGAATATAAAAAATTCAAAAGTGTAACTTAAAACTATAATATATCTATATGAACGTTATCCCTGGATATTTTATTTATCTTATATATAATTAATCATATTATATTATCTTTCTATATATAAATATATGAACATTATAGCTAGATATTTTATTTACTTTTTCTCAAATAATTATTAACCATTTATTAGTGCTAACTTAAAATGTTGTACTGGTGATATTTTATTTAGGAGTTGATTTTAATGTGACTTTATGAAGTTTCAAGTGGATTTCTTGGTTGCAATGGGTGAAAAAAATGAAGTGAACTCTTGATTTTATTTATTTAAAGTGATTTGTTGACTGCATATGTGGATTGAGCACATAAAAAATAACATTAAAAACAGCTAGTTTTATTTATATTTTTAAAGAAAATCATGCATATATTACTTATTTTTTAAATAATACTAATTTAATAATATTTAATATATTATTTTGAATATTGATGATTGATATATACTATTTTATAAGTTCTTGAATGTTTTAGTAAAATATTTTTCGAATGTAATAAATGAGATTTAGTTAATAATATGGATTTTATAATTTATTAAATTTGGTTAATAGAATCAAACTTGAAGAAATGAGCAAGTAAATCATAGTAAATCATATTTTAATTGAAATAAGCCAGTAAATCATATTTTAATTGATTCTAGTAAATATAGGAAAATTAGTTTTTCTAAACATTTTACATTAGGAATAAATGAAATTATGAAAAAAATGAATATCTCTTCTAAATAGACTTTATTTTCTAACCTATAAACGAATTTTCAATATTCAATGTGCTTTTGGAAGTTATTATGATATATTTGTCTCCTAGAATTAACCTAAACAACAAAAATATTTGTATTGTGGTTAAAATGACAATCTTTCTTTCATCTTCACAATGGGTTGAGAGCCTCAAAGTATAAGTATGTCTATATCTTTGATATATTTAACACAAATGGCAAGATACATTGAACATGAAAAATACATGATATTTTTAGTTCGAGGCTCCATGTTCCATATGCGTTATATGTGATGATTAGTCTCTAGCCTTAATGTTTGAGAAAATTCTTTGAGTTACAAAATGAGCACAAAGTCTATGAGTGTTCTCTCAGGAATGATAAATCAAAATAATTAAAAATAAATATAAATACAAAATAAAATATCAAGGTTAAAATAAATCAACGCTCATACTTAAATTAAAGTGTATCTTAAATATCCATTAGAAACCTATAACGGAGTGGAAATCATAATTTATCCCCTACAACCACTATGTTTCCCTAGGCATCGTTACTTTGTGTCTACGATTAGGAAAATATTAGAATGTGACAAAGAGGTATCTCTTTCTATCCATGATGTCAATATAGGATTGTGAGTACTAGAGACATAACTTTCTTCTTTGACATATTTCAACACTAATATCAAACATGATAGTTGAGTTACGATTAGGAAAATATAAGAATGTGACAAAGAGGTATGTTCTTTTTATCCATGATTTCAATATAGGATTGTCAGTACTAGAGAGATAAATTTCTTCTAGGACATATTTCAATACTAATATCAAGCATGATATTTGAGTTTCTACTTGTTATGTAAGTGTAAACCAATGTTAGAAATACGGATATTAGGATAAAATACACAAGATTTTAAAAATATAAAAAATATTGGTAAAAATAGGCGAACATTCGTAAAATTAAGATACCACAAAAATATTAGTAAAAATAAGCAAACATTGGCTTGGCAAAAAAATCTTATTTTTTAATTTTTTTCACTATAAAATCTAAATGTTTGCAACACTAGTGTTTGATATAGTTTCTAATAATTAAACCTAATAATTTCTTTGAATAATTCCAAATCGATTCTATTAAAAGGTTAGGTATTATTCCTTATGTGGTTCCCTTATCCTCTAAGGAAACAAGAAAATCCAATATTATATTTACCATTGTTAGTTGGAAATTTTGTAGGCATATGAACCAACTCAAAATATATGGCAGCATGGGTTGTAGAACTTTGTGTACCAAAAGACAATGGCTAGATATTTTCATTTACCTTAAATTGATGGTTTTTTATTTTATTTTTAAATCTAGGAAGGAATTCTGTAATAATTGAAATATAATTATATAATAGTTGTTGTAATTTATTAGATAGACGTAGCCATTCATAGACATAGCCACATGAATGGGGTAAATTCTAAAGCTAAATAGAATTATAATATTGTTATTGGAGATTGCAAAGATCATATTTTGAAAGATAATAAAATATATATTTTTAAATAGTTGACTTATTAGATCCAATCCGTGGTTTATTTTCCCTAGGATATTAACAAGGATATTAACGAGTATGTAAAAAACATTTTCCAACTAAGTTGTTTTTTTTTTCATTTAATAAAAATGTTTTTACTAGAATGTTTTTTTAACCAACATAATAAAATGTTTTGACTAATTATAATAACAATTTTTTTTTAAATCATAAGAAATAATAGGAAGTACTAACTATAAAATATATTAAATCTAAATATAAAAACATACTTGATAAGGTGTGAGATACATTCAATTAAACATATGACACACTTGAATAAAATTCTTAATGACCCTTGGTTTTAATATACCAAGAGGTCTTCTGGATTTCAAAGTTTGTTGATATTTCTATACACCCACCCTAACGGATTAGATGTCCAACATCCCTTTTCTAATGCAAGTGGTGTACATGAGTCAAAGAAAAGAGTTGAAATGAAAAATTCTATGAAATCTAAAGGCTAGATGTGCTCTCTAAAGTGGTGGTTTAAAGAAGAAAACAAACGAAATGACGTAGGAGAACCCAAGGTTTCTATCGACATTCATTGAAGGCTAACAGCCAACTATGGACGTAGGCTCAAAAAAGTCCCTAGAATAATTTTTAATTTGACTAAAATTTCAATCTGTATGCAAAGTGGAACCGTTCCTTGACCGTGGTTTTAAGATGGCCAAAATCTAATGAGATGGGTAGTAGAAGCCGAAGTATTTTTTAGGTGGTAGTTTAATGGAGACCACCAACCAAGTCATGTTCATGCAACATGAATCTCTCTCTAGATACAACTCTAAATTTGGATCTGGATGACTCTTGCTCTAGGTTGTGTTAGCTGGCTTTGACTTAGGTTGTGGTGCAGGTTCTCTGGATATTTATTTGAAGCTAGTAGCTCGACATGAATTCCAAATATGCTATAAACATTATGAGAAGATGAATATATATTCACTGCAAGATGTGTCGATACTTGGTACTAAATTCTGAGTTATGATCAAAATATTTTCTTGGGTATTGAATACCATTCGGAAGAAGTCTTCCACCAAAGGTGAATATTTTATCTTGTAAGAGTATTATGTTAGAAACATCCATTTGAATGATAATTACGTTTTCCATAATTTTCACATGGTTGAAGATAAACACACTAATATTTCTCATGAAAAACCTAATCAAAATGTTGGCATTTGAAAATTTGAGGTGGCTATGGGAGAGGAGAAGGAGAAGTTGAACTATCTTGAAGAAATTTAGCACTTTCAAATTGGATGGGTTTAGATTAGCATGGGATGTGAAATATTACTTCCTTTTCATGTCCAAGACCATTTCTATTTGTGTTGATGTTAAGTTCTTTCAAAGGTCTAATGATGGGCTTAGCAAGTGTAGGTTGAACGTTTACATATTCATGTAGATATGCTCTTGAAATGGACTCACCCACATGGTCGATTACTAGTTATTGATGGGAGTCGACTTCAAATTGAAAAAGGTAGTTATTATGTTCATAATGTTGGTTATTTTGTTGTGGCTCATCATGTGGGACTTGAGATTTGAGTTGAAAAAAATAAATATATTCATATGCATGTTGTAAACATGTTCTAACATGAGTAAGAGTTTCTTTGTCTATGATAATCATATTTTAAAGAATGGAGAGTATCAGAGTATTCAATAACTGTAATACATAATTAAATAAATCCATCTAAACAATGTACTAGAACTTAAAGTTATTGGTAGAATACTACTTTTGACATAAAAGTGTTTAGGAATCACATAGCCATAAGACATTCTCACTTGTTTTAACCATAATCTATTGGTTGTAACCATAAAAAATGAACCAAATAAGTGTAAATTCCGATCCATCAATTTGGTCAAAATGTAAATTTGAAAATTTAATATTCTAAAGGCACTTCCAAGACATAACCTAAAAGAAATACTATTTTATCATGCAGGACATCAGTAGTATTATTAAAACAATGAACACCTTCTTCAAAATCTGCCTCAACATTACCAACATGGCAACATGGCATGCACTACTGTTGTGGAAAACCTAGTTTTAAGCATTTCTCTCATGCCCACAATTGGTATTTCTAAATTTTTATGAAAAAATGCAATAGCAACATGAAATAATTATTAAATAAGACACCTCAACACATTATATGAATAAAAAATTTGGATTCAATAGTAAAATAAAATCAAGAGCGACCATGTGTATTCCATGATTATATAGGATTTGAATCCACACATAGAGACCAAGAAAAAATCACCAATTACAAGTAAAAAATTGTATTTCTTGTTCAATTCAAAAATGGAGATAGCACCTAACAATGGAAATAGAAGAGAAAGGATGAATGGTTGAAGCCCTTGGGATTCCACAAGGGATAAATGTGTAGGTCATCCACCCACCTATGTCAATTATCTCATGCTAGATATTTGACCAGTATATATGTTCCAAAACAACCCAGTCATGCTTCCCTTTATTCTTCTCCTTTTGATCCAATGGATGGACTAGAAGCTTGAATTGTTTTTATCTATTTAAAGAATTTTTTTTTGATAAATTAGAATTTCCAAACTCCCAAAAATGGTTAGGGAAGAAAGATTTATCTTTCAATTTTTTACCATATCTTCCAACCTGAAAATGAAAATTTATTCCATCACATAGGAATTGATGTTAGTCAACTAACAAAACTATATAAGCTTGAATATAAAGAGTTATTGATTGGATTTTAGAAATTATTTCTTGGTCTAAGAATGATAAAAAAATGAATATTTAAGGGATTAAAATGGATAAAAAAATATGCCTATGTATTTCTCTCACATAAGAAAATAATGATAATGCTTGGGGATAAACATAAAATCTAGATTTTCATATTAGATTATGGGGGCAGATCTAGCCATCCATAAACCTTGGATGAAATGGTTTTTTGGAATAGCATGAGTTTAGAACTGATTGAGGAGATTAATATCTCAATTGTATAATTGGATGCTATAATAAAATTATTACCTTAAATTTCAAGACTACGTTACACAGACAAGCCCAATTTCGTTAACATTTCTCTGATTCTTGGAAGGTTTATCGATATTTCACCTTTGGATACATTTGAGGGAGTTAAGGATAAGAAAACTATAATAAAAATGACCTAGATAATTGATTATTAAGAAATTTTATTCACTTGAGTTTTAATATAGAAACCCTCAACAAAATATTTGGGTATCAAAGGCGGATAATACATCCATATATGTGTTAAATTATGATGGAATTCAAGGAAGGTCATTATATAGGGTTTTGGATCAGTCTAGACATTGAAATACCAAAAAAATATGTTTTGGATTAGATGTAGGTTCTTCTCAAATGTTTCTTTGAGGGAGTGAAATAATAACAAAACAGCAAGCCAAAACGATAGAAAGGATACAAGATGTACTCCCTCATTTATTTTTTATATTAATAATATGCTTAAGAGTTAGAGTAAGTCCTAGAAATGGTCATTGTAATATTCCTTTTTAGGAATTTCTGTAATTTCTTCAATGAGGACGTTGTATAAGGAAAACCTTGCAATAAAAACACATAACAGGACTTGGATCCTCTTATATATGCTATATGTAGCTTAAATATGAAATGGCATCAGAAAAAAATCATCCTAGTTACATTAAACAGATCTTCCCAGCTCATATATGCTCAAAAACACCCTAATCCCACAACTTCACAAAATAGAACTGATGAAGACTGCAACAACGTAATTTTGATTAGGGTATCTACAGAAAAATATGATTTAGTGCAGATCTGGAACTTTCATTAATCATGAGATTAGAAATAAGAGGTTAGACCCCTTTTACAAGCACATCAGAACATCGCATCAAGGGTTTCCGGCAAAATAATAATATAAAATGCAGCACTACATAAAATAACATTGTACGCAACAAATCAATATTAAAAAATGATGAATATGATCTGAATTAGATGAATGGTATAGAAATTGGCCCAAGGCCTTCTACAATAGGCCTCCTGGAGTGAAATAGACACCTCCTCCTCTGAAACAAGCATAAGATAGGAGGGTTTCACCCAGCAGCTACTGCTACTACAGAAATGATGTAGTTACTAGAAATGACTACATTGTATGTGATGCAGAATGGATCTCCACAAGATAAATGATGAAAAGTAAGCTCAGGACCTTCTCCTTAGATCTCCCAATCAGCTAGACCAAAGGTGAAGATGGAATTCTCGCATGAGAATTCTTTGCACTAAATAGTGTTGCAACTCCGGCTAAACAGCTAAAGCTTTCAATCAGTCAAAAGACCAAACAAATATGAATACTCAATGCCTTCATTTATGCTATCTCCTCCTTCTTATCCTTGGTGAGCTTCCTCACCTCGGACCCCACTCATTGATTAAGTGACTTCCTTGAGGAGATTCCTCTTTCAAAACTTCACTGCCATAGTTATTTTCCCTCCTCGTGTAACAACATTGTTGACTTGGTCAAATGGATATAGCTCATTTCTTTGCCCCTCTTTCACACCAAACTGGCTTTATTTTGTCCTCCTAATCCAATCCCCTTTCACACTGGGATATGTTTTATTGTCCTCTCTACTCTTAATTTAAAAAATGGAGCAGTTATAATATTCCAAGTAGCAGTGGCTAATTGGGAATATTACAGTCCTCCCTACTCAAAAGTTGCTTGCCCATAAGCAACAGTGAAGAAGGATGATGCAATATTTTCTCTCCCTCCCAAGTGACATCCTCATCTGGTAGATTCCTCCATCGAATAAGATATTCCTTGATGACTATTTTTCTTAGTTTCCTCTCCCCTGTGTCTAAGATTTCTTCTGGCTACAAAATCAGGTGGCCCTCATCATCAATAGGGGGGAGATCCATGTTGGCAACTACTTTCCTCCCAATTGCCTTGAGGCAAATAACATGGAAGATATTGTGGATCTTGCTCCCCTTAGGAAGCTCCAACTCATATGCTACCTTACTGATACATTTGACCACCTTGTATGGCCCATAGAAACGGGGTTTGAGCTTCTCGGCTCCCTTATCCTTGAGTGTATACTGTTTTTTGTTGAAGCATAAAAGGTATCTTTTAAACACATAATTAGCCTACATTAATTATCAATCTAGGAGCGACTTTTTATTTCAAGAGTGTACTCTGTCTAAGACTGAAATTAACTAAGAGTAATGCTATGAAATATGTAGTACAGTATTCTAGATACAAGAGTAAATGGATGCTTGTAAAGAAATCTAATTACAGTGAAATGAATGGAAATACTCTGAAACCTTAACTACTCATCCTGCAAAACATCAATCAGGGATACAGTAACAATAAATCATTCCCTTAGAAATCGATGCAACCAAAATCACACTGAGACAAGATAACCAATCTGGGAACTTGGAAGCAGTAAAAAATGTCCTCTATAGTTGGTGGTCTTATTCTTTAAGCAATATAAATGAAATCAAACTTGAACTACTTACTGATGAAAATAACTGAAAAGATCTTCTTCTAATAACAAGAGTTGGAAAGGAACATCAACTTGTAATTCCTATGTGTACACAGCAACTGTAAACAATATATCTGCTAATCTGAACCTACGAATTAGAAATGAACAATAAACAGGAATGGAACAAAAAACATTAATTGAACAACAATTCTAAACTTAACGCAATCAGGCAACTAATATTAATACTTCAACCCTGTTGACAGCCAATACTACGAAACAGTCAATCAGAATGAATCATAAACCAATAGAATGGAAACTAGAATTAAGTATAGAACAATAAAGCTTTATAAAACATAGCAAGATAAATAAAACGGTAAATATGATTCTTGCAAATGATAGAATAGCAGTGCAATTTGTAAATGCTCACAACGAATCCGAATTCAATCCAACAACAATCAATCAACTCTGTAATCGTAATGAATCTAAACACAACTATCACACAACAGTAAGAAAATGATAGAAATACAAACAACAGGGTAATTCCACCAGGGTCGGGCCCTTAGCACCAATGAAACACTGCTGGATTACTTCAGAACTTGAGAGATTAAATGAAACGCGCCTTTTATATTAATCGAGCATACAGTATTACAAAGACTGCTCTGTAAAGCCGAGAGTCAATAAAACGCAATATTACAAAAGAAATGTTTTGAATACAAGAATCTCTGATCTTCTAATCACTAAAGGTGTTGCCTTATATATTAGACTCTAATGGACAAGACAAGGAATAAGATGAGGCTTGAACAGCGATCCCTCAGGATCGAAGGATCCTGAGGGATTCGCTTCCCTTCTTTTCGTTATCACATGATTTACTTTGACTGAAGTCGAGCTGTCCCCTGCCTTTTCTTAGCGATGCGTTTGGATTTCCTTGTCTTTGGCAGGATTTGGTCTAACACTGGAGGAACAACAGTTGCACTTATCTCCGCCTCACCTCTGGTATAGCTGTTCACCCTGCCTAATTCTTTTTTTTATCAACAAAAATCAATCTTTAGTCATCTTTTACAATAAACATAAGTCTTTACAATTCTACCATAATTCTTGTAATAAATCATGTTTCTAGGGTAAAACGGATTATGTCTAAAATAAAAGAATGAGAAAACACAGAGTGATTTCATACCTTTTCCACTTCTCAACATACCCCCCTGCTTACCCTTTTTCATGTCCTCATGAAAACTATAGTTCACATGCAGAGCAGTTAAAGAATAAGCTGGATAAGGTTTTTCATCAAAAGGTCTAAAACCATGCATTGTAGCTAACGCTTCGAAGACATGGTCTGTCTATCCTTTGGGTAGTTCATAAATGGATTTGTAGTCTGTAGCAGGATACCATGCAATGGGGCTTCGAAACCTACACCCTAGCCAAAATGGTCCTTCTTTCAAAATGAGATTACTATAGGAAACCAAGCGGTCTACAGCTAGCCCAAAGTTTTTATAGTTAAATGGTTCTCTATTTTGCACATTCCAATTGGAAATTCCCCATCGGACCTTAGCTGCTATGTAAGCCTAGTTTCTAATAGATAGGAAATAATATATCCCATTCAAGATAATTGATTTATGGAAAGGCCCCAATGCTTGGATAACACATTCCTTTGTCATCAAATTCTTCTGCCTAGCCTGTAGTTGTAATGGGTCCTGAGGTTCACTCCTAACCCACAAATCTAATTCATTTTCCTGCCTTTGAAAAACATTATAGGATTTAAGCCATTTTAACTAATTAACAGTAAAGGAAATAAACGCCTGGTATTGGATATCACCCACAAAAGGGCAAGGATTTGTCTCACTATCATTTTCAAATATTAGATTATGCAAATAAAACTCACACAAGAGGCATTGTACCTTTACCCCATAGAGTTTGCAACATGTTACCAAATCATCTATAGTTTTTAGCTCTATAGATTTTCCTGCCCTAACTTCCTTAATATTTAGCTGTAAATATATTTCTAATAAAAATAAAGCATAGTTCTTGGCAGGGCATCTACAAGCTAAGACATCGGTGTACAATGAGCAGACACTGTCCATTCGATTCTGGGCTAATTTTAATTGATTCATTACCTTTTCAGCCTTCTCCTCTGCCTTTTGACACTTCTCATGGGCTTCAACCTCTGCTTCATGGATGGTCTTCATCTGTTGTTGCAAATCCTGATATCTCCTCCTAGGGACAGTTTCTTCTTCCAACTTTTCCCTTTCCAATCGAGCCTGTGCCAACTCCTCTTGGAGTTTGGCTAATGTAGGGTCACTAAAAGTATTTTGAATACTAGCTTGCATGTTTTCACTTGAAGTGGGTCCCTCTAGAACAGCTTCTGCTAGAACAACTTCTTGATGTTCCATATCTCCATAATTAGGCTCAGCCATAGCTTCTGCAACTTGGGGGTTCATCTTAGCGGCCACTTTCCTCTTTTTCGAAGCTCGCTTGGTGGCTATGCTTCTTCTCTTTGGGGCTCGCTTGGGCATTTTTTTCATTCTAAGAACCCTAATGGTTTGCATGAGTTGTTCCACGAGTCTCTGAAGCTTCGTTTGTTCCCTCCGAATCTTTTCAATCTCATTTACTTTCTTCCTTTTTCTTAATGGAACGGCTGTTCCTTTTTCTGGACCTATTTTCTCAACAAGGCTTTGGTCCTCATCAGCCATGCCTTTAGTTGGGCTCTATTCTCTGTTTTCTTCTTGGGGTTCTTCTTTAATATTCATATGCCCTTGGCTAAATTATTCGGGAGTTATACCCTCAATTGATTTTGCAATCCCCTGAGAATTTTCAGGTTGGGATATTGCTTCGGTGTTCTCCTTTTCTTGTTCATGCTTTTCAGGGGAAGCAACTCTAGCTGACTCTATCACTTCGTTAGGGTTTTTTGTTTCATCCAACATTTCTTCAGCCATTTCTTTTTTGACAGCAGAGTGCTCCTGCAACTGATTGATATCAATGTTAAGGTCCAAAGGGCTATGAGGCTGCACATAGTCGCTCATATTGGCCAGAATTTGGGCCAATTGGTATTCCCGTAAAGGACTTCGTGGTGAACTTGCAGTAGTGTTTTCGGGAGGATCTGTTCCTTCTCTTTCACTACTGTGATTATCTTCGTCCTCCTCACAGGTATGGTAGCTACCTTTTTCCTCATTTGAATACCAAATTTCTCCCCCAATTTCCTCTTATTCATTATTTCCTTCTTCTACACTAGTTTGTTTATCACCACTGGTGTGGTGGTTCATTTCTTCTTCATCCGAGTAGTGAATTTCTCCCTCAATTTCCTCTTCTTCATCAATACGAGAAATTCCTCCTTCCAATTGTGGAGGTTTTTCATCCTCCGAGCTGGGCAATTCCAAGGGCTGGCTACTGCTACCCATAAGTCCTTCTATCATTCCCTTACTTCTTTTTTAATGGAGGGACTATCTACAAATTAATGGTTCAGCTGTTAAGCTAGCCATTCTCTTCCGTTTTGGGGTAAGTAAGGCTAATCCTCCATCAATGGAGAATATCAACTCTTCCCAGCTAGTCTGTTGTTGGGTGAGACTACGACTCACTATTAATCTGATTAGGAAATGGTGGCTGACCACCATGTTTGTGTGCTGAGATTTTCTTATACTACGGGAAATATCATGCAGTAAGGAATTTAAAAATGCAGGCAAATATATAGCACATTTCTGCTTTAATACTGCCAATAACTTAAGGTGGCGAGGTCTTACCACGTCTTTCCTTTCATCGCATGTTATATAGGCCTACACTATCTTGGCCAATTCTTTCCATGGTTCTTCCAATGATGCTGGCTGAACTCCTTTTCCTTTGACGACCAATGTTTGTCAGTCATCCTAAAAAATCTTCATGGCTTCTTGAAGCCTGACCTTCTTCTGAGTCCATATGGTTCCTTGCGCTGGTAGACCAGACACCTCTGCAATTATTTCATCTGTTACGGCTATCTGTCTTCGTCTAACCATGGAGTATCCTTCCTGCAAGTTCTGTAAAAACTCGGTAGCCATTGTTTCATGGGGTTGTTGCATCCTCGTGAAATATGTAATCCATCCCAATTTTTCCAAAATCTCTCGTGCAGCATCAGAGACAACTAGCACTTGTGGCTCACTATGAATTGGTCATCCTCCCATCATCTCTGCACACTGTTACTTCTTTCCAAACACACAGTGATTGTAATGGAACAGCACAACACGGTGAATTGGAATAATATCGTTAAGTTTTTGTTATTCCCTATAATGTAGGGATTTGGTTCGCATACAAGTAAAAAAAATATTGGGATTTGATCTGTATGCAGTGATTAAGAGACATCCATGCCCCCCCTGAAGGATGATAGGTCATCCTCGACTGTCAATTAAGAGAGGCAAGTACTGCGTAGCAGTTGTACAGCTGGAAAAAGAAGGCATATTTATGATACAATCAATCAAATTATTGCATTTACTAAAATCAATGCGTGTGATAAATCGTAAATAGATATAGAAATGTTTGTAATGATTCAAAGATAAAGAGAAGGGACAACTTAAGATGAACATAAGTACAGATGTGTTTATTACCCATTCAAACTAATGTGATCAATTTATGATCATTTTCATGTAAAATAGGTTCAAAATCAAAGGTTGGGGATTCATACATTCATTTGATATTTAAATAGAGATAAAGGAAAAAGTGTTTAATATTACTATTGACGTGTATAAATGTGACTCCAATACCATCAGCAGAGTTCTGTTGCCCATGGGTGTCCATAACCATGACAAAGTTTCTTTCTCACGCTTGGAACCATTGTCCTTTATTTACGCTGAGGAAGTGCTTGTTAAATGTCATAATGAAGGCCATTATGCTGGCTTGGTGACCAGATAAATCACAATGCCATTCACTGGGAAGAAGTGAAAAGTGGGCAGGCTGGCTCGTGATGAGACCTCCTGTTCCAAGGACTTCTTAATTTTTTCAATTTTCCATTGGACCATATCCCTGGTGTGGTGGCCATGATGGGAATGCCACTTCACTTACTTCCTTATGATCATGGTAGGCTGGCTCTTGATGAGTCCCTGTATCCTCCATCTACCAAATCATAAAATTATTAGTGAAATATGTAAATATTTTTCTTTTTCATATAGCACTTTCCTACTTATATATAAAGGATGGCTCAGCACTCCTTAAGAGTAGGGATAGTGGAAGAAGTCTGAACATCTCAATAGAAAATAATATTCCCTTATTCCTACTCCATAAGTAAAAATCAAATAAAGTTATAAAATATGGGAAAGATCCAACATGATAAGGATAATCGATCATATTAATTTTGGTGATAGTAAGACAACAAAGTCATGTTATTGATTATGTCCCTTTTTCCTTTTTCTTATCATTACCAAACAAATTTCTTAAAAATGACGATTTATTTTGATTTGCTGATTGCAGTAAGCTTTAATTTGTATGATTGTATATAAATTGTATGTTTTCCTTTAGAAGAGTCATCAGAAATCCTCAAAATTCTGATCTAAAACAAACAAAAAAAAATCCACTCTAAAGGTGTTGTTCCTTTAGAAAAGAACAACATAAACAATCTGCGGAAATGTTGTTCCTTTCGAAAGGAGTAGCAACAAGAATATGTGAAACTGCTTTTCCTTTCGAAAGAACAACAAAAACTCAAAATAAACGAAATAAACAGAGTTTTGAAAAAAAAAACAGACTTCCATGAAACAATCAAAATAAATGAAAAATCTATATGCACAAAGTTTAAAGAAAAGAAATGATTTAATAAATGGGTGCCGAGTAGGAGTTATCCCCTTCAACCAGAATTTTCATGGTAGAATCTTCACGTAATTGTTGGTAGAAGGATTCTCGAGTAAGCGGTTTATGATACAATCATACTCGATGACCGTTTACTTTGAAGGAATGTCCAGATCCGTCAATGGTGGTTAATGTAATAGTGCCATTGTCATGCACTTCTTGTATTTCATAAGGTCCGAGTCATCGTGTCTGGAGTTTCCCTGGAAAATCCTGAAACATAGAATCATATAGGAGTGCCCAGTCTCCTTCGTGGAAGATATTTTCTTTGATAAGGGTGTCATGCCATTTTGCTCTCTGTTGTTGAATTAACGCTGTGTGTTGAAGAGAAGAGAGCTTAATTTCATCTAACTCATTAATTTGTTGCAGTCTTTTTGCCTAGGCTTCATTTAAATCTAGATCCACCTTTTGGGTTGTTCTTCATGTCTGAATTTCAAACTCTATTGGAAAGATGGGCTCTTTTCCAAATACCAATTGATATGGTGAATATCCCGTAGTGGGTCTCCATGTTGTTCGGTATGCCCACAATGCTTCTGGCAATCTGTAGGCCCAATCACGTCTGTGTGAGGCAACGGATTTTGTTAATATAGATTCAATCACTTTGTTCGTGCTCTCTACTTGGCCATTTTCCTGTGGGTGGTATGGGGTTGTAATCTTGTGCTGAATGTGGTAATTCTGTAGTGTTTCAGCTAGTTTATTACCTACAAAATGCGTTCCTCCATCTGTGATTATGTCCCTTGGGAGGCCATATTGCACAAATATTTGGAAAATAAATTGTATTATAGAGTCCTCTGTAGCTTTTGAAAGTGCCTCTGCTTCAATCCATTTAGTGACATACTCAGTTGCAACTAGGATGTATGTTTTTTGGTTTGATGGGGGGCTAATAGGGCCAACAAAATCGAGCGCCCAGCGTTCAAATGGTTTAATTACTAGTTGAGGGTTCAAAGGCATTTCATCAGACTGCCCAGGGTGACCTGCCCTTTGGCAGCTATCACAGGCCTGCACAAATTTTTTGTCATATTTAAAGATGTTAGGCCAATAATAGCCTGTTCGTAAAACCTTATGGACAGTTCTATGATCTGCAAAATGTCTGCCACATGGCCCATCATGGCATGCTTTCAAAATATCAAATACCTTGTCCTCCCGAACGCATCTCCTTATTTGCATATCTGACCTTGTATGAAATAGGTAGCCCCCAATCCAAGAGAATTGGGTACTACGCTATATTATCTACTTTCGTTCATTAAGGGTTAGATGTTTAGGTAGTTTACCTATTGCCAAATAATTTTCTATATCAGCATGCCATGGGGTTCAGACAGTAACATCGAACAAATGTTCATCTAGGAAGTGGTCTTCAACTGCTTCTGTATCTGTTGGCTTTGACATTATTGACAGAAAATCAGGTACAGGGTTCTCTTTTCCAGGTCGATCTTTGATTGTAATGTTGAATTCCTGCAATAAAATCAACCATCTTGTCACTCTTCCATTTTTAACAGGTTTATTTGCTAAAAAATTAATGGCAGAGTGATCAGTATATAGTATTACAGGATACCCAGTTATATAATGTCTAAACTTATTTACAGCATGTACTACAGCTAAAAATTCCTTCTTAGTCACAGTATAATTTAATTTAGTAGGGGATAGATTTTCGCTAATATAATAGATTACATATGGTTTTTTGTCTTCCTCCTGCCCAAGCACTGCTCCAATTGCTGTGTCTAAGGCATCGGATGAAATTTGGAATGGAAAATTCCAATTTGGGCCCCTCGGCACTAGGGTTGTTGAAACAAGATTTTTCAGATCGTTGAAGGCATTGTCACATTTATCTGTCCAAATAAAATCAACATTTCCAGTTAGTGCATATAAGGGTGCAGCTATTCAAGAATAATGTTCTATAAATCTCCTATAATAACTAGAAAATCCAAGAAAGCTACGTACCTTTGTTTGTGTGGTGGGTGTGGGTATTAACAAAATTATCTGAATTTTAGCTGGGTCCACCTGAATTCCAGCTACTGAAATATGGTGCCCTAAGAAAACTCCTTTGGTCATCATCATATGACACTTTTCATGGCTTAAAAAAATCCTAGTGTCAATACATCTTTGCAACACCTTTTCTAAATTTTCTAATGCTGGCTCAAAATCATCTCTGTAAGGTGTGAAATCATCCATATATACTTCGAGCCCTTCATTTATTAAATTTGCAAAGATGCTGAGAATGGCCCTTTGGAATGTAGCAGGGGCATTGCATAGGCCAAAGGGTAAGACTCGGTAGGCAAATGTACCCCATGGACAGGTAAAAGTAGTTTTCTCTTGGTCTTCAGGGGCAATCTGGATTTGATTGTACCCACTAAAGCCATCGAGGAAGGAAAAGAATTTCTTTCCTGCCAATGTGTCTAATACCTAGTCAATGAAAGGAAGGGAAAGGTGGTCTTTCTGGGTTGCCTTGTTAGGTTCACGGTAATCTACACATATTCTCCACTTTCCGTTCTTCCTTGGTACCACTACTAATGGAGAGACCCACTTGCTATCAGATATTGGGTAGATGAAATTAACATCTAATAGCTTTTGTAATTCAGCTTTCACAATATCTTTAAGGTGAGGGTTTAGTCTTCTTTGCGGTTGGCGAATGGGTCTCGCATATTTTTCTATATAGATGTGGTGTGTACACAATTGGGGGTCAATTCCCTTCATGTCTGAGTAATCCCATGCAAAGGCTACTTTGTATTTCCGTAATAATTGGACCAACTTCTCTTCTTGTTCAGTAGTCACGTTTTTTTTAATGTTTAGAGTTTTTCCCGGCTCAATTTCCGTAATCTTACTATTGTACACAGAAGTAGTGGGTATTACTTGATCAAGAATGTCTTTCAAAGGATCTTCTTCATCCTTAGTATCAAATGCTGCCTTGATCATGTGACATTGTAGATGGGATATGATTTGTGGTTTATTAATAAAACTATTGATGATATCACCCTTTGTTTGGTCTTTAAAATCAAGGGCATCTTCTATAGTTAGAGGTGATCTCATATTTTCCATAAGATATGATACAGGTTGTTTTCTTGTTTTGATTATTGATAGGCTTGGCTGGGCTGGGGGATATAGAGCTAAATTCTTGACATAGTTTCCCCTTGTTATTGTCATGTTGCCTTGTCAGCATCCAATATAAGCATCGGAAGTTTCCAACCAAGGTATACCTAAGATTAATGGGTGTCCATCTAGCCGTTTCTTTGGATTGATAACCAGGAAGTCAGCAGGGTATTCCTGGGAATCTACAGATACCATTACATCTTGTAGTGTACCCTCTGGTTTGACTACCGATCGGTCGGCCAATTCCAATAAGGTTGTTGTTGGTTCTAGCGATGTAATGCCATGTTTTTGAAAGATGGTGGTTGTTAGGATATTGATTGTTGCTCCCAAATCAACTAAGGCATTTGGAAACAATTTCCCATGTATTTGCACTATCACTATGGGATTTCCTGCGTCTTCATATTTTACAGGTGTTTCCATTCCTGATAATAGGGAAGATAAGGTACCGACTATTTGGACAGTTGGGTTGGTGGTTTTCTCCTCTTTAGCTTATTTATGCATAATTCCTTAATGGTTTTTGCATATATAGGGATGTCTTGGATAGCTTGGAGGAGAGGGATTTTTATACACAAATGTTTGAATTCTCCTAGAAGATCAAAATCAGGATGTTCTAATGGGCGCGGTATGATTAATAATTATGGAAATGGTGGAGAGGAAGTTATTACTTGCTTTTTATTTTGTTGTTGGACCTCCTTCTCTTTTTGTAATGTTTTTTCTACAGGAAGCGGATCTTCAATATGAACATTTTTGTTTCTCTCTGTTTCTACTATGCGCCCAGACCTTAATTGAAGGTCATTACACTCCCTCAGTTCAGTTTCTAATTTTAGGGGTTCCATTATTTGGACAGACTTAACTGGCCTATTGTTTGGGTTTGGGTTGGGCTGGGCTGGGAGTTGTGTTCTTAAGTTGGTCTAGGGGTTTGTATATGGAGCTAGCAGTGTAGGTTGAGAGACAGGGATTGTTCCAGCTGGCTGATTTGTAGGTCCTTGCTAGTTTGACTGCCAGGCCTGACTCTGTGAAGTAGAGGGGACAATTGTGTTGGATAAGTATTGTTTTTCCAAAACGGTGGGCAGAAAGGAAAAATTGGCCAATTATTTTGATTTGTTTGGTTTGCCCATGATGATGTAGGGAATGGCTGTTGTGACTAATTTAGGAAAGGTGGTTGATTTTGCCACATTCCATTATATTGCTGAGCATTGTATTGAGGAGGCTGAAAAGAAGAAAATGGATCAGTTGGCATACCTGATTGTTGTGGTTGCCATTGTCGGCGCTGATTAAGTAGAAATACCACTTTGGATTCTTCTTTTGCCTCCTTATAAACTGATTTTAGGCCAGGAAGTGAGGGACATCCTTCTGTAGGATGATATTTCATGCAAATGGAACAAACTTTGATTACATCCAGCGGGCACTCTTTGTGGTTGTGTTTCTTCCTTCATCTAGGACAGAATATCGCCAAATTTTTCTCTGCTTCTGCTTGCTTTTGTTTGGCTTGCATAATGTCGAAATGCGTTGCTAGAGTCCCTAGTATATCTGTTTTAAAATCTTCCAGCAGGTTTCCAATCTCTACACGAGTCACACCTTCATTGGAGGTCTTGTTTTCCCTTGTAAACATATCACATTCTACTGATTTTAGCCTTGTGTTGCCCCTCGAACTCCTGATACACAAATCAATGATGTTAGCATATATTTCCTGATATATATCACCTTTTCCCATAATATTCAATGTTTCAACCCATTGATCTTTCATTCCCCTAATTAATGTAGTTTTTAGCACATTATCAGGTAAGGGTAAGGATGCATAAGGAGATCTCTGAAGATTGTATTGAAACCGTTCCACATATTCTTCCAAGGTTTCATTTGGTTTTGTTGTCATTTGGAATATTTCATCTTTTAATTCTTGAGACTTGTAATAATCTTGATATTTATTTAAAAATGCAACTTTCATCTGATCCCAATCAGTTATGATGCCCCCACCTAACCCCATAAACCATCGTAAGGTTACTCCTTTTAATGTGGAAGGAAATAGTTTTAATTTTTAGGGATTGGTGGTATAATCATACCCCCTCCATAACACATCGAATTCAAACAAAAATGCATCTGGATCTTCTGATGTTAAGCCATGAAATGTGGGAATATGTTGAAGGGGAATAGCTTTCATAGGTGCATTAACTGCAGTATCTACTATAGGATATTACAGCATAGAGGTTTGATGGGGTGTCTGCTGGTTCTAGTTTGGGTTCTGGGCCATTTGGTCAAATATGTGCCAATATCCTTCGGGGATCTCAAGGGAATTCTTAAGCTGACTAGAAGGAGCACGAATGGCCTTGACAACACTTCCCTGGTCTGGAACAATAAGTATTCCTTGTTGACCTACTGTTTGAGGTGATTCAGGACCTTGGTTTTGAACAATTTTAATAGCAATTTCCTTATCTAGACTTCTTACTGTTTGGACTATTTCAAGAGGAGATTTTGGTTCTTCTGCTTCTCCTGTTTGCCCTTCTCCTTCACGGAGATTACTAGAGTTCCCTTCTTGAGGGGAAATTATGCAGGGATTCTCAATTTCTTGGGAATCTTGCTCAATTCCCACTGTTTGACTATGTATCTCGGTAAAGGCTTCATATGGTGACTCTGTGGCCTGAAGGGAACTAGTAGGCCGTCTAGAGATAACTTTCCTAGGTCTTACTGATGGCTGAGATTCAGTCTTTTTAAGGATTTCATCAATAATAGTTGTTCGCCCAAGGGTCACCAGTCCCTTAGGTTTTTCAATTTTAGGAGGAATTTTGTTTTGCTTAGTTGGTTTATTCATTCAAGAAAACAAGCCTTCATTCCTACCTAAAGAAAGAAGCTTACCTAATTCTGCTGTGAAGTGGGCCGTGAGCAAGTGTGTTTCTTGCCCGGTGCGCAGGTTCTTACCTTCTATATTTAATACCCAATTCTTTGCAAGTTGAAGAAAATCAATTGTGCATCACTGCTTCGAAATGGCATACACTCTCCCCAGCAACAACGCCAAAATGTTGGAGCATAAAAAGGTATCTTTTAAACACCTAATTAGCCTACATTAATTATCAATCTGGGAGCAACTTTTTATTTCAAGAGTGTACTCTATCTGAGACTACAATTAACTAAGAGTAATGTTATGAAATATGTAGTACAATATTCTAGATACAAGAGTAAACAGATGCTTGTAAAGAAATCTAATTACAGTGACATGAATGGAAATACTTTGAAACCTTAACTACTCATCCTACAAAACATCAATCAGGGATACAGTAACAATAACTCATTCCCTTAGAAATCGATGCAACCGAAATCACACTGAGACAAGATAACCAATCTAGAAACTTGGAAGCAGTAACCAATGTCCTCTATAGTTGGTGGTCTTGTTCTTTAAGCAATTGAAATGAAATCAAAATTGAACTGCTTGCTGTTGAAAATAACTGAAAAGATCTTCTTCTAATAACAAGAGTTGGAAAGGAACAACAACTTGTAATTCCTATGTGTACACAGCAACTGTAAACAATCTATCTGCTAATCTAAACCTACGAATCAGAAATGAAAAATAAACAGGAATGGAACATCAAACATTAATTGAACAGAAATTCTAAACTTAACGCAATCAGGCAACTAATCTTAATACTTCAACCCTGTAGACAGCCAATAATACGAAATAGTCAATCAGAATGAATCATAAACCAATAGAACAATAACTAGAATTAAGTATAGAACAACAAAGCTTTATAAAAGATAGCAAGATAAATAAAACGTCAAATATGATTCTTGCAAATGATAGAATAACAGTGCAATTCGTTAATGCTCACAACGAATCCAAATTCAATCCAACAACAATCAATCAACTCTGTAATCGTAATGAATCTAAACACAACTATCACACAACAGTAAGAAAAGGATAGAAATACAAACAGCAGGGTAATTTCACCAGGGCCAGGCCCTTAGAACCAGTGAAACACTGCTGGGTTACTTCAGAACTTGAGAGATGAAATGAAATGCAACTTTTATATTAATCGAGCATAGAGTATTACAGAGACCGCTCTCTAAAGCCGAGAGTCAATAAAATGCAATATTACAAAATTTATGTTTTGAATCCAATAATCTTTGATCTCCTAATCACTAAAGGCGTTGCTTTATATATCAGACTCTAATGGAAAAGACAAGGAATAAGATGAGGCTTGAACAGCGATCCCTCAGGATCGAAGGATCCTGAGGGATTCGCTTCCCTTCTTTTAGTTATCACATGATTTACTTTGACCGAGGCTGAGCTGTCCCCTACCTTTTCTTAGCGATGTGTTCGGATTTCCTTATCTTTGGTAGGATTTGGTCTAACGGTGGAGGAACAGTAGTTGCATTTATCTCAGCCTCGCCTCTCGTATAGATGTTCACCTCGCGTAATTCCTGTTTTTATGAACAAAAAGAAATCTTTAGTCATCTTTTATAATAAACATAAATATTTACAATTCTACCATAATTCTTGTAATAAATCATCTTTCTAGGGTAAAAAGGATTATGTCTAAAGTAAAAGAATGAGAAAACACACAATTATTTTATACCTTTTCCACTTCTCAACATTTGCAAGGCTGAAGATGCAGATAGACAAGATCTCCCACCTCAAACTATCTTTCTATCTGACCCCCGTCTGCATACATCTTCTTCTGGTTCTGGGCAGTACCAATGTTGTCCTTGAGTGCCCTAAGTATGTCCTGGTTCTCCTTAATCCATTCCTTTACCTTTGGAGCCTTACTTTCCCCAAACATAACATCAAAAAATGAGAGTGCCTCATACCCATATAAGGCTCGAAATGGATTCATGCCAATAGAAATATGGTGAGTAGTGTTGTAACAATACTCTCCCAAGTGGAGCCAACGCAACCAAGCTCTCTGTTTCCCTACTACATAGCTCCTCAAGTAGCCTTCTAGCCACTTTTTCACTATCTCGGTTTTTCCATCAGTTTGGGGGTGATAGCTAGTGCTTGGAGTCAAGTAAGTCCCCACTAACCAGAAAAGTTCCTGCCAAAATCCATCCATGAAGTGGTTGTCCCGATCACTCACTAAGGTTCTTGGGAGAACATGGAGTCTAAATACATCTCTGAAGAAGAGCTCAGCTACCTGTGAAGCAGTATAATGTGCAGAAATGGAAAATAAATGAGATTACTTTGTTATTCCATCAACAAAAACAAAGATACAATCCTTACCCTGTACTGTCGGTAAGCCGGTGATGAAGTCCATAGAGATACTTTCCCACTTCCTATCCGGAATAGGTAGTGGCTGCAATAACCCAGCAGGGTGGGTGTGTTTTCCCTTATTTTGCTGACAAATGGTGCACTCTCTAACATGTCGGAGCACATCCTCCTTGAGACCCTTGCATGAGAATATCTACCTTATGGCCAGGTAAGTCTTTATGAAACCTTGATGCCCATCAAGTGGGGAATCATGTGATGCCAATAAGATCTTCTCTTTGAGCTTGGACTTCTTAGACAAGAAGATCCAATCCCAATAATATATTACCTCATCCATTACTTTAAACCTCTCATACGATACCACCCCATCAAGTATCTCACATGCAAAATCATCTTTGGAATACTCAACTAAAAGTTGAGCTTTCTAATCTGCATCCATGCCCCTCAAAGATATCGTTGTAGGCCTCCTAGATAGTGCATCAGCTACTAAATTCTTCTTCCCCTTGACATACTCTGTGTCAAAATCATAAGCTTGGATTTTGCTCACCCACTTCTGTTGTCTCTCCTGGAGTTTTTTCTGTTCAAGGAAGAATCTAAGACTCTTATGGCCAGTCTTCACCTTGAACTTATTCCCCACCAAGTATTGTTGGAATTTGGCTAATGCATGCATGATTGCCAACATTTCTTTATCATATATGGGGTACAACCTCTCATGAGGGAGCAACTTCCTACTCTCAAAGGCTATAGGATGCCCACCTTCCATCAAGACAACCCCAATACCTTCACCTAATGCATCACATTCTAGAACAAAAGGTTGAGAAGAGTCAGGAAAAGCCAAAACAGAACAACTACTCATGACCTCTTTGAGCTTATCAAAAGCCCTCTGCACTGTAAGTGTCCAATGGCAAGCTCCTTTCTTTGTCAAGTCTGTCAGTGGTGCTGCTAGTTGTGAAAACCCTCTCACAAACTTATGGTAATAAGTGCATATGCCCACAAACCCTCTAAATTTTGTAACATTCCTGGGCTCAGGCCAATCTCTAATAGCCTGGATCTTCTCCTCATGTACCCTCACTCCATCTACTCCTATGATGTTCCCCAGATACAACATCTCTGTGAGGCCAAATTCACATTTGGAGGGCTTGGCGTAGCATTGCTACTCCTTAAGGCTATGTAAAACTGTCTCAATATGCTACAAGTGCTCCTCCCAAGTACGGCTGTAAATAAGAATATCATCAAAGAAGACCAATACAAACTTCCTCAAATGACCATGGAAGATGTGGTTCATGCAGGATTGGAAAGTTGCTGGGGCATTAGTCAATCCAAAGGGCATTACCAAAAACTAAAAATGCCCATAATGACATCTCAACACTGTCTTGGGGATATCTTGCTCCCTCACCTTGATTTGATGATACCTGGATCTCAAATCAATCTTAGAGAGTTTTTTAGATCCCCTCAACTCATCCATGAGTTCATCGATCCTAGGTATAGGGTACCTGTTCTTCATGGTTTTCTTGTTCAAGGCCCTATAATCAATTCACATGCTCAATGTGCCATATTTCTTCTTTACCAAGACCACTAAAAAAGAAAAATGACTAGTACTAGGCTGGATGTCTCCCAGAGCTAGCAGCTCTTGGATGGCCCTCTCAATCTCATCCCTATAAGCCTTGGGGTGCCTATAAGGAGTGGTGATTACTTCTTGGATCCCTTGTTCCAACTCAATGATGTGTTCAAACCCTCGGTCAGGAGCTCTCCCTGGTGGGATATCTCTCAATACTGTAGAATACCGGTCCAAAAGAGACTGAACATCAGGCCGCACTAGTGAATCATGGCCCTTCAAATCTGATATATGCAGCTCCACTGCCCATTCAACATCCCCTCTATGAAAATCTGGCTCCATCCTGTGTGCTAAAACAACTTGAGGGGGGTATGTGTTTATACCCTTGATCTTCAGATGTTGGCCATCCTTCCCTCCTATCCATTCCATCTCCAAAGTTCTCCAATTAGTGGTAACTATCCTAAGAGTGATTAACCACTGAACTCCCTATATGACATTGGTGTCTGGAATGTCTACCACAAAGAAGTGGTATGTGAAGGTGTAGGTCCCCATGGTAATGGTTAGTACCGGAACATACTTGGCACATTGAAGGGTCATAGCTCCTGGGACCAACATTGAGAATCCCTCAAACTTCTCCATGTGGATTCCTCTCCTTTGTACCCACTGTGCATCAATAAAATTATGAGTAGCCCCACTATCTATCAACATAGAGACTCTTTGCCCCATAATAGTACCTCTCACCCTCAAGGTTAGATACTTTGGGACTCCTCTTAACGCTGCAATAGCTCCTCCTCTTGGAGCAAAGTCTTCTATGGATGGTACAGCGCTGACATCCTTCTTGGAGGAGGTATTGACATGATGTGTCCTTCCTACAACACATTCTCCCTCCAAATCCTGAACATGGATTGTCTTGCTTGGTTTTGAGTAAATCTCCTACTGCAAAAATGTTCTTGCCCTGGGCAAGATGTGTTCCATATCTCTAGCTTTCTCCACAACTTCAAGGAGTGTGGTTCATTTAGTGGATTTAACCAACCCTTACAATGGTTCAGCCATCCAATTAATAAACATGCATACCTTCCTTCTCATTATGAGGTTGGATACCATCACTGAAAGCTGCAAATACCCAGCAATATAATCCTCAAGATCTCCCTCTTTTTTGAGCTTGGTTAACTTGGCAAAGTGGGCTTCTGGATCTCTTGGATTAAACCACTCCACTAGTTTCTTGGTGAAAGATGAGTATGAAGTGATATGATGATGCCCAAGTGTGTTCAGTTCATGAAACCACCATTCTTGAGCTTCCCCTTATAGGTGCAACACAGCTATCTTTATGGCTTCTATCTCAAAAACCTTGCTGAGCTGGAATTATGTGTCGAGCTTCACCACCCAAGTCGTGGTTGTGCACTTAGGTGTCCCATAAAATGTGGGCAAGAATAACCCTACTATACTGCACTGTAGAGATGATCCCTGCATCAAGTTCTCCTCCTTTTGACGAGGATTAATCCCCCTCCCATCCTTGATCTGGAAAAACTCCTGAAAGCTCAAGTGCTCCTTAAACTCTTGAGATTGGAGTTCATATTCTTCAAAATATTCTCCCAGGGTTCCCTCCCTATCTCCCCTAGTTATAAATGAAGGCATGGTAGAGTGTTGTGATGCAGTTGAATGCCACATGCCATTTGCAGTTCTGGTGCTTGCCTCATTAAAAGACCCTATAGAATTCCCCTTCATGTCTCATATCCTTGACATCCCTTGCAATGTTATGTAGGGTTTGAAGTAGGAGATTCAAAATTTATTCCTTCTCCATGCTGAAGATAAATTTCCCCCACAATCTGAGACATCAGCGGAGCTATGATACCAGTGTAATATTCCTTTTCAGGAATTTCTTCAATTTATTCAATGAGGACGCTGTATAAGGAAAAAATTGCAATAAAAACATAGATCAGGACTTGGATCCTCTTATATATGTTGTATATATCTTAAATATGAAATGGCATCAGAAACAAATCATTCTAGCTACATTAAACAGATCTCCCCAGCTCATATATGCTCAAAAATACCCCAATCCCACAACTTCACAAAATAGAACTGCTGAAGACTGAAAAAACATAATTTTCATTAGGGTATCTACAAAAAAATATGATTTAGTATGGAGCTAGAAATTTCATTAATAATTAGATCAGAAATAAGAGGTTAGACCCCTTTTACAAGCACATGAGAACATCCCGGCAAGGGTTTCCGGCAAAATAATAATATAAAATGTAGCACTGCATAAAATAACGCTGTACATAGCAAATCAATATTAGAAAATTTTGAATATGATTTGAATTAGATGAATGGTACAGAAATTGGCCCAAGGCCTCCTACAATAGGCCTCTCAGAGTGAAATAGACACCTCCTGCTCTGAAACAAGCACAAAATAGGAGGGTTTCACCTAGCATCTACTGCTACAGCAGATATGACACAGTTACTAGAAGTGACTACACTATATGTGATGCAGAATGGATTTACACAAGGTAAATTATGAAAATTAAGCTCAAGACCTGCTCCTTAGATCCCCCAATCAGCAAGACCAAAGGTGAAGATGGAATTCTCGCATGAGAATTCTTCGCACTAAACAGTGCTGCAACTCCAGCTAAACAACTGAATCTTGCAATCAGTCAAAAGACCAAACAAATATGAATACTCAATGCCTTCCTTGCTGCTATCTCCTCCTTCTTATCCTTGGTTAGATTCCTCACCCCGAACCCCACTCATTGATGAAACAACTTCCTTGAGAAGATTCTTCTTTCAAAACTGCGCTACCTTAGTTAGTTTCCCTCCTCTTGTAACAACATTGTTGACTTGGTCAACTGGATCTAGCTCATTGCTTTTCCCCTCTTTCACGCCAAAGTGGCTTTATTTTGTCCTCCTAATCCAATCCCCTTTCACAGTGGCATATGTTTTATTGTCCTCTCTACTCTTAATTTCAAAAATGGAGCAGTTATAATATTCCAAGTACCAGTGGCTAATTGGGAATATTACAGTCATGGTGGAAAGTTAGACCTATAAATAATATTATAGAGAGTTTAGTACATAGAGAATGTGCTCCACATATATGAAAAGAACCTTATCTAGTTTTTGGAATTCCTAGCATTGACAGGAGGACCACAAAACATGTGGTTCATAAATGCAAAGGCCAAAAAACCTGTGTTGGAGGAAGGTTGCACAACTATTACTCAAACATAAGTATGACAGGAAAAAGGTTTCTTTGATAGCACGTTACACTCACAAAAATGTCACATAGGTTTGATAAGGTCTGAGATACCTTCAATTAAACATATGACACACATAAATCGAATTCTTAATGACCTTTGTCTTTCATATGCCAAGAGGTCTATTGTACTTACAAACCTTACGAGATTATTTGTCAAACAAAATCGATTATGTGCATACAAGTTTTGACTATGACATTGTGAAAATATATAAAATAATTACAAGGCTTGAAGAAAGTTCTCAACCTTAATGATTCTCAAGGGGAGTCTCTATAGGAGGTTGAATATGCTTCCAGTAATAAAATTTTTTAGGATGAGTTACATGAAGAGGAGTTACAAATAACTCAGCATTATGCAGGGAAGTTTATTCCAACAATAAGTCCTAGTGAAAATATGTTTTATCACTACTCTATTATTTCACCCCTTGAAATATACCAATATTGTAATATCTTTGAAGAATGAAGCTGTTGTGATTCTATAAAAAAATTGAGTAATATCCATGATCAAATTATTATATTATCTCATACGAGTAAACACACAACTCGTAAAGAGGTAAAAATATCTATCTATGCCGATTGATAACCACATAGTAGTTTTATGACACTTAAACACAATCAAATTAATAATTTGGACCAATTGTTGACTACCATGACCAATAAATAAGTAAATGAATAAGAAGAGCTAAGTAACAAAAGTAAAGGTCCTACGATGATCTCAACTTTTGTTTCCATAAGAAATCAACAACAAAGTTTACTACTGGGAAGATCATGAAAAATATGAAGGATTATGTTAAGGTACATGCGAAGGATATATCGTCCACCCAATGAATAAATATCTTAAGTTTGTCAAACATAAAACCAACTTAGTTGAAGTTGCAGTGGAAAAGGTGGTTATTACGCTTTCCCATATAACTATTATGAAGCAATTTTAGAAAACTAGAGAAGGCTTGAAACAACAAAGTGGTTGCCTCAATTTTTTGAAGGAATAATAAAAACCATAAGGAATTCCAATAATGATCTAATTAGAATCATAAAAACACAATATGGTAATTCTATTGCAAAAAAATGGGGTTATGTACCAATGACACCTAGGGGACCTCCGCAATGTAGGATCACAATCAAACTTTACAACGTTTGGTCTAGGAGTCCCATCAGGTATGTAGGTTTGGGTACCATCTCGTGGATTAAGATTTTCCTTGAATAATCCAAGTGTAAAATTAAGTGATAAAAAATTAAACTTCAACAAATTCAAGTAATTAACATATGAGAATCCAATGTAACAAATACCATGAATAGAAAAGAGCATTACTTCAAAGGATGAATCCCAAAAAAAGATTTGTTATCCAGGCTTAAAATAATATCCACACATACAGATTAGATAAATTTACCATTCCTAAATAATTTTTTGATTGATAACCATATAAAAGCATAATTGAGCTTACATTCACACAATGATACAATGCTAATGTAAGCAAAGTAGTTTACTAACATAACCATAAGGTAAGAACATTATATACCTTCCATTTGTTGCAAGATAAATCACACAACAAATGAAGACATATGAAGAAATAATACTTGAAAGTTAAAAGGAACTTGTAAACAATTAAGTTGAGAATATCCATGGTACCATTGCATAAGATATCCATCAAATCCATAAGTGTAAATATAAAATTACTTCTTGAATTCACTAAAATATCCCTTAGTTATGAAAATAATATGCACCAAAATAATTCCAAAGCTAAATTTCCATTACAATGTGTCATGAAGAGATATTTATAGAAAAGGGTGACTTTTCGTCTACGAATGAACTTTGACCTACCTCGTGACCTTTCATATTCCCATGAGATTCTACTCTACTCTAGTCTCTACACTACCACGCACATGTGACATAAATTGTTATAGTCTAATAATTTAACAATCGATAATTCTAGAACACTTACATGTAATTCTTGCATAAGATATGAATTCCAAAGCTTGTATTATGTTTCCATGTTGATCACCTTTTGTTTCTCATCCCCATGTATGTGAAGGCACTCTAGGGAATCTGGTATCGAAGTGTTATTTTCAACCTTGATTTGATTTGATAAGGTCACCATCATGTTGTATATCCTCAATAGTTCTATCAATTACTGAGAAGTTATTTCTTTTGTCACCTGCAAGTTTTGTATAGTAGAGGCATGTTTGAGAGGATTGAGAAATTCTTGGATTTACTGGAAAAACTCTTCTCTCTTCCTTACTTCCCCGATCAATCCGATAGAAGGAACTTTGCATACTTCAATCATGAATTCTATTCCACCTAGTAAATTCTTATATGGAGCTAGTACTTTGTCTACATCCTTTGCTAAATTTTCTCATGATTGGACCTTGATGCACATTTGGAGTTTATAATTTTGAGAACTTATCCAAAATTGTGTAAGGAGAGTCACTCAAGGATTCAGATATTTGGTATTCCATTCAAATATTTTTTTATAGTTTTGGTGGCTTGTTTGAGCATAGTTGTCTTCCCCTTATTTTCAGGATGTATGATTTGGAATGGTGTTATAGTCTAATGCAACTTCAATGTCTCTTCATAAAATATAGTCATAGCTTCCTCTAATGTTCCTACCTCTTTTTCTATTGACACTTGAAACACATATTAACTTGAATGGCCTAGGTACATAAGTTTATTCCCTTCTTTAGCCTTAGTAGATATTTTCTCAAAAGCCTAGAGCTTGGCCTGAAGCTATATAATTTTTTTGTTTAACTTGCTCACATTTAGATCAGTTGCGGTGAAAAAGATGGTTCCAGTCGAAGCGACCATTTTAGGGTTCATTGTAGTATCCAAGACAATCTCCTTCATTATAGTTACTAATAAATTATTGGAAGGGTTCTTTCAATAGCATTTTCTTCTCTAATGCATAATCCTACATTGGACCTGATCAAATTTCAATATAGTAATGTAAAGTACTTCTTCCTCTCCTTCATATGGGATGCCCAATTATTTGAGTGGAAGATGTATATTACTAATTCGGGTGGATGGAGGATTGTCCAATGGAGATAGATCAATATGCATCCTGGGCCCTTAATCCTATTGTTGTTTAAGGTGATCAAGTTCAAATTTATTATTAATCTCTTCCACTTGCCTCTTCATTTCCTCCTCTTCCAACCTCATTTTATCTTCTTCGGTTTTCTCTTCTTCAATTGTTTTCTTTTATTTCTCCGATTATTATTTCTTTATTTTGAGTTCTACTTCTTGTTTATTCTTTCTCTCTAGCTCCTTTTTTTCTCTTCTCTTCTTGGTTTATTTTTCTTCTTCATTTTTCTTTTGTTTATCTTCCTATGCTTTATCGTCTTCCTCTTCCTTCCTAAGTTATTCTTCTTCATTATTCCTAATTCATTCTTCTTCCTATTTCTTTCTCTTGCTTTCCTCTTCCTGTTGCTAGTGCTCAAATTCCCTAACCTACTGATCTATTCCCCCTATGATCTTCTAAGATCTTCATCCCTTTTTCTACTTATATCGAGCTTCTTCCTGTAAATAGATTCATTATGTTCTTCCATGGTTTCTTCAGTTCATTTTCCTCTTGCTCATCCAATGGGTAATTTTTGTCATAGAGAAGAGAGAAGGTCCAATCATATGATTTTATATTGCCTCAGCCACTCGTCTACTACAAATTTTCCTATTTCCATAGAAGAGAGAGAAGGTCCTCCAATTCTTGTTTTATGACCACTTTCCTTTATAATTTATTTTCTTAAAAGTTGTGCGGTTGAAGCCTTTTTTCCTCAACACCACTCTTGAGAATACTATGGTTTTAGGAGTAGTGTTCTAAGAGTATCTCTTCGCCATTAATTTGTGGGGTCAACTATGTGGGAAACCACTTCTCGTGGCTATAAAACCTGTATAATCGGTTGTCTCTAGTTCCATAAGAAATCTCACACGTCGCTTGACCCTTTCCTCCAGGAACTTAGCCTTGTGCGCCATACTCAAACTTTCATGCTTCCATTATTTGGTGAGCTCCACCCACTCAATGCATCATGACACTTTACATCTGCACTAGATATCAATCCTTTGGGTACCACCCTTGGGATGGTGTCCTCCCACTCCTGCTCTGGCCAATAAACATGATTTATGCTACTAATTTTGTCGTTGGTTTTATCCCTTAAGTCAAATTTGGTTATGCGCCAAAGACTCATCCAAACACTTTTAACTATGATATGAATTCCTTGGGGTCACCAAACTTTAAATGAATCTATGTTTTCATCCAGGAGGCGTTTTCATATTATCCATATATTGTTGGAAATCCATTTCAGATCTCTATCCATTTGGGTGTCTTACACATGCATCTAAGATGATCTAGTGCTCCAAAAATAGCTCCATAGATATTACATTCATTCTCATCTCTTTCCCTTCTTACGTGCCTAATATGTTCTCCTTAAGGGAGTTCTTCGACACCTATGCCTTTTGCTGCCACTTGTTTCCACATGTTGAAATCAATGGTAACATATTTCCAATAGCTCCTGCCCTCTTATGCTCCAAATATATGCAATCCTTGAGAAAATCTCTCAGTCCAAGACCCAGTTCAATCTCAGTCAATGGTTTTCATTAAGCATGATAGGCTAGGGGTTTATCGAACTAATGTCATCTTCCCATGAGTGGATTCTAGTTGAAATTATTATACCATGTCATGGTAGGATGATGATGAAATATAATAAGGATACCATTCTAGAAGATACCTTTGAAGCTAAAAGATAATTTGATCAGTGAACAAGAAGATGAAGGGACACCATATTGTGAAAGCAAGTGGAGATCAAGATAAGAGTGAAAAATTCGTATAATCAAGCTGTATGGAGTAGTAAGAAGAATAACATGTACCATATTTCAAGAAGACACAAATATAGCAACAAAAAAAATGGCTTGACATTGAGATATCATAATTCAGTTCATTTCATCAATTTCATGTCATGTATTGTTAAGGTGTCATGTCAATATCTTATATGAGTCATCATTTTCCACATCATTTGTCGATATCATTATGTAATTTTAAATATATGAGAAATTAATTTAAAGTGGAAGTCCAAGATTCATATTTAAATGTGAAAATCCATGAAGGATTCAAAAGGTCATATGGACGTGAAAGAGTCATGAGGGAAATCCAAGAGTCACAAGGGAGGTGAAGGGTCACTACATTTGTTATATATATACCCTCTTAGCTCATGCAAAGGAATTTTCACCTTGGATCCTCCTAGCAGGCATTATGGAGGAATATATTTCTTTTGGAGGAGCAAGTTGTTACTCTAATGCTCTACTATTGGGGCTAGTGGTGTTCAATGTAGTGATGCATCTTGGAAATTTTTTTCTTAATAATTGAAGCTTGTTCAGAAAAAACACTTTCATGCATATGTTGTAAATGTTGTAAGAATATTCTTTGAGTGTTTCGAATATATATATATTTTTTATATGTGCTAAAGAAATTAAACTATTTCGGTTGCTTTGGTTCTTTTCTTGTTGAAGGTGTGTTGTGTTTGTTTTAATTGTCATTGCTTCTATGCGAACAATTTTGATATTTGATCAAGGATTAATTAATATTTATGTACTCATGTGTATTTACTAGATTAGTACTTTTAATATTATTTTAAAGGTTCAATTTTATTTCCCCCTTCAATTAAATAACCTTAATAAATTTTGCAACTAAACATTCCACAAGGCATACCCACTTGGTCATACAAAAGTGCATGTATATTACTCTCTCGTGTTGAATAATGTTATCAAGGAAATTCTCTAAGAAACAATGGAAACCGAGCCTCATGTCCGGATTGGATCACACACCAAATGGTACAAAGTCTAATTGGGACTTTTGATGAAGGAGAACCCCTTGCATGTTGTTGTGATCCATCATGGTCAACATTTTGGCGCTAGGAGGGAAAACACCTTTTTATGGCTAAAAACTCACAAAATAATTAAAAAAATACCTCCACACAAGGTAGTATTAATGTTCCCATTTACACTCCAACTGATACTCCTAAAATAGAAGAGATTGCTCAACCTAGTCTAGGACAAGCCTTTGAGGTTACTTACAATTAGCTCTAGACTATCTAACCCATCACTTATCAATTTGCACGAAATCTTGGCTTACTCCTTGCTATTGTTATCCTAACTCATAAGCATGGAAATAAAGAAAGAAATCCTAGTGGAATATTGGTTTCTTCGATGGAATATTTAGTTACATCAACCCTTGAGGAGTTGGTTGAACCTATAGAGAATCATGGGGAACTTCCACCCACTAAGGATAATCCATACAGTGAAGGGGAATATTTTTACTTTTAGACGAGGAACATCTCAACAACGAAGGAGAAAGTTCTTCAAATTCATAAGAATAGGATGAGGAAATGGATGAAGATATGGTTGATGTAGACTTCGATTGGATGGCCCAAATACCACTCGCTCTTCGAGAAAAGCTTCACAATATGCTAAAATATTTGGAATTGTTTGGTCAAATTTTGATCTTGACAAGAAGATGAAAGATGAATACCATATTCACAAATTCTACATGAATTTACGTATTATTGAGGTATGCTTTGATTATGTTTCTTGTAGAAACTTTTTGTACACTTTAGAAGGTAGAGCGTATGTATCGTATCAGACTCTTCTAGTGAATTCAATCCAGAGTTGGAGGGAGTTTAAGAAGATATTTTGGGAAAAAAATGATGATGATAATACTCCCACCATGGTATCAAAATAACTTTAGAACTTGAAAAATGGGGACAAAGAAAGAGTTAAATATTTTAACCATATATTTACTCCTTTGTTGAACAAGTTTCCTATTGATGTAAAATCACATCTTGACGTCACTAAGTGTTATTACAAAACTTCTTTTCCAACTAACATTTATATATTTGTGAAAATAGCTACAAAGAATAGTTTGGCCTTAAATTTTTTAGAAGCTCCCACTATTGATAAATATTTGTGTTCCATTGGAGTCATTGAAGGCACCGATCATCCTAAAGACTCCAAGGAAGCTGGTAAGAAAAATAATGTATCTTCTGTTAAATCTAAAGACAATGAATCTTTTGATATGGAAAATTTGACCAAGTCTCTATATC
Organism: Pinus albicaulis; assembly: GCA_034641835.2. Lineage (NCBI taxonomy): Eukaryota > Viridiplantae > Streptophyta > Pinopsida > Pinales > Pinaceae > Pinus > Pinus albicaulis. The sequence goes on from CM076569.1 coordinate 526,848,441, forward strand.
TACTTCTGTACAAAGTATAAGAGTTAAAAAGGAGTTCAAGTGAGACCTCCAATACCAAAAATATTTTTTATCAGTTGCCTTTATTTCAAAATAATAAAAACTCTCAACCAACCAAATCTAATCAAATTTCTAATGTAGTTTTCAAAATGAAAAGTTTGGGCATGGAAAATTTTCGCACTTTTCATCAGGAGAAACATTTATAAAATATGTTCCCATAGGGAGACCATAATATCAACAATATGATGGCCAATTTGGTTGATACTCTATTAGCAGAATAAAAATATGAATAGAGTAAAGAAGAAAATAAACTCGTCATGACCAAATAAATTTTGATATCTGGACACTCAGTTAACATGTTCAATGTTGTATACAATGCTAATAAAAATAGTGTTGATCAACCATCAACAAGTCAATCTCCTCCCAAGTAGTCAAGCCATCGTTACAACCTAAGGAGCAAGGGAATTATTTATGAGTAGGAACTTGAGAAACAGTTGCTGTGTAGAATCCTACCACCTTCAAATCTAGCTCAGAATTCACAGAACAAGTCTAAAAGTGTTCTTGTTGCTAAGAACACTTCCACCAACAACAAGAACAAGTCCACCACTCCAAAAGCTTGACATAAATCAAACCATCAACAAAAATTTTTAAGATATAAATTATCGATCGCAACATTGTTGAATACATGAAAACATATCGAGCCAAAATTTCAATATTCGAGCTCACAAAGATAATGGGTCAGTGAGAACCAATTATCCTTACACTCTTGTCACACTCTTTGGCCGGTAAAGAAGTTTCTACTCCTCAAATAATCTATGATAACTTTCGCAATATGATTGAATATGTAGTTATTGTTATAAACTTGAGTTCTAAAAATCGTTGCCCTCCATTTCAGTTAACTTTTTAAATATTTAATTATAATGTCCATAATTGTTTACTTGATTTCGATGCATCCATGAAAGTTATGCCATTATCTGTTGTTAATAAAATAAATGAAAAATGGGATAAAACCATTACATGGATTATACAGTTGGACATATAATTTGTTTAGACCAACAGTGAACTCGTAAATGTTATTATTCATTTTTCATCTAACGATAGAGTGCACCAGTCCATAATGATTGTAGTTGTGGACATTCCCCAAGGCTATAGTTTGTTGCTTACATGAGGTTGGTCAAAAAAATTACAATGATACTTTTTTAAATGAATGAACACATCTATGGCTCCCATACAAGGGAATAAATAATTATATTTCATTTGAAAGTAAGGCTTTGATGAAACACACCATGACACAACCTCAGGAAAAAAATAACTAATGGGTTTAGCAGATGTTATTTTCGGAAACAAATTTCTGGAAGTAGATCATGGATGTTATCTATCACAACCTTTACATATCCCACCAGATACAAAGTTTTAACTCCTTCCTAGATATCCAGTTGGTACAAATTACCTTTGTATATTATATGTAAATACTATTAGTATAGGACATAGACCTAGTGTTTCTAATATTTGAAATTTGTACCTTGATGGTTAGAAAATGTAGGAGGCCTATAGATTTGGTTTATTTTAATAGATCCAGAAAAGAGAAAACATTTGATCTCTTTCCACTTGGAGTTTGAGTGCACCAACAACGTTGTTGAATACAAATCATTCATTTTAGGTTAGAAGAAAGTCGTTAACATCAAATTTGAGGTTCTTAAATCAATAGGTGTCTCTAAAATTGTTTCATAACAGGTAAGCAATGCAATACACAATGTGTCACCTAATATCAAATTTTAATAAGAAGAGGTATGGCATTCAGTTTCACAATTCCAAGCTTTCAACACTATTTTTGTTCCTTGAATTTATAATGCTGCTGTTGTTATGTTAGGAAATGTTATTTTCTAGGTTGTCACTCTTGAAGGATGAATTTTCCATTGAAACTATTTATAGCTCATTGTTCATGATAATATCACATTTTTTTCATTTTCAATGACGACCAACATATAATGGACCTTACGGTGAACGTTGATGCATTAAAAGACACAACTATCGGTGTAGGAAAACACGAGAAAGCATTGCAATACACAACTCAAGAAAGAAAAGGAAACCCCATGCCCAAGGGTGTGGTTTCATCGAAAAAGTTGTATGACCCGCAAACTCACTTTAGAGGACCATTAAATGTGAATACCTATAACTCCACTTTGTCTCATGAACAAATAAATATTGGGATGGAATAATATTTTAAGTTTTTCAGTCTCGATACTTGTTGTACACCATAGGAACTACAATCCTTTATCCGCCTCTTTAAGTAGTACTGATATGTTTTCATGTGGACATACAAAGATATTAGCACTTAGGACATGTGAATAATCCAACATGTAATTCCAATCAAGGAAGGGGCCAAGCCTTTTAAATAGAAACTAAGAAAATTTCACCCTACTCCTGAGCCCATCATAGAGAAAGAGTTGGTAAAGTTGATGGATGCTGGTATCATTTTAAATTTTTTTCATACAACATGGGTGTCCAATCTAGTTCCAGTAAGAAATAATTCCCACGAGATATGTTTGTGCATTTATTTTTGCAATATTAATTGTGCCTCAGGAAAACACAATTATCTAGAGCCTTTGACGAAACAAATTTTAGAAACAATATAGTCGTCTAACATTTTTTCATTTTTGGATGTTTTCTGGGGATACAACTAGTTTCTGCTTTTAGAAGCAAACAAAAATAATGCCATGTTTCAAACCAAGTGGGGTACATTTGCTTTTCAAATATTTTCTTTTGGATTTAATACGTAGGAACTTAGTACGTTTCAACCCGTGATCGAAATCACATTTTATAGCCTAATTTTATGGATAATTTTAGTTTACTTAGATGACGTGATAGTGTTTTCGAAAAGATTTGATCACATGCACCACCTAAAGAAAAATTTTGAGCGATGTCATAAATACAGGCTATCTCTTAATCCCAGGAAGAGCATTTTCACAGTGTCTGCAGAAAATCTCTTGGGCCATATTATCAAAAAGGTTGGGATTAAGGTGGACCCTGGACAAGTCAAAACTATAACCTAGATTCCCTTCCTAGTGAACAAGAAAGGCATGTAGTCCTTCCTAGGGAAAATTATTCCTTCACAAGTTCATCTAATATTACTCATAGATATTTAAACCACTGCAAGAGATGATAAAGAAGGATGCGAGCTATAAGTGGGACAAAATAGAAAAGGATGTATTCACCCATATAAAGTAAGAAATCGTAGAAGCTCTAGTACTATAAAGTCAAAACTTTGGAAAGGATTTCTTGTTGTAAAATTTTTCTTCTGATACTTCTCTTTTTTTCATTCTTATGCAAAATCATGATCAAGAAAATGAAGGGCCTATATCATTCATGAGTGTCAGCCATTGATAAATAAGCTTACGTGGTGTACAAGGTATTAAAACACTTTAGTCCTTACCATTTTAAAAATAATGTCATTATCTTTGTGCCACACCAAGTTGTTAGATAATTGTTTGTTAAACGAGAGTTGGATGAAAGAAGAATGAAATTCGTGACAAACTTGCAAGAATATGATCCTGATTTCAAATGAATTTACATGATCAATTGTCATGGTATATTCTAGCTAGCATAAACAGAAATAAGTTCACTAGACGATGATTCTTCAATATGGTAGCATGAAATATAAATGTATAACATCAAAAAATATACTGCTATTGATGCATGCACATATTGGTATGCAGATGCTTGAGAATATCTCGATGATGGTTCCTTTCCCTCCCATTTATCAATAAGAAAGAAAAGAGCCACTAGATTTAAATCATTTTTCATATCAGTCGATACACAGAGTGCTTTTATGAAATCATCATAATGGGGTCCTACTCAAAAGCTTGGAAGAACCTGATTCATAAGGGGTATTACATGGCCTCCATGACGAACCAACTGGATGAAATTCTTTGGGTGACCATACTATGCACAAGATCATGCATGTTGGTTTCTATTGGCCCACACTTTTTAAGGATGCTCATTCTTATTCCTATAAATTTTCAATTTTTCAAAAATGTACTCACAAATATTAGAAGTCAGTTTCTCTTGTAGCCCATCACTATAGAAGAAAAATTCCAATAATGGGGTTTAGATGTTATTGGTGATATATTTCCACAATCATTGAAGCAACACCACTACATTCGCAATGCTACAAATTACATTATGTGGTGGAAAAAAGGGATTCCTCTCAAGCAAGTGAATGATTAGGAAGTCATTAGCTTCCTCAAGTAGAACTTTATTACCACATTTTACATTCAAACTTCATTTGTTTTTTTATAATACAGCTTATTTCTCATCGCTTAAACGATTTCTAATTGGAAAAATTAATTGTATTGAACAATTTGACCAATTATTATCTGAAACGAACAAAATTGTTGAGTCAACCAATAGGAACGTTATCCATATCATCAAAATGAATATCTTCCCTAAACAAAATAACCGGGACTATGATTTGGTGAACTCTCTATCGGATGATCATGCAATGCCTAAACCTTCTATAAACACCACACCTTACTTTCTGGTGTATGTAAAAGAAGTCATCCCACCTTAGAACATTTACCTACCTACCCTTCAAATTTCATAAGAGTCTAATGGTAATCCTTGTCTTCTTGTTGAAAGTTGAATAAACACACTCTTGAAGTTACAAGAATAAATGAGGAAGTAAAAATGATTGTTTTCTCTTCATTAGAACCATATCTAGATATAATTTGATAATAAGTCTATAGGGAAGAAAGAATTTAGTGTGGGAGACCTGGTATTAAAGTGGGACAAATCCCATGAAGAAAATTAGAACACTCTAAGTACTATTTCATATGGATAAGAACATTTTTTGTTCATGAAAAACCTGGACACCAAACTTATTGTCTCCAGTATTTGGATGGGAAGATTGAATCTCTTCCTAACAATGGCCAATATTTGAAACAATATTGTCAATAAATATCTAGGGTTGTTCCCTACCTTATGTAGGGAGTTTGTTTTTTTATTTGTTAGTATTTCATGTTCCGTATTCTCCATTAGACTTTTTAATTTTTGTGTATAAGTCTCGTGTGTAAGTGTTTTGTGGGTTCCATTGTATGTGGAAAAATGGAAAAGGGCCTTGTCACACTGCAACATTTGGATAACATTTATTACTTATTCTCTATCTTGGTTCATAACTTTTGGTCGATAATTTTTTCATGGAAAATACGATCCTTGATAAGAAGAATTTGTGTCAATCCATGAAACCCATATCTATTTTAGGAACCTCGTTTGAATGCTCAGTTCTTTATATTTTATTGGTTTTCACACTAATTCAATCAAGTAGAGAGGGACAAGGGGAAAATTTTAAGGATAAAACTCATTTAAGGGGTTTTATATATGATTCTCTTAAGGAAAAACCTCTCTTACTCTAAATAAGTTGAGATCCCTCTTCCAACCCATGAAATAAATAAGTGTCGAAGCATAGTCCTATAAAATAAATAAATAAAGGGTGAAAGAAGAGACTCATGATTCCTACACATGGAGGTGAAGCAAGAAACTTCGCCAGAGTACTGTGTGGGCCCAATGGCAGTGAAGAAATTCTTGTGTTCCTATATTGACTCTGCTAGGGTACTATCCAAAGCTACTGGTAGCAGAGAAACACCAGAGATGAAAACTCATACTTTGAATATATTAAGCTTGTGAATTACATTAACCTTCTCCTAAATTGAAACATTGTGATATGGTTGGACTTATGAATGTCATTAAAAAAGAAATAAATTATGGGAAATATATCTAAAAAAAATTAAGTCGGGATTCCAAAGTAATTTGCACAAAATACTTCCTAAGGAGCTAGACCTTGCATGAAAGATTAGACTAGGGAACAGAACTTGGAGGTCAACTAGTGTGCCATTAACGGTTGTCGCTACTACAAGACCCTCAAATTTTTTTGCCTAAATCCAAATTTTGGATCATACTTTGACCTTGAATGTTTTCTTTTCAAGTAATAAGAGTTATTCCATGTATATTCTCTATGTTTTCAAGTTTCATTTAGAAACAAAACAAAATGTCATCTTTTGTCATCAGGAGTGTTGCATATAAAATTAATAGGGTTATGGTTTATTTGAAGGGGTAAATTTACTGCCATTGATTCTTGTTTATGATGTAGACATGTATTACACTCATTCCAAAAGTTTCATGGATTTTCACACTTTCCATCGCAAAGAATATATCAACTGTGACACTTGGGGAAAGTTGTTGTATTTTCATCACATTGAGGGTATCATGTTGTTCTTGTGTTCTGAGTGATAAATGTGGTGTCATATATTGTTTAGAGTTTTTTATCATGTTCAGGTTTTTTCCTTGTTCATATTAAACTCATTAATCCCACACTTAGTCAAATACTGAAAATTCCCTACCTAAGCAACAACCCTTCACTTAACCCTCTAGAAATGTGCATTGTGCAGTATTAACCCTAAATATTAGACCTTACCTCTTGGAGCTATGCAATGCACAATTCTTGGCTCCCAGAACTGCGTATTGCATAGTATGAGTGCTCAGCCTTGACCCCTTAAGCTATAGAACAAGGTAGCCCAGTCTCCCATTTAACTCCTTCTCCTCACTGTGTAGTATCAATCCACAAGATTCTTGTCTGACTCCTTGAACTACACAACTACACAATCCCTAGGAATCTCTATCTCTCTCTATAGAACTGTGTAGTGGGAGACTTCAACTCCCAAGCCTGCTTCCTTGAAACCCTCAATTGCACAATCACCCTGCCCTAGAATTCTCTAACTACCCACTATGCAGTCTCAAGCCTCATTCCCTTTTCCTAACATCTTGAGATATGAAACCGTACAATCCCTAAGCTATTTTATTAGTCCAAAACCCTATTCTAACTCAATTATTGGTTTCCATGAAGCTATTTAGACTAGGTTTTTATCAAACTGATGTTGTCTTGTCATGAGTGGATACCAATTTCAAGTATTATACCATTTCATGTCATGGTGATGATTAAAGAGAAGATGAAGGAAACCATTTTATAAGACACATTTAAAGTTGAAAGATGATTTTATCAGTGAACACAAATATGAAGCGATACTATATTAAGATAATAGCTATAGATCAAGACTATAGTGAAGACTCCCTATCTTCAAGCCTTAGAGACGAGCAGGAGGAAGAAAATGTACTAGATCATTCTAGAACTAGACACACAGATAGTAGCAGAAAGAATGGCTTGACATTTCCATATCATCATGTAGTCCATTTCATAAATTTCATGTCATGTATTGTCAAGATGTCATGTGAAGGTGTTATATGAGTCATCATTTCCCACATAATTTGTGAATATCATTATGTTATTTTCAATATATTAGAATGTGATGTAAATTGGAAGTCCAAGATTCATTCATAGAATGTGAAAATTCATGAAGGAGTCAAAATATCATATGGAAGTCAAAGAGTCATCAGGGTATTTCAAGAGTTAGAAGGGATGTGAAGAGTCACTCCATTTGTTATTTATACACCCTCATAGCTCATGCAGAGAAATTTTCACCTTGGATGCTCCTACCAACCATTAGGGAGGAAGATAGTTCTTTAGGAGGATCAACTAGTTTCTATAATGCTCCACTAATGGAGCTAGTGGTGTTCATTGTACTGATGTATCTTGGAAATTTTTATTAATGCTTGAAGCTCATTCAGTGAATGCACTTTCATGTGTATGTCATACATGTTGCAATGCTATTCTTTGAATTTTTGCGATATATTTTTTTTTTATCTGTACTAAATAAATTAAACCTTTTTAGTGGATTTTGTGCTCATACTATTGAATATGTGTTATATTTTTTTAACAATAATTTCTCATATTAGAACGATTTCATTAGTTTATGAATGACTCATTCATATGTATATGCTCGTATGTCTTTACTAGATTATTACTAATACTCGTATTTTAAAGGATCCCTTTTATTTCTCCGTTCAGTAAAATAACCTTGATACATTCTAGAAATGAAAATTCCATAAGGAACACCCACTTTTTCATTTAAAAGTACATGCACATTACTCGCTCGTGTTGAACATTGTATCCAAGGGAAATATCTAAGAAACAATGGCATCCATGCCTTATTTCTAGAAGAGCTCCCACACCAAATGGTGCAAAGCCTAATTGGGACTTTTCATCAGGGAGACCCCCTTGCATGTTGGTAAGATTGAGCACCGTAAACACCCTCAAATATCATATTTTAGACAAATTTAAGTAAAATTTTAATATATTTTTTGTGATGAATTTTCTATTGAAATATCCATGGAACTTTATAAAACAAGCCATGCTTTTTCTCCACCAATAACATGGCATCAAAATATACTACTACATATATTAAAAAACTACCTTTTGACTAGATAAATACATAATGATTAGCTCATTTTCTCACAATTAAGAATCCCTCGATTTATTTTTCAAACATTGAATAACGCATCATGGGTCATAACTTTAGATCATAATGGGAATCACCTTTTAAGCTAGCCTATTATATCCCTTTATTTAAAATTGTTTAAGAAATCTCATAGAGCTTTATTCCTCCAAACCAACACGCACAAATTTGATATTTTCATCCATTTTCTCTACCTTTAGATAAAAATTTGTATCTAGATACATTAGTAGTGTAATTGAAGTTAATTTTACAATAGGAAAAAACATCTCGCTAAATTCTACTCTGTGGACTTGGGGATAAATTTTCACCATCAATTGATCCTTGTACTTATCGACCTGATCTATGGCATTTAATATTCCATTCAACACCCTCTTGAACCCAACAGTCTCTTCTCATTAAGTAATTCTACTAGTTACCATGTCTCATACTTGCATGACATTTATTTTTCTTTAACCACGGGTTTCAACTAGAGTACACAGTCCTTCAAGTAGGATTCCTCCCTCATCAAATTATGGATTATAATTGTTTAGGTTAGTTCCTTACTCAAAAAAATCTTCATGATATAATAACCTATGGTTTCACAACTTTAATTGACTTAATTGACTCATCTAGCTCGCTCTCCTCCAACCTTAAGTCAATCACCATATTTTATTTTCCTTTTTACTTTTGTAGAATTTGATCAGTCCTATAAGTACACCTAATGTACCTAAATACCACATCTAAAATATTAATTAATTTCCTTGTTACTTAATCCCACAACTTATATCCTTTCATTCCATCCTTGTAATCGATTAAAATGAACAGGTATTTTTCGTTGTCAAAAATTTTCCTTTTCTCCTTGGGAACATGAACATTGTTTTAATTTCCAAAGATCCTAATATTTAGGAGTGATGAAATTTTACAAAACCATACTTCATGTGGAGTCTTGTTGGTTGGTATTAATAAAGGATACCAATTTACCAGGTAACATGCATTGTTGATTTCCTCTACCTATAATTATTGTGCCCCACATTATTGAGCATGTCACTTTCCTTTTCCATAAACATCTTGTTCATTCAATCAAAGCCTGCACTCTACTAAGGGGTATATGGAGTATTAATTTGGAATACTATCCCATGTTGTTTATAAAATTTATCAAACTATTTATAATAAAATTCACATACATCATCATTCATCAACATATCAATATTTTTGCTTGTTTCATTTTACACGAGGTATTTAAAATCTTGAAATCTCAAAAAATCTTTAGAGTTATTCCTAAGGAAACATAACCATATCATACTAAATAAATCATGAATTAAGGAAACATAAAATAGAGATCCTCCTAGAAACTATATTGGTATCCAATGAAATGCATCACTATGAACTAGCTCTAGGATCCATTTTAACTTATGGGAATAGATGGAAATCTAACAAGATTTTTCTTCCCATAATTCAATTTCCGTATAAATAAACTTCCAAAGAGTTAATGGGAAAATATTAAAACACACCTTTTATTCTCATATCAAAAATCTATTTTTTTCGAATATGTCTCAACCTCTGATACCATATGATGATCTCATTGATTAGATAAGTTCTTGACCCATCGGTTCTAGGAATTATTACAAGACAACATACATGACTAGGGTCAATTTTCCTTATTTTATTATATAATCTACTAATGAAAAAACCTATCAATAAAAAAATCACTCCACAAATCATCTTACATGAATCATTATTAATTATTATAGTACCCATGCATCACATATTTGACTATTATATATACAGTTCCAAAAATGTAGAATGTGTAGCACATGTAGCAATATTACAACTCATAGTCCTTAGGGATTAGTAAAACTTTACCTTGATTGAATATTCTAGTTATTAAGGTGTCCCCAAGTAGCACCCCCTCTATCATATTTTTTACTCACCGAGCAACTCCCTTTGGCATGACATAATATATGATATGATTCTCCTAAATCATTCAACCATGCCTCATGATCAAATTGTGTACTTTTTGAAGCTAAATGTAAATCCTCTCCCACCGAATAAGTTCTTACTTGAATCAAATTCTCATAATATCCCTCTTCTCTATTGAGAAGTATTTCACTTGTAATATATTTTCTAATTACCTTTTCTATTTCATTTACAAAATCTTCCCATTGACTCACAAGGATAGTTATACCTTCCTTCGACCTAGATATCCCTTTTGGGAATTTACCTTTACAGCTATGGACTAATAAATTTATCATTGAAAACACATCCTTGGTTGGTATTTCCATGCTCCTTGACTTCATCCCCTCTTCTAATAGAGACACTAGTAGATCATCTAGTATTAGTGTGGTCATATTGCTCCTAGTATCGTAGACTAGACTATCCCATGAGTTTGAAAGTGAACATCATATATTTATATGCTTATCCTCCTATGTTATAAGAATATTCACACATTTTCACTTTAATAAAGGGTAAAGAACATTAAGTTCATGTATTTCAATCACTTAAAGGTTGATAATATTACTAAAAGGGGACGGATCTAATACCCCTATTTACAATTTTTATAGTTAGTGAGTAAGCCTAAGGTTTGGGTGGACCTAACGAATAATTATGTATGAACGTGTTATTTTTGAAATTAATAAATAATTACATAATTAAAATAAATGTGTAAAGACATAGTAATGGAGGCCAGGAATTCTTATCCATTAGGATGGAATATTTTTAAATTAATAAATAATTACAGAATTAAAATAAATGTGTAAATACATAGTAATGGAGGCCAAGAATTCTTATCCATTAGGATGGACTAGGATCCCAAGACTTTTCCCAAAACTCTCTAGAAATCCTTGGAAAAAATTAAATAAATAAATTTTATTAAATGGGAGAAACACATCTAATAAAATCCTCATTAAAGTGGAAAGTTACTGAGAAGAGGTAGGAATGAAACAGGGCCGAGGAAAATCTAGTTTTAAAATAATCTTTTGTGGAAAAAGCAAAAGAAAATCCTAGGCTATGGGAAACAATATCCCATAATAAAGGGATATCATTATGGGAATAGGAAGAGGGAAACAAGGCTTAAATAAGTCATCACTAGTATGACAAAGGGGTTGTCTACACTGGGGAAGAATATGTCTCTACTTAGGGGAGGGTTGTGGAATAAGCTGGTGGTTGGAGAGAAAACAGGCTTTACACAGTGGTAGGTGATTCATGTGATTTTTCACTATATTACTATCATGAATTTCCAAATATGTTAAATTGTTAGAGACTGAGAAGGAATGTGAAATTATAAATAGATGAGTGATAAGAGAAATATATATCTATAGAATTTTATTAGTAAAGGGACTATTAGAATTGGTTTAATACAGTTAAATAAATATTCATCTGTGTATTGTACAATGTCCATTTTACTGTGTATTTAACGGATCCTCAATTGTAATTAAATACAATTAAGTCTCTATTCCTCTTACACATGTTCATAAACTTGTATTAGATAAATAGTCAGAATCTCTAAACCTAGTAAGGGGTCTAAATATGACGATTATTAATAAGTCTAAGAGTAAAAAATAGTTGTCAAATATTTACTAGTATTCATCTAAACTCTTTTGAAAGAAATAAAGAATTTGACAAGCTCGTTTAAACCATTGTAATGATCCTAGTTATCATATCATATAAATTTAAAAGAAGTTGATATAAATTACAACAAGTAATATACAATGGAGAATAACTATATTTTGAAAAACAAAACCCAGATATTAGGCACATGAGAAATTCCAATCAACAAAATATTTATGGAAATTTAATCTATACATAAATATCTTGATACAACTTTATAGTATATGAAACCTAAAGGAAAATCATGGTCAAACTTCATATACATATATTTTAGTTATCAATTCTCTTCAAAGATTCGATGACATAAATATTACAGTACTCTAACCAATTTGGAATTTATACATTGATATTTGAAGAAATCATGTTCAGATCAATATTGTCTTAAAATCAAATTTACAAAGTTGCATAATTTAGTTACATATCCTACAATTAAGAACAGTGCCGCAACCGAATTGATAAAGGAGGAATTCTCTATTAGTTCTAATTGAGAAGGGAACTCAGGAACTATTAAATTAGTGAAGATGATGACAAACCTACAGAAGAAGCGATTAAAATTAGATTGCAGACTAAAATAATATTTTACTATATGAAAATAAATAAATATACATAAGAAATGAAAATTATATTACCTGAAGCTAATATTTGTCATTAATTCCATCCGTCACCTACAAGGCTGTATATACAGTAAGGAAGATGTATGTAAGTTGAAAATTAACTACGATGGAATAATAATTCAGAATGTGAATTAAAAATGAGTGAGTGAACTAACCTGAAGGAGATGCACACGGATACATGCAACTCTGTGTTCTGTAAGAATGAAATAATATGGATAAGAGGTTACCCATATTAGACTTAAAAATTTAATGGAGGGAACAAATTCTGGAATAAATACTTGTTAATTGGGAATTGCAGAAATTAGGAAGGAATTGAAAATATAGCAGGTATGATGCGAACCTCATGATAAACGTAGGCTTCGTGAAGAGACTTTGTATGAATTTTAGGATAGATTACACATTCTTCAACAATTTCTAAATAAGAAATAAGGCATTGAAAATATCTACATGTCTATTATGCTCAGAAACCCTTGTGACTGAGGAAAATTTTGAGCCATTAAAATTTGAGTGGAGGAACCTCGGAATATATTTCATAGTAATAATTCATAACAAAAATATGGAGAGTAATAAAAATTCATTTAAATCTAAGGAATAATAAAGAATGAAGAAACCCACTTTTCTAAGAGTACTTGCATACAAAGAAAATAGAGACCACGAGAATGTATGTAATTACATTAAGTCTATATCAATTGATATATAGGAATAAACAAATGTGCAATTTAGAACAATGTATGTCATAAATAACATAAAAATTATGTTACGCTGTAAGTTAAGTACCTTGAAGAAAAATTAAAAATATAAAATGAAGATGAGGACAGAACTATCTCTGTACCAGAATTCAAAACTAGAAGATCACATTACAGGATAAATTTTGAATTTAAATGAAATAGCGAAAAAGAGTTGTCGGATTAAATACAATTATAGTGATATGTAAATCCCACTATGAATCAATTAACTAAGGGGTAATATGACCATCATATTATTATCTTACCCTGACCAAATTTCAAAATACTGGTGCATGAATCGTTATTTGAAAATTCATACAGAAATTGAATAGATATAATGTCACCAAGAAAAGATTCCTTGCATGAGGGCAAGTTACTAATAAAATCATTTACAACAGAGGTATGAAGCTTAAGGGAATAACGAAATAGGTTCATATTATATAAAGGTTTGAAAATAATGAACTTGCTCATAAGTCAATAAACCAGGAAAGGTTGGGGGTTTTAGAACTTAGAACAGAGATTGATACTCAAACGAACTCATTTCCCAATTATGTCGAGATTAGAATCTTTGAAATGTGGCACAAAATCCTTCATTGTTCATAACAGGATGTGTATGAACTTACCTCGAGGTAGAATTTTGGTCAAATTGGTGTAATGGGGGAGGAAACCATTGCCACGACGAAAATGGGGAGGTTCTTTAGCTACTTGTAGAGGATAGGAAATTCTATCTGCACACATAAAGCAATAACATATTAACCCTGGAATAATATAATTATGTGATTGAGCAAACCATTGATATATTTAAGCACAAATTACCTTGTCAATGATTATTAACAAGTGAGTGGAAGATTTTAGCACTATTCCTACAACAGGAAACGAACCATGATTAGTTCGAACCCTTATAAACTAAAAAAAATTCAAATGCAAAAAAAATAAAGAAAAACAAAATGAAAAATTCAAACCTGAGGATGCGTAGGCAGCAAATTCTAAAATTGGTAACAAAGGAAATTTGAAACCCTCAAAATCGTTGAATAAATTCACGTACAGTAGCTGTACCAAATAAATTTGTGGTGTAACATAATGATAGCTCTATGGTCTCAACCATGGTAGATCATATTGACCATTGTAATAGAAAAGAAAAGAAAATGCAAGCCATAGAATAGAGTGACCGTAAAAAATTCAACAAAATGGAAAATGAAAAACCAAGGAGGATAGTTGAAACCCTGAGGGCCTCTTACAAGAGATCTCAACAATTAATATTAACGGTAGCTCGAAAACATACAAGTGGAGTCTCGTACATACCAGAAGACCACGTGAAGCCCACGTGAATGGGCCACATTGTGGTATATTAGAGGGTCAACGTTGTACATGGGAAATAGTAAAATTAAACAATAATTAATATCATAAACCATTCGTACTTACCTTAGTTGTAAAGTATGCCTAAAAATTGGTGATAAGATATATGTAATAACATTTCATTATGAATATGTTGAGAGTAATGGTATACAAATCTAGTAACTAAGGAGCATGGTAATGGAGGGTTACATTAAATTGAAAAAAAAATTAATTCAATTTAGGAGTATAGGATGTTAGAGGTAAGAGGTAATCATATGATATACATCTATTAAGGGATAAAAATGGATTCGGTTATAAATGCAAAGAAATAATGAGGAAGAAGATAAGGGTTTGGGTAGGATGAAAATGATTATAAATGTAATAATATAACGAGGAAGAAAACAAGGATTTGGGTAGAGTGAGAAAAGAAGATTATAGTAGTTCATAAGATGAAACCGGACTTATGAAATGCAGTTAAGGAGGAAGATAAAGTAAATTCAATTTTAGTAGAGATAATGTTAAGAGGATCATGATTTTATTAAGTGAAGTATAATATGAGAGAAAAAAAAATTGTTTAGTGGGAGTTGTTACAAGTGGTATAAGAGCCCATGTTAAAAATTTGGGCTTATGAGTCCCAACAAAAAAAAAGAAAAATCTCTAATCAGAAGAAAAAAACAATTTAAATTATGAAGTAATTTTATCTATTGTTTATGAATTCTAATTGTGTTTTGTGCATCATATTGAAGTGAAAAAAAGTTTCAGCTGCTTTCATGTCTAACAGAGATGAGCTATATGTTGAACCGAGGTGGGGTGGGAAGAAGATCGATATACATTGCAACTTTTGTAATCGTGATGGCCATATAGAGTCCAAATGTTTTAAGAAGATGGAAGTTGTAGAAGCAGCAATGAAGAAGCACAACATCAATTTGGAGCACTCTTCACCTTCATCTTCAGAAATGGAACTTTCTTCTTGTGGTTGTCAAGCATCAAGATCTGGTTATGCATTAAATGTATCTTCTTCTTCTCATTCTCATGAGTGCCTCATTGATTCCGGAGCTTCTTATCACATGGCAAAAAATAAAGCCATTTTTTCTTCTTTAAATGATTGTAACACCAAACATATTTATGTTGGTGATGATAGATCTCTTAGTGTTGTAGGACCTGGAACCATTCATCTCGATAATGGTCAGTTTAATGATGTACTATGTGTTCCTACCTTGTCATGTAACCTTCTCTCTGTTTATTAGATAACTCATTCAGGTGAAGGGAAAATAGTAGAATTCTCACCTCATGATGTTCTAATCAAGGACCTCAAATATCCTAAACATATTTTGTCTATTGGCATTGTTGATGATTCCAAAAGGTTGTATAAGTTTGACAACTTTGGGTCATCATGTCTTCCCTCCGTTTTTTTTGCTCATAATGATGAAGTGAGCAAACATTGGCATGAGTGATTTGGTCACTTAAACAATCGCTCTCTTCAAACTCTATGTAAGGAAAATATGGTGATGAGTATTCCTATGGTATCTTTCCAAGATGGTGTTTTCTACGGATGTGTACTCCAAAAACATCATTGGGATGATTTTGAAAAACATGCCCCTTGGCATGCTTCAGCCTCTTTGTAGCTTGTGCACAGTGATTTATGTGGTCCACTTCCTCTTGCTTCTTTCTCTGGTTACAAGTAATTCTTAAATTTCATTAATGATTTTTCCAGACACACTTGGCTATACTTCTTAAAACTAAAGAGTGAATTTTTTAACATGTTCTTGGCCTTTAAGGCCTTTGTTGAGAAATAATCTGGACATCAAATTCTTAAGTTAAGATCAGACAATGGAGGAGAACATGATAACAACAAATTTATCAACTTCTGCATTGAGCATGGCATTCAACTGCAACATACTGTTCCATATACTCCACAAAAAAATGGTGTAGCTGAAAGGAAGAATCGCACCTTAAAAGAAATGGCTAATTGTATGTTTTAATCTAAAGGACTTGGTCTCAATTTTTGGGCAGAAGCCATTAAATATAAAAATTACATAGTAAATCACACTCCAACTAATGTTTTAAAGAATATAACTCCAGAAGAAGCTTGGAGCTCAATCAAACCAGATGTAAGTCACCTTTTTGTTTTTGGAAGTGGTGCTTGGGTCCATATTCCAGATGAGAAACATAAAGCCTTAGAACCTAAGAGTGAAAAATGCATTTTTGTCGGATATTCTGAAGATGTCAAAGGTTATAGACTTCTTCAACCAAAATCCAAAAATGTAATCATTAGAAGAGATGTAAAATTTGATGAAAATATATCGGCCTACGAGCCTAGTTTAGCAGGTGTGCCACCTTTGGCCTGCGAGCCTAATTCGGCATATGTGCCACCTCTCTCTCTCTCTTCTATTTTTAATAGCATTCCTTCAAGTTAAGATGATGACGGTGAGGATGATAATCCTCATCCACCTCTTCAAATTATTCCTTTTACTCCATAGCTTCCAAAATGGGTCCACTCTACTCAGGATGCAATAGGTTCTCTTGCAGGTGACCCTGCCGATCGATGACATACACGTTCTTAGTTTCGAAAGAGCCTCTTCCTTATTGGCTAAAGTTCCAGAAAATCATAATCCAGAAAACTTT
Organism: Pinus albicaulis; assembly: GCA_034641835.2. NCBI lineage: Eukaryota > Viridiplantae > Streptophyta > Pinopsida > Pinales > Pinaceae > Pinus > Pinus albicaulis. The sequence continues at coordinate 526,865,727 of CM076569.1, forward strand.
GGAGAAGCCTCCGGTCATCCAGATTGGGATGAATCTATGAATGAGGAATATCATTCATTATTGGCGAATGATACTTGGGATCTTGTTCCTCTTCCAAAAGGAAGAAAACTTGTCAGATGTAGATGTGTTTACAAAAAAAAATTTGGACCAGATGGAAAAGTGGATAGACATAAAGCTCATCTTGTCGCTAAAGGATCTTCACAACTTGAAGCCATTTACTATACTAAAACCTTCTCCCCTATTGCCAAAATGAATTCTATCCACCTTGTTCATTCCCTTGCTACCTCCTTTAAATGGGAAGTCCATCATATGGATGTTAAATCTGCCTTCTTAGATGGAGATTTGCATGAAGAAATCTACACGGAACAACCCCCTTGCTTTATCCAAAAAGACTCCAGCCTTGTTTTTCACCTTAGGAAGTCTCTCTATGGTCTCGAAAAATCTCCCCAGGCTTGGTATGCCAAAATGGATAGATTTCTCTTAAATAATGGCTTTTCTAGGTGCCATTCTGACAACATTGTCTACACCAAGAAATTGGGTAAGTCCTTCACCATTCTTGTTCTTTATGTTGATGATCTTATCCTTACTAGTAGTGATCCAAACTATATAAACCATGTGAATTGTAGCCTCAAAAAGAAGTTTGAAATGACAGAATTATGACACTTGCATTATTTCCTTAGTATGCAAGTATTGCAATCCAAAGAAGGCATGACCCTCTCTCAGTCCAAGTATGTGTGTGATCTTTTGCACCACTTTCACATGGAAGATTGTAAGCCAGCCCCTTCTCCCTTTCTGTGTAGATTCAAGCTTTTAGTCACTTTTATTACGCCTGAAGTGGATGCTACCTTATACCGTCAACTTGTTGGTAAACTTCTATATCTAACCCATACCCGTCCTGACCTTTCCTTTACCGTTGGTCTTGCCACTCGGTTTATGCACCAACGTCATGAAATTCACTAGAAACTAGCTAAAAGAATACTTCGATATATTCACGGTACAGTTCAGTTCGGGATTCATTACAGTGTAGGAGCATCTCCATTTTTTATTGGTTTCACTGATTCTGATTGGCCTAGTGACCCTGATGATCAAAAGTCTACTGCAGGATATGTATCCACTCTTGGTTCATGACCTATTACTTGGTCTTGTAAGAAACAAAGTGCCATATCTCTTTCTTCGGCTGAAGCGGAGTATCGCAGTGCAGTTGAAGCTAACAAGGAATCCATGTGGCTACGTTAGATCATGTCTGAATTTGGTCTTAATTAGCAGCATCCGACTACACTTTGATGTGATAATCAGAGTTCCATTCATCTATGTAAAGATCCATTTCAGCATCAGTGTATGAAACACATTGAACTCACATACACTTCATCATAAATCTCATTCATGATCATGTTCTTGAAGTGCATTAATGTCTAACCAATGATCAAGTAGCCGATATCTTTATGAAGGCTCTCACAGAAGCAAAGTTTACCAAACTTCGATCCATGCTTGGATTTCAGGAAAGTTGTCATTAAGGGGGGATAGGCTCTAATGCATCCTTCCTTCTCCTATTGTGTCACTTTTGTAAATCCTTCAATCCTATCCCAATTTGTTCTTAAGGGGGGATGTTAGGATATTTCGACGCATAGGAAATAGGCTCCTTTTGTGTCACCTTTCTAAATCCTTCAATCCTATCCCAAGTTGTTCTTAAAGAGGGATGTTAGGATATTCCGACACATAAGAAATATTTAAGAATAACTTAGTATAGTGTAGAGTTAAGTAAAGTGTGTTTATTTACTATGTACATTTCTAACTTATAATCCGACGGTCACAATTTGTAGTGATCCAATGGTTATCTCACTCCTCCATATTAACGACACTTAATCCGTGGCTTAACACCTGATTGTTACATGATCTCTATTTAAAGAGCATGGAGGGTCATTTGTTCGGTAACTGTTGATGAGAGAAACATACGTAATTTTTTTTTTATATTAATAAATTTCCTGAAGTGGCCGCCTTGGCTCAGGCCATGGACTGTTTCCCTCTTTGATGGTTTTAACGACATGATTATACTGGTGTATTGATTTTTGATCTGTTTGTGAGCGGTGACCTTTGGTTCCTGATCTAAGGAACTTACCCTGTAAATTTTTACACCAGATTCAAAAGCTCAAATGCTGGAAATTATTAAGAATTTCCAGCATGGAATGGTTCAACTAAGGACAAGAAATGAACATTTACTGCAGGCTAGTAATAACCAAGACAGGTTAATAATGGAATTAACCTCTAGGGATAGTCATCATATTGAAGAACAAGAAAGGAAAAGGAAAGAAACAGAACCCAACTGAAAGAGGTCTTAGAGTGGGGAAGAATCTGGTAAAACAGATTCAAAGTCAAAGAATAAAATGGAGTTGCAGCGAGAATTCCGCAAGATTAAGCCTCGAAACTTTGGTGGGGAGAAGGAAGAGGATGCAAAATCCTAGCTCCGAAACACGGTAAAATACTTAGAGGTATATGATTATGGAAGTAATATGAAAGCAATATTGGAAGTTTACCAACACCAAGGTAAAGCGACACATTGGTGGGAAGAGACCAAAATCATACAATTTCTTGATGAAAATACTATTTCATGGGAATAATTTCAGGAGAAATGTAAATCTGGATACCTTAGTGAGAGGTATTATGATGACAGTGCAATGTAATTTCATTAGATAAGTCTTGGGCAACTGACTATTAATGAATTTTTTACGAAGTTTACTAATTTACTTCATTATGTGCCAAACATAAAGGAATAAAAAGCTAAAGTACAAAAATTTATGAACTGTTTTCCCACCATATACAAAGAAAGAATTGAATTTGACAAGCCTAAAACTATGGATGAGGTTGTTTGGAAAGCACGATTGTGCTACCAGTAATTTAAAGGCAGGAATGATTAACTGAAAAAATAGCAGAATAAAGAGAAAAGGTAAGGCTGAAGCTAGTACATAAATATCAAAACCAACTTATCAAAATAATTTTGGAAAAAACCACCGGTGTAAAAGTTTAATAAGAGTGGTGAAAATCAAACAACACATTCCCACACTGGTTCCAAGCCCATGGAAGGGAACAACACGCGAGAAGTGGTGGTAAAGACCAAGTGATGCAGGGGTATTTGAGTCTAGTTAGCAAAGTGAGAAAATTATCCACATGTTGTGGCTAGAAGGGCTCGAGAATGTTCAAAGAAATGTACTAGCAAAGGTGTCAATACCTTGTTGTTAGTTACACTTAGGGTAGATAGGAATAGTCTAATAAGTGAGGAAGTTGAATAGTTGATTTGTTTCAACCTATTTAGTTTCTTTTGATAGAGTTATAGTAATATTATGTAATTAGGCTTTTATGTTAAGAATAAATTGGGCCTCAAGAAGGAGCCGAAGAGTCATGTAAAAGATTATAAAATGTAACCCTGATAGAGAGAAAAGGGGGGATTTTGTAGAAAAAGATTGAATCAAGAAGCATTGCTCTCTGATGAATAAATTGAAGACTCATTGGCTATCTGTGTGTGTTATTGACAATTTTCCCGAAGGACTCATTCCTTCGATTTGAGAACTTCTATGTATAACCTGAAAAGGAATCAATGTTGTGTGAAATCTCCTTGTTTCTCTCTGTCTTTCTTTGAACTCATATTCTCGATGAATGAATTGAATGTGTTTGTTCTGTATAGAAATTGAAGAAGGTCGAATAGGCGCTATATTGGAAGAGAGAAATCATTATCAGGCTTTGTTTATTCAAAGAGTATTGAACCTCTGTCTGTTAGAGTGAATGCCGGTGTTTTGTGGTCTGATTGAACTGAACCGATTAGGTCAATTGCAATGTCAAGCGAAGGAAATAAGTCGAATAAATGAATTAAATCGTGGTGGAATCCTGGAGTAACACTGTTCAAATACCGGATTTTCCAAAAGACAGTTTTGGAGAAGGATACCACTAGTATCGCGCAACATTTTTTCCCTATGCGGTATTCACCTTTATCAATGCGATCCTATTAAATTATGCCACGTCGCTGAGACAAAACCGCCCATTTCGCTCTTTTTTTAGCACTAAAGTGCCGTGATGAAAAAACATGATTTCCGTCGGACCCAGGTTGTGGAAGATCAAACGATTATCGTGCAGGGAAGTTGCACGAAAGATAATTCAAGGTATGGCCCAACGGTTTTGGTATTATTAAATGTTATTTAATATATAAGAATTGAATATTGGTTCGTGGGCCCGGGAGAGCTAAGTGTTGTTGGGTTAGTGCTTATGTCGGAGATTTAATGGATTTTATTATATTAAGTTTAAGCCTGAGATATTTGTTCCAAAAGGTTTAAACGTCGGTTCAAATACCTTTATTTCCATATTCCAAAAGGGGTTCGGAAATAGTTAAAGTGTTTTTAATGCGAGATATGGTTAGGAGCACTTTATTTAAGAAGACCAAAGATCATATTATTTGGGTGTTTACATAAGAGTGGACTATGGTATTTCATTAATCAAATTCCACGAATTTGATAAATTAAATTGAAATAAGAAATTAAATTAGACTCCCTTGGAGAAATAAATTATTGGTAGAGAGAAGAGTGAATAGCTCTCCTTAGCACGTGCACCAATTTTGCTATCATTTGTGGTATCAGAGAAGATTTCAAGACATTTTTGAGAGACTGAACCGACTTCCAAAAGCCAGAAGAAGAATTCCAGCATGGCTGTCCGAGTTGCCAGAGGTGCTGCTAGCAGGAGAAGAGGCAGGCTAGTTGCCAATGCAGAAGTATTGGAGACCTTGCAGCAGTTCCAAGCTAGATTGGAAGCAATGGAATTAGGACACCCAAGAGATCCTGAGGATATCAATGAACTTGAAACTGAAGAAGAGGCATGAGATAATGTTGAGATTCCTCTTGAGATGAGACTCCTTAAATCTATTCTGGGATCTACATCTAAGCCTAGACTTGAAGTGTCAAGCTTTGCAGGAGGATTGAATCCAGAAGAATTGATAGACTGGATCAATGAGAGGAACAAATTTTTTTATTATGAAGATATGGGTGAAGACAAAAGAGTCAAATTTTTAGTGACAAGGTTGAAGGGACATGCAACACTTTGGTGGGATGGAGTGCAAGAAGAGAGAAGGAGAGCTGGTAAACAACCAATCAAAAGTTGGACCAGAACGGTGGCAAAGCTCAGAGGTAAGTTTTTTCCTAGTGATTATCAACTTATATTATTTAGAAAAATGCAGAACATTAGACAGAGATTGATGACACTGAAATAATACACAGAAGAGTTTTGTAAAGTAAGTATAAGAGCTGGACAAATCCAGGACACAACAGAGAAGGTTGCCAGGTACGTAAATGGTCTCAAGTTGGAGATCCAAGATGAGATAGGTATTTTCTCTCCTAAGAAAGTAGAAGAGCCTTATCAAATGGCCTTGAAAGCTGACGAAAAATTCATGAGAAAGCAATCTGTCAAAAGAGGAGGTACTTTCGAAGGAAAGGGAAGTCAAGGTGGTAGAGGAAGGTCTACAGCACCAAGGGATGGAGCTAGCAGCTGCTCACCTCAGAATGCATCCACAGAAGGTGATGGAAGGGGCAGAAGGAGTTCCTACAGAGGAAGAGGAGGCAGAAACAAAGGAAGAGAAGTGAGGTATTACAAATGTCATGAATTGGGACATAAACACTATGAATGCCTAGAGAATATGGGTACCAGTCAGAGAAATATAATTGTTTCTCAAGTTGGAGAAGAAGTAGCAAGGTTGTCTGAAACAGAAGAATAAATTCTGCCAAAGAGAGGAGAATATTTGGTGGTAAATAAGGTTTTGTTAAAACAAAAAAAGAAGTTGTTGAACCAGCACAGAGGAAGACTTTGTTCAGGAGTGTTTGCAAATTCCAAGGGAAATGTTGTCAATTGTTCATTGATAGTGGAAGCATGGACAATTTGGTCTCTACAGAGGTGATAGAGAAACTAAAATTGAAGACAAGGGAGCATCCAACACCCTATAAGGTGTCATGGCTTCATAAAGGACACTAGCTGATTGTGAAGGAGCAATGTGAGATAGAATTACAGATGGGCATCTACAAGGAAAAGATCATGTGTGATGTGATGCCTATGGATGTGTGTCACATACTGCTGGGTAGACCTTGGCAGTATGACAGAGAAACAATACATGATGGTAAGAAGAACGCTTACAAGTTCTTTAAGGATGGAGTGCATCACACATTGATACCGATGGAGGAAGGAGAACCATCAAGCAAAAAGTATGATTTAAAGAATTTATTGCTGGGTGGGAAAGAGTACTTACAGTAGATTGAAGATGAAGAGATAAATTTTTCTTTAGTTTGCAAACCTAAAGTAGTGCTTAATTCCATAAAATTTTTTGATTTACCAATTGAAATTCAAGAAATGCTGGACAATTATTGTGATATTGTTGTGGATGATTTGCCTGATGAATTACCACCTGTAAGAAAAATCAGCCATCAGATAGATTTGATTCCAGGATAAAATCTGCCAAACAAAGCAGCCTATAGAATGACTCCCACAAAGAATGAAGAAATAAGAAAGCAAGTGCAGGAATTGGTTGACAAAGGTCTGATCAGAGAAAGATTGATCCCATGTGCAGTACCTATAGTGCTGAGCCCAAAGAAAGATGGATGTTGGAGAATGTGCACTAATTCAAGAGCAATCAACAAGCTAAAAATCAGGTATATATTTCCTTTACCTAGAATTGAAGATTTAATGGACTGTTTGAGTGGAGCAAAATATTTTTCAAAATTAGATTTGAAAAGTGGATACCATCAGATTAGGATAAAGGAGGGTGATGAATGGAAAACAACTTTTAAAACAAATGAAGGGTTGTATGAGTGGTTGGTAATGCCTTTTGGTCTATCAAATGCAGCTAGTACTTTTATGAGGCTCATGAATGAAGTGTTAAAAGAATTTATTGGTAAATTTTTAATAGTATATCTGGATGACATATTAGTTTTCAGCAAAACAAAGGAAGAACATTTAAGGCATCTTAATTATGTCTTGAAGAAGTTACATCAAGAGAAGTTGCTGATAAATTTAAAGAAGTGTTCATTCATGAAAGAAGAATTGGTATATCTAGGTTTTGTTGTTTCTGCTGAAGGATTGAAGATGGATCCAAAAAAGGTCAAGGCAATTTTGGAGTGGCCTTCACCAAGAAGTGTTTTTGAGGTAAGAAGTTTCCATGGACTTGCCAATTTTTATAGAAAATTCATAAGGAATTTTAGCAAGATTAATGCACCTATCATTGAAACTATAAAGAAGGACAAACAACCATTCAAATGGACCACTAAAGCATAAAGTAATTTTCAGCTTTTGAAACAGAAGATAACTGAGAAGGTTGTTCTAGTTTTACCTGATTTTAGTAAGCCATTTCAAGTGAAGTGTGATGCCAGTGGAGAAGCCATTGGGGCTGTATTGAGTGAAGAAGACAGACCTGTAGCATATTTCAGTGAGAAGATGAATGAGAAAAAAAGAAAGTACTCTTCTTATGAAAAATAATTTTATGCAATTGTGCAAGCATTGAAGAAGTGGAGGCATTATTTAATGTCTAAAGAATTTGTGTTGTACTCAGATTAACCATGCTTTACAGTATATTATGCAGCAGCCCAAATTGAATCACAAACATGCCAAATGGATTGAATATATCCAGAGTTTTAAATTTTTTTTTAAGCATATAAGTGGCCAAGTAAATAAGGTAGCTGATGCTTTGAGTAGGAAAAGCTTGCTTGTTCAAGAAAACCAATTTGAAGTAGTAGACTTTGATTTTCTTAAGGAACTTTACAAGAGAGATTCAGATTTCAAAGAAGCATTTGAAGCATTTTGTAACCCTGTTTTGACACATAAAATCCATTGGTTGGATTATTTCTTGCAAGAGGGCTTATTTTTCAGAAGAAATCAATTGTGTGTACCAAATTGTTCTATGAGGGAGAATTTAATCAAATAAAATCATAGTGGTGGACTTGATGGACATTTTGGTGCTGATAAAACTTATGAGCGGCTGAGTCATTTTTATTATCGGCCAAGGATGAGATCTGAAGTGGAAAATTTTGTGAAGAACTGTAAAAGTTGCCAATATGCAAAGGGATGAAGTCAGAATGCAGGCTTGTAAATTCCACTACCTATTCCAGACAGGCCTTGGGATATGGTAAGTATGGATTTTGTTTTAGGACTACCCAAGACAAAGAGGGGGAATGATGCAATCTTTTTTGTAGTTGACAGATTTTCCAAGATGGCACATTTTATTCCATGTTATAAAACCAGTGATGCTACTCATGTTGCCAACTTGTTTTTCAAAGAAGTTGTTAGATTACATGGGTTGCCTTAGAGTATTGTTTCTGATAGAGATACTAGATTTGTCGGCCATTTTTGGAGGACATTGAGGAAGAAGATTGGTACTAAACTGAGTTTCAGCTCAGCTTATCATCCTCAGACTGATGGACAAACTGAGGTAGTAAATAGAAGTCTGGGAAATATTTTGAGGAGTCTTGCAGGAGAGCATCCTAAATAGTGGGACCATATTTTTCCACAGGCAGAGTATGCATACAATGATTCACCGAACAGAAGTATAGGACAAATTCCATTCCATATTGTTTATGTAATGCACCCAAGGGGAATATCTGAATTGAGAAACTTGGAAAAGGCAGAGTTGAGGAGTGATGATGGAGAAGAATTTGCTTCAGAGATCCAAGAAATACATGAGCAGGTAAAACAAAAGCTACAAGGCAGTAGCATCAAGTACAAAGGCAGAGCAGATTTGAGCAGAAGAGAAGTTAATTTTGAAGTTGGAGATTTGGTTCTAGCACACTTGAGGAAGGAAAGATTCCCAAAGAAACAATATAACATATTGAAGTTCAAGAAGATAGGGCCATGCAAGATATTGAGAAAATTTTCTGCTAATGCATATGAAATTGAATTACCTCCTGATGTTGGGATATCTTCAATATTTAATGTTGCAGATTTATACAAGTATGAAGATGGTGGCATAGATGAAGGACCAACAGATAAATAACAGATTGAGTGGGTAAAACAATTACCTACAGCATGGCCATTACAGCAAGAGAAGATCTTAGACAAGAAGGTGTTTAAAAGGACTGGAGAACAAGAATATTTTCATTATTTGATCAAGTGGAAGGACCAGCCAGATGAAGATGCTACTTGGATGATAGAATTTATGTTGCAGAAGCTGGGCAGTTCTGTGAAAGAGCTCATGGACAGGAGCCCATGAAGAAAATTTCCCTCAGGAGTCTAATGCAGGGCCATTTGAGTCTAGTCAGCAACGTGAGAAAATTGTCCACATGTTGTGGCTAGAAGGGCTTGAGAATGTTCAAAGAAATGTACCAGCAAAGGTGTCAATACCTTAGCTGTCAGTTACATTTAGGGTAGATAGGATTAGTCTAATAAGTGAGGAAGTTGAATAGTTGATTCATGTCAGCCTATTTAGTTTCTTTTGATATAGTTATAGTAATATTATGTAATTCGACTTTTATGTTAAGAATAAATCGGTCCTCAAGAAGGAGCCGAAGAGTCATGTAAAATATTATCAAATGTAACCCCTGATACAGAGAAAAGGGGGGATTTTGCAGTAAAAGATTGAATCGAGAAGCATTGCTCTCTGACGAATAAATTGAAGACTCATTGGCTATCTGTGTGTGTTATTGACAATTTTCCTGAAGGACTCATTACTTCCATTTGAGAACTTTTGTGTATAACCTGAAAAGGAATCAATGCTGTGTGAAATATCCTTGCTTCTCTCTATATGTCTTCGAAATCATATTCTCGGTGAATGAAATGAATGTGTTTGTTCTGTATAGAAATTGAGGAAGGTTAAATAGGGGCTCTGTTGGAAGAGAAAAATCATAGTCAGGCTTTGTTTATTCAAAAAATATTGAACCTTTGTCTGTTAGAGCAAATGCCGGTGTTTTGTGGTCTCATTGAACTGAACCGATGAGGTCAATTGTAATTTCAAGCGAAGGAAATAAGTCGAAGAAATGACTTAAATCATGGTGGAATTATGGAGTAACATTGTGCAAATACCGGATTTTCTAGAAGATGGTTTTGGAGAAGGATACCACCGGTATCGTGCAAAATTTTGGCCCAAGGCAGTATTCACCTTTATCAACGCGATCCTGTTAAACTTTGCCATGTCGCCGAGACAAAACAACCCATTTCACGTTTTTTTTTTTAGCGCTAAAGTTCTGTGAGTAAAAAATGTGATTTCTGTCGCATTCGGGTTGTGGAAGATCAAACGATTATCATGCGGGGAGGCTGCACGAAAGATAATTAAAGGTATGGCATAGTGTTTTTGGTATTATTAAATGTTATTTAATATATAAGAATTGAATATTGGTTCGTTGGCCCAGGAGAGCTAAGCGCTATTGGGTTAGTGCTTATGTCAGAGATTTAATGCGTTTATTATATTAAGGTTAAGCCCGAGATATTTTTTCCAAAAGTTTTAAACGTCGGTTCAAATACCTTTATTGCCATATTCCAAAGGGGTTCGGAAATAGTTAAAGTGTTTTTAAAGCAAGATATTGTTAGGAGCGCTTTATTTAAGAAGACCAAATATCATATTATTTGAGTTTTTACATAAGAGTGGACTATGGTATTTCATTAATCAAATTCCACGAATTTGATAAATGAAATTGAAATAAGAAACTAAAGTAGACTCCCTTGGAGAAAGAAATTATTGGTAGAGTGTTGAAGAGGTAGATACCCTCTGCGGACAGAGGCGATCCCTACTAGCCCAGATCGGGTCTAGCAACAATCAAACACGCTACAGTGCAGGTTCCTAATTGCAAATAAACCGACTTGCGATGAAGGATTACCTGGAATCCAACGTTGTCGCTTGTAGAAGAGGTGGTGCTCCCGTTCCTTTGCCCTGGCAGATCACAATCCTCACGATCTCCGTGATCGGACACCTGCACACGCAAGAAACAACACAAACGCAAGCATAAAATCCAGTATATACAACTATATGTCAGTCAAAGAGGACATAACTTATGAACATGATCAAGAACAAGAGTGGAACCATAACCAATAGTCACTTATCATTAATGAGTCAAAAGAAGAATACAACCATAGCTTCGACACAGCACTCTCCTTTGGTGGGTCGTCAGCAAAACATGTCTCGATAAAGCTTGTCAAGGATGGGACAAGCCTCTCTCTCCGGATAATTGACAATAGTCTCCTTGCTTGGATTTGGCCTTAAGGAAATCAAGAAGGCTCTTGCAGCATAAGGATGTGAAAGCTCTTAGGAACTAGCTTACAAAGGAGATGAGCAAGCTTTTATAGATGGAGGAAGGGGAGTTGGGATCCCTATAATTATGGGATTGGCCCTATCATCAAGGAAACTTCCATGAGAGGTGGCAAACTACTTCCTCTCTATGGAAATCCGTAGCCAAACCTCCCAACTCAAGATAGATATCAGTCCAGGAATTTGTTAGGACGAAACTTCCGCCATTTATTTAAAAAAAAAACCTCTTAATATGGTTGGTGCGGGTGCGGCTCTATGATAGAGTGCCAACTGGCGCGCCCTCTTTGGAGGATTTTCCCCCTTGGCGCGAGGGCTGAACTGTAGAGCCGCGCCAATGGAAAAAGAGCTATTTTTAGGGTTTTTTGCAGGGAGATGTCTTCAGGGAAATGAAAGCTCATCTTCAAAGGGATGAAATGAAAGTATTTTCAAGTCTTGTCTCTGCTCACAGGTCACGGAATGAGCCCTCCAATGTGTGGGATGGGGAATGGCAATGATGGTGACAAATTGATGTGTAACAGATTCCCCCTAAAGCATGAGGCCCGAGAGAGAGAGAGGGGTGAAATGCTTTACGAGAACATGTCGACTGAAAACACTACCATCGGAAAACCTGCGGAGCGAAGTACAACTGATGTCTCAGATACATGATATATATGCGTGGTATGGGCGCAACCATCCATAACAGAGTATACAATAATCAAGATCCAAGGCATGGACTCAGCCATCTAGTGAGGATCGATAAATAAACTTAGGTATGGTCGCAGCCAACCAATCGATGAGTCATGTAAATAATCATAATAATCCACAATATCGCAGCCTGGATTACAACAGACACAATCCAGGGTCTTGCGCTCCATCTCGACCCGAACAAAGTACAATTTTAACCATGCGAATATGTGAGCTGAAGTCGAACATGCAAGAACATCATCTAATTACCAGCCAATGATGAAAGCTGTTAATAGACATGAGAGGTACCACCATTAATGCCAATGGTCCTCAAGGTACTACAGGTACAATCTACGGCATGTGAATCAATGAGCTGGCATCAAAAACCCGCAGAATCACTCGATCGGAGGTCAATAATGAAAACCTCACGTTGAATGCGAAGAACCTGCCATTGAGGCATGCAGGCTCCAAGGCACCAAAAGGGAGTCTCTAGATCAGCTTCCTGGATAATGAGCTGAAGTCGACAGGAAGTGACTTTGATCGAAGGTAGGCCATAATGTTTCCCACATCATTGACATGAGATAGAGGAACATGATGTTTTTTGTGAATCAGGATCATATGAGAATCAGAGGAAGGTTGATACTTTGCAGAGGTCAACTTCTCTTGAACATATAACGGCACAATAGTGGACTTGGCAGTATTTGACATCAATGGATTCAGAGGTCATGGTGACGAGGCAATGAGAAGATGAGAGGTCAAAAGGGATTATCCAAACCCACGGAGGCAAGTGAAGAATGAGATGAGATGTCCCCAACCCAACACGAATGCAGAAAAGTTCCATCTTCAAGAGCGACATACTATCGACACGACAATGATGCTGGTTCCATTTCCCCCCACCATTTCTGGCGAGTACCCCAATTATTCTTTATAACAAGCTTGAAGGGGATAGCATATGCTCATAATATAAGTCCGCCCTTCGGGCGAATCCAACCTAGTACATTTAATGAGCCCTAGGAAGGAGGAAGGAGGAGAACGTCATTTTGACTGAATCCAATGTCATCAAGGTTTAACAAGTCTGACAAAGGGAGAACTCGACATCTTTTCATATTTAGAGAGTTTGAAAAGACAGCAGAAATTTAAACTCCAGCGGTCCCTTTTCGTAGATAGTTCCTCGGACCAGAAAATGTAGAAAACAATATCCGAGAAAACCTCCTAGTCGCGATAGGCTAGGGTATTCCTTTTTCGTAAATAATCCATCCTAGCCTGAAAAAGTGGTAAACGTATTCTGGGTAGATGTCGATTCGTGTCCACTTTAACGAGATCGAAACGACAAGGGCCTCGACAATCTTTTCATGTTTAGAGAGTCAGAAAAGAGCTGAAAGATGACTCCAAAGTGACTTTTTCGTGTATTTACCGAGTCCGAAAAAGTATAAAATACAACTCGTTTCACCGTTTAAGTTGCATAAAAAAAACCTGTTGCTGCACAAAAAGCAAGTGTAAAACCCATTTTCGACAAAATATATTCGGAAAAATAACTTTCAAAACCTATTTTGAGTTCAAAAAGTTATAAATATGTCAAATGGTAAAAATAAAATTACTTTTCACTATTTACCTCACTGAAGAGTAGCAGTGGTCCATTTTGTGTGCGAACTTCTGACGACGATTGCGACTGATCCGGGCTACCATTCAGATTCCCGTATGTCCTAAGTAAGAGGCGCTTCTTTGTACTCCATTTCAATCTGGTTTTCATAAATTTTTATTGCATATTAGAATTCTGTGGGGAATTTTTGAATTTTTAGGGCTCCGCCCATTGGCGCGAGTATCCGGCACGGAACCGCGCCAATGGCATTTTATTTCCAAAGGGCCCGCGCCAACTGGCGCGACTGTTAGGAAAACAGTCGCGCCAGCGGCGCAATCCAATTTTTCGTTTGAAATTTTCACACAATGAATGAATTGCATGAATTTTTAAGGATAGCAGAGGTCTAATTGAAGTGTTTTGACCATGTGAATGTAGGCAACCGATCAAAATGGTCATTGAGTGGAAAGAGAGGGAGCACGGGGAAGAGGATGAACAGGCCATGGAGAATGAAACTTGCATGAATGCCCTCAAGAACTGTGGGCTTAAGAAGTTCTTCCTGACACCTTGCTTACGAGCTCAGCCTGAGCTCCTATAGTACCTGATCAACATATGGGACGAACATGAACAAGTGTTCGAGTTGCGGGACCAAGTATTAGAACTGGAGGTCTCTGATGTATACTTCATAACCAGACTATCGCGCAGAGGTCCGGTGCCCATATTGACAGGGAGCAGACCGTCTGGTGAGAAAATGGAGAAAGTGATGGCACGAGTGTGCCAAGGGGCACGAATGGGATCAGGAAGTGGAAAGGTAGACATCCATACTATTCCTGATCCAGCACTTAGGGTAGTGCTTCATACCATCACGCGGGCCGCGGGATCGCAGGCACCGCACGAGGCAACAAAGGCCCAACTCTTACTGGCCTATTATTCGACTGCATGAGTCCCCTATTATTCGACTGGGCCACAGCAGTGATGATAAATATCAAGAGACAGCTCATGAAGTGTAAGCAGGCCAAACTGAAACAGTTTGGCTACGGTTCTATCCTGGTATCGTTCATTCTGGAATGATTACCAATCTTCCAGGGCCAAGGGGCCATAGTAGCTGAGCCGATTCCACGAGAGCCAAGAATGGCTCGCTGGGCGGCACTGATGCCCAGAGCTAGAGGAGGCCAACAGATGTCCTGGAGGCCGGAGTTTTTTGGGTGGTTGCGGCGTCAGTTGATTGTAGTGGAAGACTGGCCATATGCAGGAACCGATTTCACTGGAGACCCAGATCTCCCACTGCTGGAGGGAGATGATTGGGACGAGGAGTTGGGTATGATCTCTTATCTTTTTTATTTTTATGTTTTATGATTTTTTTTTTATAATACATGTCCGTTCTGACACATTTTATATGTATGCAGATGTGGGCCCAGAGAGACCAGCCGGTATGTCTCCTATTGCGCGGAGGACTCTTCTCGCACCTGATCTTCAGGCAGAGGGTGCAGAGGGGTGGGGGGGAGTTGATCCAGAATCTCGAGGGTATTGCCCGAGGGATCCCAGACTACGCCCGACTGGCAGATGTACCGATGGCGTACCAGAGACATACGGTGGGAGTGCCTAGTCGCCTCCACCGACTCCTGAGATGCTTAGTGCGTGCATTCACTTGTTATCATGAGCAACATGCGGATTAGACACCTAGGGTTTATTTCATGCATATTTTTTGAGAGACATGTCGTCTCCGGATGTATTAAGGCGAACATGTATATTTTTTGATTTTATGCGACGCACACCATGTAAACATTTCGATATCTATATATATACATATCTATTTCTGGATGGATCTTTCTTTTTTCATGTGATGTTGTTTTACAAATTGCGCAAGTGTCTGTCTAGCACCAAATTAGCTACTGCATCTGTTAATGTATTCATATGCCTGGGTATATGTTGATATGTAATATAATCAAAATTTCTTTCCAGTAAACGAATACGCAGATACAAACGTAAAATGGATGGGTTTCTGACTGAATAATGATCGTTAAGTTGTAATACTACAAGTTGTGAGTCTAGATACACAAGTAATTCACGGACCGAGGTTAACGACCTCGATTAATAATTCTAACATGTATATTCCGTTATTGTTGTAGTCGTCCGGACCACCTTCTAGGTTGACCAACTCACCCGGCGGATCATAGATTACCGAGCTGCGAAGACGGGTTGCGATGCTGAGAGCACCATCCGAAACCAACGAACGGGATGGACGGACATACGCAATCGGAAGACCGATCGGGCGCATTTCCTTATACTTTTTCCCTGCACATGCACAACGGGGAAAATTTTAGGGGCGAATTTTAGCCCAAGGGTGAAATTTAAGGGGTTTTAGATTTTAGTGGGGTGAATTTTTATTATAAAACCTTTTTGTATAGTTTTGTATAATTAGTCCCAAAATTATTTTAAAAATAAATAAATTATTCTTTAGCCTAAAAAAATAAGAGCGCATAAAACATAAATGTTGGATTCGCCTCCGCATTTACTGGTCTAGACAATTTTTATTTGTATTTGCCCTCGATTTACTACGCTGGAGCGTTTTGGAACTGCATTTTCCCATGGTTGCAGGGTAAAGCTTGCCTCTGCACTGGAGTCGACAATGGAGTCTTTTTCTGCGTCTGGAGTAAGACTAGGGAGTAGTTTAGTTAGGTCAGTTTTGTAGCTTTTGTGAATAATCGTAGCAGAGTTTTCTTGATGGCACTTCCATTATTTCTTGGTAGATATTGGCATGGCATCTGCTGGTTTATTGTATCTCTGGTTAATTTCTACCTCCATATTAATATATCAGATGGATTCAACATGATTTTTCATAGTTCTTTGAATTTTGTGTTGCTTCTCAAGGCAATCATGCAGCAAGTTTTGAGTTGTCATTTTTATGCACTTGTTTTTAATCCCTCTTTCACTCAACGCACATATTATCTCTCGTCCTTTTCCATTTTTCTGTTGTAACTTAATTAGAGAAACTAGTCCCACTCTAAAATTTTATTTACAAGTTTTTCCGTGTCCTTCGGTGCTTTCTGGGTGCTTGAGGGAAGCTTAGTGCCCTGATTCATTTCGAGTTTAATGGCAGATGCACATACAAGAAAAACTGCATACGAACATTTTAGGGACATTCCCCTGTGGATGGAAAAGCACCAGCACAAACAAAGAGGCATCTAGCAATGACATGGTTAGGCAATCTATAGTTATCCCGCTGATCTGTTCATTCTTTTTAATGCATATTTTTTGATGTTAAGTACTGATCTGCAGACAGAATACATAGCAGGTAGAAATTAATCAACAAAAATGAAACACACATTTATATAAGAAAACATAGATATCAGGAAAAACACTAGGCCAATTCATTACAAGAATCCTCCCTGCAGTCACGAAGAATAGAGCAGCCTCAAGGAACATCCCATCTCATTCCATATCACATGGAATGGAACCCATATTCCTTCCTTTGACACACTCTCTAACTAATTTAACAGGTCGAGCCCATGCAATAATAACACTATTACAAGACCAATTCTGTTCCATTACAGGAAATTTCGGTTTCATTATCAAACACTTTCCATATTCCAACAGGTTTAATGATATTTCTATTCCTAACAACAGTTTCACAAAATATCATAAACACAAAAAACAAGAAGCACAATTTTTATTCATACGAGGGTGCTGGAAGCAGAGCATTACCAAATATTTGATAGCAATGCACATATATATAATACTTTTGACAGTCTTCTAATCCCTATCTTTCCCTGCCTAATTTTATATTCACTCACACATATGTAGATTCGGTATCCTGGAAAAAAAAAAGTAGACAGTATATTTATGCATATTTTCTTGCTTTCTAACTAAGCATTTCAAAAAAAAATACCAAAATTGAAAAATCTGTAGGAATTCTTCTAGTGGTAAACTATAAACATTGTTGCACATGATGTTCTTTTAATCCATACAAGGGTTTCCCAGTAATGTCAATAAAATATTCCGCTATGTTTGACAGGGCTACATCATCTTTCAAGAAAGTAAATAAAAATATTCCATTTTGTTTGACAGGCCTAGTACTAAGTGGTCAGAACCTAGCCTGGATGTAACTTGTATTCATTCGGAGGACATAATATATATTTTCTTCTATGAAGTTCTCATATTCTTTACATGGGAGAATTGATCTTAGTTTTGTCTGTAATCATAGGCAGCACCTACACTGGAAACTGTGCGTGACATATGTTTTGCATCACAACTCATAGGGGATATGATGGGCTCCATCCTTGATGATCCATTAGGGAATAGATACTCTAAAACTGGGCTGCACTATAAGCCCACTAGAGAAAGAAGTAGATGATTACAAGATGATTCTCATGTACCTGGAGAAGACCTTTGAGCCCATTCAATTCAGAGATGGAGTAAGCAGACAAATCTCAGTTCTTCTTTGCTTATTGAATTCAATAATCAATTATGCAAATCATCCCTTTTTTTCTTCTTCTCATTTTGCTGCAGCAAGAGATACATTATAGACACAATGATTCCATTTTGTTTTTGGGTCTGTCTCTCCAGTCTTTTGGAGTAACGGTAGAAAACATTTTCAAGGTGGATGCAAGTGCTCATCCTTACCATGAAGTTTCTAAACTGACTAATAAAGTACTTCTATGGTGTGGTATGTTTTAATTAGCTCTTACTTTGATGACTCCAAATAATACATGAATGTCTGTTTCCATATCTGAAAGTTCTTCTTTCGGGTTGTATGCACATATTTGAGCTCTGGAGATTGGCTCCATGGAGACCTACCCTCGTTCAGTCGGGGTACATGCCTATAGCTTGAAAGGCGGGGGAAAGGTCCTGCGAGATTTTTCTTCAAGTGCGTGATAGTGTGTTTTATTTGTTGACACTCGGACAAGCAACAACTTGAACACATAAAGCAAGGGTTTCACTATAATTTCACTTCGGCACGGTTACATGGTAAGTACCTTTCATAGCATTGAAAATGTTTATCATGAAGTTCATTTTAAATCAAAGCCAATTTTTGGTTTCTATTTCGATTACGATAAATCTATTCTTGGTGTGCGGTTTGGTAGGGGTATTTACGCACGGATGGTGCCAAGGTAGCCTGTATGGGTTCAGCTAGGTGGACGAACGGGGAGGGTTTTCTCATCCTAGCCGATTTGCTTCACTTGGGAGGAGGCTATTGAGATGTCCCGAGCTCGGAGGTATGAAGATTTTACATATATATCCATGTAGTGCTTATCCATGTGATGGCTTACATTTTATTAAACTAGAATGGCGTTGTGGAATTTTCCACTTTAATACTTGCTCTACTTTTACTCCACCCGTGATTTTTTTTCAAGGGTATTACTCTACTCCCTTGATATTTTTCAAGGGTACTTCTTTTCTTTCCCCTCCCTCCTAAATAAATGTAGGACCTTAGGACCTTAGCGCCAACGTCAAGGAACAAGTCCTTTCTAACGAACGCAAGTACCTCACCTTCTAGCTCAGGTAAGTGAAGAACTTTCGCACTTCTGACTTTATATGTTAATTAAATGGGATTGGGACATTATACATATGAGAGAACTTTAGCAGTTTTGAGTTTATATTAATTATAAATTTGGACATTTAATATGCTGTGGATAGTCAACAAGCTAGTAACTCTACTATAGTTTTTGTCTTACAAATAATTTATATCAATTGCAGATTTGAACATCCAAGATCCAATAGGCATGGAGTAGTCAATTATGGATAAACTGTATCTGTCCCTGTCACAGTATTGGTCTCTGGGGAAGGTAGTGCATAATGAAACAAGCTATGGTATACACAGGTAGGGCAGATATTGAACAAATTAAATAGTTATGTTAATTACAGATTTAATTGTCCAAGATCAATGGGCATGGAGTAGTCAGTTGTGGATAAGCGTATCTTATCCATCACTGTCACAGTATTGGTATCTGGGGAAGGTAGTGCAAAACAAACTGGTAAGCTATAATTGGAGAATATATTAGGAATATTAGACTGTATTCGTATTTGGAAGATTTGTAATCTTAGTTAGTATGTTAATTACAAATTTAAACATCTAAGCACAAACGTAGACAGTGAATATGCCCATGAATTAGCTAGCTAGTGAATTAGCTAGCTAGTAAGTGTTATAAGGTGATGGGCATGGCCATTAGTACGTATTATACAGCAATGGATATTGAGAATAATTAGTATTATAGATTTGAGCATCAGCTCTATACTCTAAAGTATTATAGGATATGTCCTAGTTAACTAATTAGGAAGTATTATAGATTCATACAGCAGCAGTCAACTAGATAATATATCTAGTTTTAACTATGTTCATAAAAGCACTGGGGTCCTATGGAGAACATCTGTCTGAGCAAATAAATATTATTAATGCACATTGACATTGACAATAGGAATATCTGCACAATAACTTGGTTTTGGTCTGTATAATATATCAAGTTGGGATGGGAAATTTACATATTAGTACTACCCTGGCCTTCATGAAACTGAGCAATCTTGCAGATTTTTATTTTGTAGCCAAAAAGCATTATAAGGTTTAATGAGCCTGTGCCTGAAGCAATCCATCTCTGATCTGCTCAGCAACATCACGGATTGCACCAGGTCCATGAGGGATGAATACTGAAGATGATTTTGAAGATGCTCCTATCTCTTTCATTGTGTCAAAATACTGTGTCACCAAGATCATGTCCATCACATCTTTTGCAGTTGTCTCGGGCACATTGGCTGAGAAAGAAAGTACACTATCCCTAAGGGTACATTACCTGATGGTGTCCATAGTCCTTACCATTCACAAAATCCCGATAACTGTACCAACTTTTGTGTAACTGTAAACATTGTCATGCTTTGAAATCACCATCAATGCATCCCTCTGAATGTGAGCTATATTTTCCCTTGAGACATCTCCTTGCAGAAATCATAAAAAACATCCCTTTTTGCATTGGCGCGGGCAGTCAGTTCAGGACTCGTGCCACTGAGGAAAATCCTACACAGAGGTCGCGCCACTTGGCGCTCTGTCATAGAGCAGCAATCGCGCCACCCATTTTAAGGACTGTTTTTTAAATATGGATGGTGGAAGTTGAGTTCAAACAAACTCACAAACCACTGCCTATCTTGAGTTGGGAAGTTGGCTGCGGGAGTTCTATGGAGGGAAGTGGTTTTGCCACCTCCCATGGAACCTTCCTTGTTGATAGGGCCAATCCCATAATAATAGGGATCCCAACTCCTCCTTCCCCATCTATAAAAGCTTGCTCAAATCAATGGCAAACTAGTCTTGAAGTGCTGAAGCTTTGCATCTCCATATTCCCAAGTGCCTTTGTGCTGTAAAGGATCCTCTCTTTCCCTTAAGGCCAACTCAAGTAATGAGACCATTGTCACGAGACTCTGGAGAGGTTTTCCCTTTCCTTGGCGAGCTTTGTGAGACGTGGACGACCGGGGACCCGTTCGAAGGAGGCTTCGACGTCAGAACTTGGTTGTAACCTCTATTCGTTTATTATTTAATAGATGACTATGATTATGGTTCCACTCCGTTTTCCATCATGTTAATGCGAGTAATGTCTTTTCTGACCGATGTTTAGTTACGTATGCTGGTTTCTACGTTTGTATCTGTTCGTTTCTTCTGTGAGTGTTGTCAGAGGATGTGATTGTGATACGGTACAGAAGGACGGGGACACTTCTTCTTTCAGATCATAGCGTTGGAATCCAGGTAGGCTTCTATTCCAAGTCTTTCATTCGTGACTAGGAGTTTGCGTCATAGCATTGTTTGTTTGTTGCTAGACCCCTGCTGGGCTAGTAGGGATCGCCTCTGTCCGCAGAGGGGATTTACCTCCTCAACAAATTGGCGACTCCGCTGGGGAGATTGTCCGGTCTTCATTGTCTCGTTTATGTTGATTCGCTTTGATCATTTTTCCTTGCTTGATGAACCTTCTGGGTTGGATTCTTTCATTGTTTTAGCTGCTTGGTTTGCTTAGCTTGTATTGGTCTGCTTCTGGAAGTAGCTTGTTTTTAATTTTTTGTTGAGAAACTCGACTAGCGCGGTTTTTAACCCGACAGTCGCGCCACTTGGCGCATGTTGCCTTTGTCTAGCCCGCGCCACTTGGCTTCTGGCGCCAGTTTCACTCTCACAGTCGCGCCACCCCTGTGAGTTTTTTGAGTTTCTTCATTTTTTGGCTCTTTGGATCTGATCAATACTTTTCTTCTTGATTTTCTGGCTGTCTGAGTCTGTTGGAGTCTTGTTTGGCTGGAATTCACCTCTGTCCTTTGGTTGTTTGCTTCTATCTACCGATTGCACATTTTGAGCCCTAGGGCATCTAGTGGCTTAGTGTATTGAGCCCTCCTTGGGATTTTTGGTGTCTTGATTGTCCTGTCAACTTGTTGATTGATTCTCCACGCTCTCTTAACAGCCTTTGATTGTTTTGTTGCGTTTTTGAGTGATTGCTTCTTGCTTCATTCGAAAATCGTTGGCCTTACTTTGGACCTAGATCACACGGTCCATAGGAAGCTTTTGAGTCTTTCTTTGCTTTGAGAGACTTTGGGTCGATTTTGGGATCTGATTGATTGCATTGTTGAGTGAATTTTGTGTGTTTCGCTCTCTTGGATATCGTTTCTCAAATTGTTCCTTTTGTTTTCAGTGCACATTAGCCATTAACATTCAAAATAATAAAAAAATCTCTTTTGTTTTGTTAATTAGTGCAAATTGTGATCTTTTCCATATCGCTAGTGATTAGTGTTTCAAATGAAAAGCTTTCAATTGCATTAGTTGCATTAGAGACATTGTTGTTTGTATTCCGTTCGTTTAGTTTGTATAAAAGCTCTCAACTCTTATTTAACTAGTTTTCATCGAACGAAATGTTGCACTGTGGCATATATCTTGCATTTAGGAAACACTACATACGATAGGGCCTGGAAATTGAAACATAATTGAAGATCAACATTAAATTTTATTCAATTTACACTCAGGCATCATTGAAACATTAATGAAATATTTAGAGGTCTAGGCTAGAGACGTGTTCGACGTTAAACCCTGGCTTGTCGTTCGCTGTTGGCTTTGGGCGAGCGTTGCGTGCGGACTGTCTCCCCCGTGCGTCCGATGTATATAAATGGAGACCCCTCTAGGTTTCAATCCTTTATCCATAGGAAGCCGAGTCTGCCGCCCTATACCCGTGATACACCGGACACAGCATTCGGGGAGATTGCCTGCATGTACGGAAAGTCCTTGGTTGATTTCTCTTTCATTATTGAAACCAAGGTGTATATTGCAGTTCACGGTTATTTGGTACACCCTTTTGCCTAGTATTCCTGAGTAGTCATTTGGTCTCTTCACTCATGACTTGAAAGGCGTAGCACAATTGTCGCCTGCCGCTTGTGTCAGAAGCTCGAAGAGTAGAGTCACCTTTTTGCTGTTTCTGAGCTCTTAAAATGTAAACAGTGAAGTTTTGTTCAATGTCATAAAAAATTAACGCACGGAATATTCGGTTAAGTTAGTTTCCTTAGGGTGTTGTTCGAAGTTCGTTTGATGGCAACTTTTTCAGAGTTTACCAACCAAGGAATCCCCTCAGAAGGGAATCCTGGTCATTTTCCTCCTTTTGGAAATGTTGGTGCTCCTTACATGGCGACATTGTCCCTTCCTGGGTTAACGGTTGGGTTGCCTGTTTGGTTGTTCTCAACCTCTGTTGTCCCAAATGTCTCCACTACTGTTCAATCAGTTCCTCCGACGGAACAACATCATGTTGATTCCAAGGTGGACCTCTCCCCTTCTTCGCCTGTTTCTGCGTCCTCCTCGTCCACTTCGCCTGGTGAAAGTCTGGATTCAAGTAACCAGGTGGCTAAGAAGAAGAAGAAGAAGACAAAGAAGAAGAAGTCTGATAAGAGAGAGGCTAAGGTTGCAGCTGCTGCTTCTAATGCACCACCTCTTGATAAACCTTCCAACCCTCCACGGAAAGTCAAGTTCCCTTGCATGTTGTGCACAGGAGACCATCTTCTTCGAGACTGCCCTGGCATTCCCAAGGTGCCCGAAGTATGGTCCAATGGCCGCCCACCGTTGCCTTTGGCTTCTGGGAGTCAAGTTGGGGGCACTTCTTCAGCTGCTGTTGATAAGAACTCTAAGAAGCAGGGTAAGATCACCAATCCCTGTAAGTTGTGTGAAGGGCATCATGCCATTCACCTTTGTCCTTATATGGATGAAGCCAAGCGAGTTTTGGACAACTCGACCGGTTCTACACCATGTCTTCCACCTGGTTATAATCGGCTTTCTTTGAGTCCTCCGCCAGTTGATCCTATGATGGGTCAAGAGTCATCTTTGGTCTTTCCTACTCCCTCAGAAATTCGAACTCATGAATCCGTCCCTGACCAACCATTGGTCGTGGGATCTGTTGAACTGGCCCCGTCCACGGTGCACCAGGTCTTTTCTGTCGAGAGTGGACCTCACACCCCCCATGTCCTTCTGATTTCTTCAGATTCTTCAGACTTGGAGAAAGATTCTCCTGTCCCTGTACTTCAAGAAACTGCCCCTCCTCCTCCCAAGATGGAGGCTACGGAGGATTTTCCTCCCGCCTTCGAGATGGAGGTCATGGAGGAGCCTTCTCCTTCCATAACATCAGGGGAAGACCTTTGCATTTTGATGGTAGCCCCTCCGAGTAGTTTGGTCGCTTCCTTTGACTGGAATCGATTTGCAGGATTTCGCCTTCCGTCTTATGTGCCTTTCGAGATCACAGTTCAGGCTCTTGGTCTGGTTGTACCCAGCACCATTATAGACGAAGGTGCCTCTTGTTGGTATTACGTCTTCATGCACGGCAAGATTTGGATTGTATGCTGGATACACGCGAATGCGGTGACATTCGGTAGAAGAACGAGTCAACCGTTAGGGATCCTTCCAAGGTTACTTGTTACTTTGGGAGGTAAAACCGTCCATATGGACGTGATGGTTGTTCCAGGCCCCTTGGATTTCAATCTGCTCTTGTGGCACGATTACACCTATGCCATGGGAGCGCTTGTCTCCTCCCTCTTTCGCGTGATGTGTTTTCCACATGAAGGACAGATCGTGACCATTGATCAGCTTTCATTCTTTGGTCCTAATATGGCATCTGATCCCTTGTCACCCCTCTGGTTTCTATCCACCCGTTGTGTCTGCTCCACCGCGGGTCAACTTAGTGGTGCCACCGTGCTTATGCTGTGCTATGATCTTAGTGGTGCATAATGTGCTGGGGGCATTGGGTCCTGACTTCCAGGATGTTTCCCTTCCATCAGGAGTGGAACTCTTGGAAGCACCGCCTTCTTGTTCATTTTGATGTAAGTCGGTTGGAGCACAGTTTCCTCCCTGGGTCAATCTCTTTAAAAAATGAAACCAGGATCTCGGAGCATAGTTCCTTCATTTGTGTCAAGCTCTTTAAAACATGAAACAAGCTGTTTGAGGATAGTTTTTTTAAGTGTGTCAACCTCGTTAAAACAATGAAACACGAGCATGTTCAATTCGACTTTTTATTTTGAACCTTCACTCCATTTTCAATGGACTGAAGCTTGGGGGGCATGCACCTTGAATTGAGACACCATGCTGGGGGGCATGCCCGTTTTCCCTGTTTTCAAGCATAGTTTGCATATGTGTGTGTTCATGTGTGCTTTTAAGCTTGCGTAAAAATGAAATGTGTGATTAGATACATTGTGTGAATACATTTCGCATTGGGTCGTTTGTTATGTAACTGATACATTAGATTACATCTGTATTAGACATTTGCATGACATATAGAAAACATCATCACATGTAAAGAAATATCCATCCAAAATAGTCATATGTATATACATATATATGTGTGTCGAAATGTTTGCACAGTGTGCATCATAAAACTCAAAAAAAAAATACATAGTCGTCTTAGTACATCCGGAGACGCTATGTCTCTCTCAAAAATAGGTGTAGCATAAATCCTAAGGACTAGTCCGCATGGTGCTCATGATAGCACGTCACTGCACGCACTAGGCGCCTCAAGATTCGGTGGATCCGGTTCGGAACTCCCACTGTATGGCGCTGGTATGCCCTTGGTACATCTGATAGTCGGGCAGAGTCTGGGATCCCATGGGCAATCCCCTCGAGGTTCTGGACCAGTTCCTCTCCTCCGATGCCTTCCCCCTGGATCTCAGGGGCGAATTGTGTCCTTCGGGAAATAGGAGACATTCCGGCTGGTCTCTCAGGTCCTACATCTGCATGCATAATTGTGTTAAGACGAATGTGTATTTACAAAAAAAACATATAAACATAAAATCAAAAATATGAGGTCTTACCCAGCTCTTCATCCCAGTCGTCTCCTTCTGGTAGTGGGAGATCTGGGTCCCCTGTAAAGTCAGTTCCCGAATAGGGCCAATCTTCCACGACGATCAGCTGGCGCCGTAGCCACCTAAAGAACTCTGGCCTCCAGGACATCTGTTGGCCACCTCCAGATCTGGGCATCAGAGCTGCCCAGCGAGCCATTCTCGGCTCTCGTGGTATCGGACTCGCCACATGGGCCTCTTGGCCCTGGAAGATTGGTATGCGTTCTAGAAAGAATGTTACCAAGATGGAACCATAGACAAACTGTTTCAGTTTCCCCTGTTTACACTTGGTGAGCTGCCTTTTCATGTTGATCGTTACAGCTGTTGCCCAATCATACAGCCGGGGACCCATGCATTCTAAGGCCAGCAAGAGTTGAGTCTTTGTAGCCTCATGCGGTGCCTGCGATCCAGCAGCCCGCGTAATGGTATGGAGTACTACTCTCAGTGCTAGATCAGGGATGGTGGAGATGTATACCTTCTTACTTCCTGATCCTGTTTGTGCCCCTCGGCACACCCGTGCCATTACTTCTTCCATCTTTTCCCCAGATAGTCTGCTTCCAGTCAGTACAGGAATTGGGCCTCTACGGGACAATCCAGTAATGAAATAAATGTCAGTGACCTCCAATTCTAACACCTGGTCTCGTAGCTTGAACACTTGTTCATTTTCATCCCAGATGCTGATTAGATATTGGAGGAGCTCGGGCTGAGCTCGTAAACATGGCGTGAGGAAGAACTTTTTTAAGCCACAGTCTCTAAGAGTGTTCATACAAGCTTGGCTTTGCATGGCCTCTTCATCCTCATCTCCGTGTTCTCGTTCCTTCCATTCGATTGCCATTTTGAGTGGTTATCTGCATTCATATGGACAAAAACCCCTGATTAGATCTTTGCTGAGCTTCAAATTTCAAGAAATTTGGTTTAAATACCGGAATTTTAGGCGAAAATTTGGGTTCGGCCGCTGGCGCGGCTGTTTTGCTAACAGTCGCGCCAGGTGGCGCGAGCCTTTTAATAAAAAGAGCCCAGTGGCGCGGGTCCGTGCCCGATACCCGCGCCAATGGGCCCGGCCCTAAAATTTTAAAAATGGCCACACAAAGTCGATTTATAAAGGAAAATCATTAAAAAAGGTATGGAAAGGAAGAGCAAAGGAGCGCCTCTTACCTGTGACAGACGAGAAGCTGAATGGTTGCCTGGATTGGTCGCAATCACCGACGGAAGTTTCTGCTCCAAATGGACCACTGTTGCTTTCTACAAGGTAAATAGTAAAAAGTAATTTCATTTTTTACCAATTAGACATATTTATAACTTTTCGACGTTAAATGAGCTTTAAAAAGTTATTTTTGTCGAATATTTGCATGTGTTATGTCGAAAATGGATTTTACGCTTGCTTGGTATGTGCAGCAGCAGGTTTTTGCGACTTAAAAGATGGAAACGAGTTGTATTTTATACTTTTTCGGACTCGGTAAATACACGAAAAAGTCACTCTGGAGTCATCTTTCAGCTCTTTTCTGACTCTCTAAATATGAAAAGATCGCCGAGGCCCTTGTCGTTTCGATCTCGTTGAAATGGACACGAATCGACATTCACCCAGTATAAGTTTAACCCTTTTTCGGGCTGGGCTGGATCGATTACGAAAAAGGAATACCCTAGCCTATCGCGACTAGGAGGTTTTCCCGGATATTGTTTTCTACCTTTTCGGATATGGGGAACTATTTACGAAAAGGGACCTGTGGAGTTTTCTTTTCCGCTGTCTTTTCAAACTCTCTAAACATGAAAAGACGCCGAGTTCTTCCTTTGTCAGACTCGTTAAACCCTGATGACATTGGATTCCGTCGAAATGACGTTCTCCGAGTTTCTCCTTCCTACGACTCGTTAAATGCACTAGGATGGATTCGCCCGAAGGGCGGACTTATATCACAAGCATATGCTATCCCCTTCAAGCTTGTTATCAAAAATAATTGGGGTACTCGCCAGAAATGGTGGGGGAAAAATGGAACCATCGTCGTTGTCGTCGGCGGTATGTCGCTCTTGAACATGGCACTTGTCTGCATTCGTGTCGGGTTGGGGACATCTCATCTCGTTGCTTCACTTTGCCTCCATGGGTTTGGGTAATCTCTTTTGACCTCTCATCTGTTCATTGCCTCGTCACCATGACCTCTGATCCGTTGATGTCAAATACTGCCAAGTCCACTGTCGTGCCGTTCATGTGTTCAAGAGAAGTTGGCCTCTGCAAATATCAACCTTCCTCTGTTTCTCATACGATCCTGATTCACAACAAAACATCATGTTCCTCTGTCTCGTGTCGATGATATGGGAATCATTATGGCCCACCTTCGATCGAGGTCACTTCCCGTCGACATCAACTCATTATCCGGGAAATTGGTCTAGAGACTCCTTATGGTACCTTGGAGCCTGCATGCCTCAATGGCAGGTTCGTCGCATTCGACGAGAGGTTTACATCATTGGCCTCCGATCGAGTGATTCTGCGGGTGTTCGACGTCAATTCATTTATTCACACGCCGTA
This sequence comes from Pinus albicaulis, assembly GCA_034641835.2. Lineage (NCBI taxonomy): Eukaryota > Viridiplantae > Streptophyta > Pinopsida > Pinales > Pinaceae > Pinus > Pinus albicaulis. Next base: position 526,894,050 of record CM076569.1, read on the forward strand.
TATTGTACCTGTAGTACCTTGGGGACCATTGTCATTATTGGTGGTTTCTCTCGCGTCGGTTAACAGCTTTCATCATTGGCTGGTAATCCGACGATGTTCTTACATGTTCGACTTCAGCTCACATATTCACATGCACGAACTTGTACTTTGTTGGGTCGAGATGGAGCGCAAGACCCTGGATTGTGTCTGTTGTAATCCAGGCTGCGATTGTGGATTATTATCATTATGTACATGACTCATTGATTGGATGGCTGCGACCATACCTGAGTCTATTTGTTTGATCTTAGTTGGATGGCTGCGCCCATACCCTAGATCCGGATTATAGCATACTCTGTTTCGGATGGCTGCGTCCATACCATATATATACATCATGTACTTGAGATATCAGTTGTATCTTTCTGCGCAGGTTTTCCGACGGCGGGCCTTCGGTTGCACATGTTCTCGTAAAGCATTTCACCCCTCTCACTCTCGGGCCTCATACTTTAGGGGGCATCTGTTACACAGTAATTTGTCATCGTCCTTACCATTCCCCGTCCCGTACAATGGAGGACCCATTCCGTGACCTGTGAACATTGTCATGCTTTGAAAACATCATCAATGCATCCCTCTAGGCATGAGCTTTATTTTCCCTTGAGACATCTCCTTGCAAAACTCATGAAAAACAGCTCTTTTTGCATTGGCGCGAGTAGACAGTTCAGTACTCGCGCCAATCAGGGAAATCCTGTAAAGAGGTCGCGCCACTTGGCGCTCTGTCATAGAGCAGCAATCGCGCCACCCATTTTAGGGACTGTTTTTTAAATATGGATGGCGGAAGTTGAGTTCAAACAAACTCACAACCATTCCCTATCTTGAGTTGGGAGTTTTGGCTGCGGGAGTTCTATGGAAGGGAAGTGGTTTTGCCACCTTCCATGGAACCTTCCTTGTTGATAGGGCCAATCCCATAATAATAGGGATCCCAACTCCCTCCTTCCCCATCTATAAAAGCCTGCTCAAATCCATGGCAAGCTAGTCTTGAAGTGCTGAAGCTTTGCATCTTCCTATTCCCAAGAGCCTTTGTGCTGTAAAGAATCCCTTCTTTCCCTTAAGGCCAACTCAAGTGAGGAGACCATTGTTACGAGACTCTGGAGAGGTTTTCCCTTTCCTTGGCGAGCTTTGCGAGACGTGGACGACCGGGGACCCGTACGAAGGAGGCTGCGACGTCAGAACTTGGTTGTAACTTCTATTCGTTTATCACTTAATAGATGACTATGATTATGGTTCCACTCCATTTTCCATTATGTTAATGCGAGTAATATCTTTTCTGACCGATGTTTAGTTACGCATGCTGGTTTCTATGCTTGTATCTGTTCGTTTCTTCTATGTGCAGGTGTTCATCCGCGGAGATCATGGAAGGATTGTGATCTGCCAGGGCTGAAGGACGGGGACACTTCTTCTTTAGATCGTAGCGTTGGAATCCAGGTAGGCTTCTATCCCTAGCTCTTTCATTCGTAACTAGGAGCTTGCGTCATAGCATTGTTTGTTTGTTGCTAGACCCCTGCTGGGCTAGTAGGGATCGCCTCTGTCCGCAGAGGGGATTTACCTCCTCAACAAAGGCCATCCACAATTTCTTGCCGTTGACGGGCAATACCCAAACCAGAAAAATATGTTGCTTCTGCTCCAGCTTCTTCTTTTTTAATTTGCAAGATTTTCTCTGCCTCAGCTTTGTGTTGTGTTGCCACCCTCCCCCTTGCAGCTGAAATCGAGATTCAATAGACAAGTTACAGGAATTAAACGGACAACACTGTAAAAGTAATGTGAAGAAAAGAGAAGACAACTAAACCAAAAATATGAAAAATTTGAGCAAAAATTGCGAGTTCATGTGTTGTTTTTGCAAGGTTATCTCTAGGAGAAGATACTGGATTTTAAAAGAAAATCTACATTAGTGATGCTATCCACAAAATAGAATTTTATACCAAAGAATCTCTCAAGATAAAACAACCAGGTTCCACAGAGTATCTATTCCTTTACTTAAAATATCATAAATAGCAAGAAATCAGCGTCATGGTGTAGTTGTGTATACATAATTCCATTCTAACTTCAATATGCCAGAGAATGCTTGCCTGCATTTATTTCATTAACTTCCTTCTTCACAGTTTCAGCGGCTACTACATCAATGATGAGAGTTTGCACTATCCGAAATCCATAGTTTGACATAGCCTGTATCCAAAAAGAAGACATGATTGCAAAGAATGCTCAAAACGTCTCTTACAAAACCAGAAGAACCATTCACAAAATCATAACAGGCAATGCAATAGTCGTCCTTCAATATGCAAATATAGTGAAGGTATTTTCCCCACTGAATATCAAACAAGAAATATGCAAGAATTTTTTATTTTGTATTCATCCTTATTTAAAAACATAGACCGAACATGAACTTTATTTTACTCTTTTCTTAGTTTTACATTTTAAAGTTCCACTTCAACTGCTTTAGCAACGTCATTATTTTGCTCAAAAAATTCATCCAAGTTCATCTTCGGGACGCTTTCCCGAATGACTGAACATGAAAAATGAAAACATGGACATGAGCTCAAATAGCAGTGCAACAATTATGTATAACAACAAAGAACGCGTTGGACCACTGGATAACCCATAAAGTATTTAAATAGACACATCACAAAACCAACTGCTAATTTAACCTAAAGCAATGCCTTAACTAACAAGTTTTCTTCTTTCAATCAAAATATTGAAAATCATCATTTCAGACCTTCAGCTGTCTAAGATCTGTCTATGCAAAATACATGAATCGGTTACCAAAGAAAAAAATAAATAAGGGGTGGCAGTGGTGTGGGGGGCAGGGGTGGTTGCAGTGGGGGCAAGGGAGTGGACATCATTGATGTTGGTGGAAAACAAGAGTATAAATATGTATGGGGGACATGCACAATGACAAACAATGAGGCAGAGTCCCTAGCAATTTTCCAAGGTCTCAAGCTTTTGTCTCAATGCATGGAAAACAAGATTCCCATTATAGGGGATTCCTCCCTAATTGTAAACACCCCTAGCAACAAGGAAGACATGTCTTCATCCCCAATTTCCAGAAATATCAATCAAGCCAAGACTGTAATCAAGAAATTCAGAACCGCTGCCTTCATCCATGTACTCTGAATCAATAACTCTAGAGTAGTGAGGAAGTTCCTCTGCTTTCTAATATGTTAATAGGTGCATTTGTTTCCTGACATTTCCTCTATGTCATTTTAAGTTTTAAGTGCAATCATGCTTCTCATACTATGCAGGCACATTCATAGAGCAAGGTGAAAGTCCACAATTCTACTTTGAGAAGTATCCAGAGGACAATCCTGCTTTCGGCTTTCTCACATGGCGTTGGGTCTTGGGGCTCTGCTTAGATCATGTTTACACAACCCCTTATTTCCTTGGTCTATGCATCTTGTTGGCAGCATCATTGATGGCTTGTACTACCACATCACAACTTCCAATGGTTAAAGTTGCTCGCAGGTTTGCTCTCTTTTTGAGCTGTATCATCATGCACCAGCCTCTCTGTTCTGGAAGATGATATTTGAATGTAAATTGCAACGTTGTTTGGTTCTTATACCTTGTCTAAAAAGTGCATTTACTTTGTTGTTCTTACCTTCTTGTTGTGATAGATAAGACTGTGAAGCCTGGACCTCAGCCTAGTACAGGTTTTAAGTCGATATGGGAATATTTTTAGGATGCCCTCTTCCTTTGCCACACCTTTATCATAATCTCTTTTGATGACTACTAGGTTCTTGAATTAGATTTGACTATCTTTTTAAATTTGTATACATTGACCTCACCGACTCTCACATTCAGAAATTCACATAGACTCGGTTTTCAGTTGTGAGTTTACTTTTAATCTTGAACTGAGAATCAAAGTATATTTGACTTGTCACTTGAAAAAAACTCTATTCAAATCTGGTCTTCTCTAATAGTGATAGATCATTTCATGTAGATGGTTATTCATGAAGTCTCGATCAGCCATCCTAAATCTTGATGTGGTAGATTCACTTCCCAGAGCTCACATTCAGGATCTTGGTGTTCTCCTGATGGGTGCAGGATATGAGGTAAATTTTTAAAATAGTCATACCATTGGGGGAAATGAGGTCATCTCATGTATCCTGCATTTGATCTGTGACTAGCTTTCTTAATAATGTCGTGGATGATTTAATCTTGTTTGGTTTCTTAACATTCATGGATTGCAGGTCTTTTTGAGTAATTCAGCTCTGTATGGATTCAAAGGGCTTGCTGGTAGGCTTGACCCTATTGGTGTCCGTGGAGCTCTTTTTCTCATAATGGCAGGAGCAACCTTTAGTTCCACGGGGGCATATCGGGGTTCAGTTACAGTTCCTCAAGGCCTGAACTTTAGGATGGGAGATGTGCTTAATCCAAATGGGATTTTATCAAGGCCAATATCTGCTTTTGCGACTGAAGTCCACGTTAACAAATTTTACATTGATTACTATGAAAATGGAGAGGTATTTATCTTTCTCAATTGAGAAGCACACACAGCTTGTGTTATTTCAACCCCTTTCCCCTCTTAAAAATCCTGTACACAAAAAAATGTTAAAAGAAAAAGGAAAGGAAAGGCATGCTAGCTTGCACTATTAACACACTATTTCTCTTCCTTTTACGTAACTTGACTTTTTACTGTTGAGAATCTAAAATTTATGGGGTAATTTTTTTTTTTTTTGAAACAACAATGTTGAAGCAACTCTCTCTTTACGACATGGTTTGCAGGTATCCAATGGATTAAGATACAACTCTCCTTTGTTTGTATAGGTATCCCAATTTCACTCAGACCTTTCTCTATGGAATATGGATGGCAAGGAAGTTTTAAGGAAGACAATCAGTGTGAATCACCCTTTACGATTTGGAGGGGTAACTATATATCAAACTGATTGGGGTATTTCAGCTCTTCAAGTACACAAAGAGGGTGCAGGGCCATTCAATCTTTCAATGGCTACCTTACAGAATGGGGATAAAAAGCTTTTTGGTACATTCTTGCCACTAGAAGATGACAGTAGTTATACCAAACCTAAAGGAATGTGAGTTGACATTGCAAACCTCTTCCTGGCTTGTAATTTTCACATTTACTCTTTACGTGTGTAAATTTTTTTTAGAGTAATCAGCTACAAGTTTCTAACAGTATGTCTAAGCTGGTCAGTTTTCTATTAATATTTTTGGGCACTGCAGATCAATTTTGGATTGGAAATATTGGAGTCAGCAAAAAGGATGGATCATGAACATGCAAAGAGAACAGAGTGCCTACATCTTCTCTATATGCAACAATCCATATCAAATTCATTTTTGTCCTTGAAGTTGCCCAGGTTATAAATGCATCAAATACTGAGAAAGTCTACATATGTAACCTTTGTCTAAATCTTTGGTGCACACTGAAGCAGGGCTAAATGGATTTGTGCTAAGTCTTTGAGAAACACCCAAATTTTATACATATACATGTTTTTTGGTAGTTCAATTTAAGTCCTATTTTCTTATTCCAGACTTAATTTTCTAATAGTGATATGTTAACTCACTAATAGTGATATGTGTGAGTATGGAGAGATAGTTGAGTCATTGGAGAAAGAGCCTTATCTGCCTTTGCTATTTTGAGCTTGTATTTCAAAATTGGTTTGCATTTATGATGAGTGATGAATCACCTAGATCGAAGGAGTTCTCCCCTAGTTGGCACCTTACCACATTAATTATGGTCACTCCATTTGCTAGAGCTTGTTGTAACTTACAACGGACAAGTTTACCATCCTGTACACACTTTTAGGGTGTATTCTTAAGGGATGAATTGGCTACTTCCTTGGCTATTTCTGGTCTCAATATCTTGTATGTGTCTGTTACATTATGCATTTTATCCTTTGCTGTAGTAAGTAACCTGCAGCAATCTGTAATCTCTTTGACTGTAATTTATTTGTCTTTCTACTCTGCTCTCATTTATTGTTATATTGATATTTGTATAGTAAATAATTTACTCCTAATGGTGCAGTGAAGTTTTTTTCAAAGGATTCATCACCATACAATGTAATAGAAAATGGAAGCCAGGACTGTAGCATCACTGTGTGGACCACAGCCAGTCTACGCCCTATTTTTATTTTTTATAAGTTTTAGATCCATTAGCTGAACATGATAATTGGTTTGATGCCCCAAGCTAACTCTAAAGTTAATTCACTATATAAAACACTTCTCCCTAATCCATAGAACTAAGGGTCATCATCAAAATATGCCCATGCACCATCCTTACCCACTTCTTCAACAATCTTCCTAGGAGGCTTAGGTACTATGATCTGGGGACAACTCTTTTACAGAATTGATACCAAATAAAATAGGAAAAGCACATTGAATAGGAAGAATTTAGGGTGAATTCTTAAGGGGTGAATTGGATACGTCCTTGGCGAGTATGCGCTAGCTCACCCTAATCTATTGAGGGTATGTTAACTTACTAATAGTGATATGTGTGAGAGTATGGAGAGATAGTTGAGTCATTGGAGAAAGAGCCTTAACTGCCTTTACTATTTTGAGCTTGTAATTGGTTTGAATTTATGATGAGTGATGAATCACCTATATCGAAGGAGTGCTCCCCTATTTGGAACCTTACCACATTATTTAAGGTCACTCCATTTGCTAGAGCTTGTTGTAACTTACAATGGACGAGTTTACCATCCCGCACACACATTTAGGGTGTATTCTTAATGGATGAATTGGCTACTTCTGGTCTCAATATCTTGTATGTCTCTGTTACATTATGTATCTTATCCTTTGCTACAGTAAGTAACCTACAACAATCTGTTATCTCTTTTATTGTAATTTATTTTTCTTTCTACTCCGCTCTCATTCATTGTTATATTGATATTTGTATAGTAAATATTTTACTCCTAATGGTGCAGTGAATTTGTTTTCAAAGGATTCATCACCATACAATGTAATAGCAATGGGAAGCCAGAATTGTAGCATCACTGTGTGGACCACAACCAGTCCACACCCTATTTTTATTTTTGATAAGTTTTAGAGCCATTAGCTGAAGATGATAATTGGTTTGATGCCCCAATCCAACTCTAAAGTAAATGCTATGAGATTCACTATATAAAGCACTTCTCCCTAATCCATAGAAATAGGGGTCATCATCAAAGTATGCCCATGCACCATCCTTACCCACTTCTAGAACAATCTGCCTAGGAGGCTTAGGTATTGTCATCTGAGGAAAAATCTTTTAAATAATTGAAACCACATCAAATAGGAAAAGCACATTGAATAGGAAGAATTTTCCTATCTTTAAATAAGTTTACATTCCTAGCTTGCTAAATACCCAAGCTAGGATTCAAGGAATTTCTTTGTAATCCTTCACTGAAGAGTTATGACACCAACCTCTTACACCATTTTCAACTATGCCACCAATTCAGACTTTTTTCAACCTAGTCAAATGTTTAATCTCCCTCTAAACTTGCATAATGTAGTTACAGTCCATGACAAGATGTTATTGGTATTTTCACATACCCTGCATAAACTGCACCTATCGATTCTTTCTCTATTCCTTCTCAGAAAATTATACCAAGTCAAGTATTTTTTTTAGTGCAAACCACATAAAATTTTAGCCTTTGAGGGATATTTAAATATCCAAACTCTCCTCCTCCACCAAACATGATTCCTCTTCTCCCCTTATAAACTAATAGCAACATATCTAGCTTCTGGGATATAAACCCCAGAGTGGTTCTTTGACCATATGAGATTATCTATATTCTTAGTCAATCTGACATGGCTAGACTTGAGTCTTGCCATAAAAACGCTCTAGGAATGAGCATTGTCACCTCTAAAATCTAATGAAAGCCACCTTTGACCTCCAAATAGAAGTAATATTAGGAACTGCAATATGAGAAATATTAAAGTATCATGTCCCTCAACAAAAGACTCATATGGAGTCATGGGTAAACATGGGCAATTAATCCATAAGGGGGCGCCTTGTTTCATTCATATTGGAATTTGGATGGTGGTTGAAGAGTTATTTCATAATACAATGTGGTTGATACACTTGTTTCACCGCCCTTCATATTTTATCCAATAGTTATCAGCTATCCCCATCTTCTAAAATTCCAATCTGCTAATCCTGAGATCAGTGCTTTTGGAGAGGGATAAATTTAATAATACTTTCTCATGACAAGAGGCATCAAAGGAGAGAAAGTGGCATATGATAGGTTGGAAACAAATAGTTATGCCTAAATTGGAATGAGAAGCAGGGATAAGAAAACCGGTAAACAAAGCTCCATGTGTTTCTCTCTGGCAGTTATCGCCTATCCCCATCTTCTAAAATTCCAATCTGCTAACCCTGAGATCAGTGCTTTTGGAGAGGGATAAATTTAATAATACTTTCTCATGACAAGAGGCATCAAAGGAGAGAAAGTGGCATATGATAGGATGGAAACAAATAGTTATGCCTAAATTGGAATGAGAAGCAGGGATAAGAAAACCGGTAAACAAAGCTCCATGTGTTTCTCTCTGGCAAACAGATGAACCTTATCTAATAGGTATTAGCTATGTCCATCTTCTAAAAGTCCAATCTGCTGACCTTGAGATCAATGCTCTTGGAGAGGGATAATCATAAATTTAATAAAACTTTTTCATGACAATAGGCATTGAAGAAGAAAAAGTGGCACCTGATAGGTTGGAATAAATAATTATGCGTGGTGGGGTATTGATCATTTTTTTAAGGGGTATATGTATAAAATTTGGGTGTTTCTCAAATATTGTGGAGTTCAAAGCAGTATTCCGAGCCTTGAAGTGATCTGTGGTATTCCTATTCTAATTATGCAATATTTCCTGTTCATAGTTATGGTACGCACTAGCCAAGACACTGTCAGAGAGGGCTGCATGGGCGCTGGCCATGGAGAAAGTTGTGTCAGAGTATTTCTAAGCAAATATATTAATCTCCAAAATTATTTAAGATGGAGCATTCAAGTCTTTGGCAAACATGTTGATAAGCGCTCCTATGGTGCTTTTAGGAAATGGGATATCAATTGCATGACAAGTTGTTGATGTTCAAATCATTGGCTAAATTCCTGCTCAAATCACTAAAGCAGCCAGTCTGTGGGCGTTGGAGATATCAAACAATCAATTCAGTGGAAATATTCCCTCTGGCATTGGACAACTGTGGAATCTCAGCAGCTTTCTGACCAGTCACAACAATATATCAGGGACTATTCTAGTGGAACTCACTAGTTTATCCTCACTATCAAGGCTTGAGCTTCCTGAGACAATAATATCATGGAAAGGTCTTTCTCAACTTAACCTTGCCAACAACCACATCACCGGATCAATTCCTGCATCGCTTGGGTTGCTGCCTGTTCTTAACAGCCTTGACCTCTCAAACAATTTGCTTTCAGGGAAAATACCTCCTGAGTTAGACAATCTCAAGTTGAGTTTTCTGAATGTGTCTGACAAACTTTTGTCTGGCTCTGTTCCTTTTGGTTACAATAATCTGGCCTATGATTAAAGTTTTCTTGACAATCCGGGCCTTTGTGGAGGCGAGCCATTAATCCTAACTTCATGTTTCCAGCAGAAAGGAAGATCTGAAAGCCATCTATATAGGGTATTAATTTCGGTTATTGCTGTGATAGTAGTACTTTTCTTGATTGGTATAGGTTTCTTGTATAAGACATATAAGAATTTTGTTCGGGTTAAATCAAGTACAGAGTCATGGAATCTCACAGCCTTTCACAGGGTAGAATTTGATGAGTCAGACATTCTGAAGATATTGACAGAAGATAATGTTATTGGAAGTGGAGGTGCAGGCAAAGTGTACAAGGCAACACTGGGAAATGATAATATTGTTGTTGTGAAATAGATCTGGAACAACTGGAAACTGCAGTCTGCCCAAGACAAGGGATTTCAAGCAGAGGTGGAGACTCTAGGGAATATTAGGCATGCCAACATTGTCAAGCTGCTCTGCTGCATATCTAGTTCAGATTTACTAAGGCATGCCAACTTTGCCTTTGGATTTACCTTGAAAAAAAAATCTCTGTTTTTTTTTGCTACTTATTCCCACAATCTGTAGACTTTGATACAGATAAGTAGTGATTAATGACAAATGAAATGTAATCAAGATGTTTCTTTAGTCTAGATATTATTGCTGCTACAATCACTCTTTTTAGAAATGTAACACAACACATCTCTTCACCATTCCTCTACTGTAAAATAAGCTACACTAGAAGATACACCTTGGGTGTTAAAATATCCCTTTTATGTGCAGCTTCTAAAATGTCCTCATTTGTTCTAGATAAATTTCCCACATATTATAAGCATAAAATTAACCGAAGTCCTCAAGACAGTTGGGGGATGTTAAAAGTTCATCATTACTAATGCAAATGTTACTGCCACCTGACAACTTTTCAAACAAGCTTGAGAATCTGAGTGATATTTTTTATTTTAATGTTATAAGGTCGATCATTATATTAGCTTTAAATACCATCATTAGAATGGTGGAAATAATTCCACATAAGAAATTTCAAATCGGGAAAAATTCTGTATCAAATCTCTAAACAATTATTAACTGTTTGACCTTGTAGACCCTACAAACAATTTATACCATATTATGTATACCTAAAACCATTTGAAAATTCCTTATGAAATATTTACAAATGAAATTATTTAGTGTTAGCTTCTCCTTTTGGGATTATCCTTCCTTCAAATAATGCTATAAAGTCCCCTGTGATAAAAAATATTGCCTATTAGCAATTTTTGATCTCTTCTTCCCAATCGGTTTAGGGTCCTTTTCCGTGGTGGTAAACATCATATTCCTTGGTGGAACAACACACAATATTGTTATTTTTAGATTGAAAAGGAAATTTTATGGGTTTTGTTTAGTTGATTGATGTGAATCATTTTCTACTTTCTTTTCCTAGAGGTTATATAAAATGAATGTGCCACTATTGTAAGACACATTGTAAGTTCCATGTTGCCATGACATTGATCATGAAATACGAGACTAAATTAAAATTATTTTGTTGGGAAGGACACTTTTTTACCATGGACTCTGGTTTATTTAAATAGTTGAGAGAGAAATCTTAGAGGTTTACTCACAAATTCATTGAAATTGAAAGAAGGTATAATATTCTAAGGAAAGTGTCCTTGATGTGCAACTCAATTGTCGTATTATGTAAGTAAAGAGACTTTAAATTCAAATCCTTGGAGGATACAAATATAATGATATGAGAATATTGGTCCTATAAGTATAATGAAAGGGACAATTAAAATTAAAAATAAATAAATAAATAAATATGTAAACAAAAACATTCAATTCATACATCCATTTCTCTTTTCTTTGATATGTTCGCATCTTGCCAACCACAATGAGAGAGGAAGAGAACATGCATCCAGCTACCCAAATATGTCAAACATATAAGTGTCAACCATTTCACTATGAACCATTGTCAACATTGTCAAGCTGCTCTGATGCCAAATGGGAGACTGTATGAACAGCTTCATATTTCTCAAGGGGAAACGTTGGATTGGCCTACTCGTTATAAGATTGCTTTTGGTGCTGCTAAGGGAATGTCCTACCTACATCATGGTTGTTCCCCTCCAATAATACATAGGGATGTTAAATCATATAATATATTGCTGGATTATGAATTGGAGGCCCATACTGTTGATTTTGGTTTAGCTAGAATTGTAGAGAAGCTGGGTCAGATGAATGTAATGTCAGGGGTTGCTGGAACATATGGATATATTGCCCCAGGTAAGAATTTACCCGGCACCAGGGAAGTTGTGGAAATGCGGCTTTCTTGCAGCATAGATGAACGAATTAGAAAGGAAGCAACTACCACTTTGTCTCCCCATCTCAAGAGGAATCCCAGTGCTTTTAGATATGCTTCCCCTTCTATATGCACTAGCACATGTCCATTTAATGACAATAAATGTGGCATAGACTTGTGACCTTTACCTTAATTTATAGCCGATATTAAAAGCATTGTTCAGTGATGCTCTTTACCTTCCTGAACTGCAGGAGAATTTGATTCACAAAGAAGTACTAGATCTCTATCTTATATTGGCTTTATCAGTTTGTTCCAAACAGGAGATACATCTATCCCCGTGGAAACATTTCACCAATCCCTTGCAAAGAAGCAGTTGTTATCCCCCAAATCACCAAGAACAAAGTTGCAGACAAATAATAAACCTGTTGGGTATTCAGCAAAGACATCAGGAGATCCACCAGCCAGATTTGGTGACAAGTCATATCACAGCTAGAATCTCACTCTCTCGATATCAGCACGCATATGAGCTGTTGTTCTGTAGCATAGCCTTCAAAACAAGAATCAAGTTGAGTTTAACATTCCCTTTAGTGTATATAATAGGGAATTTTTGCAGCACAAATGTGAAACATTATATGCAGGGTAGCCTGTTTTGAGATTGTTCTATCAAAGAGATGATGACAAAGGAATATATGTAGAACAATGCGGTACATCATGGATGAATGATTGACAGTAACTTTGCTGAATCTCTTCTATCATTTAAAGGTAGTCATGAGGCTTTGTTTTCTGGTTATTGTATTGAGAATTGTAGTGTATTTTAACCTTTAATTAGGCATCTGCAAATGAGGAATTATAACCACAAAAAGTAGTAGCTATCAAAGGAGGATATACAAATAGCCTACCAGAGTGTGAAGATACCTCCAAGAATTGTATGAAGTATAATAACGTTGAGTAATTTTCATTTTTTCACTGAAGATTGTGTCTATATGGCATGTTTTATTACATGCTTCATCTTTAATGCAAGTCAGATATTAAATTGGATTCAATTGGTGTATTACTGTTAAAGTCTACACAGACTTCCTACGAGAAAACACTTAACTTTAACCTTATGCACTTTATTTTTGGCCATATATCTAATAATTAGTTATGTTCTCTTACCACCAGTTATGTTCTCTTTGAGGCAATCAAAAAATAAATTTACAACCCACTGATTACTTAATTCACGCACAACTTAACCAAAATAGGTTTCCTTGTTGTGCAGGTGTTTATTACTGTTGTGAATTGTGTGTGGCACTGAACTGGGATTGAGTTTAATACACAGTTCAATGCTTAGATTTTTTTATAATCCAGAGCCAATTCATCCCTTTATCTTGTCCATTCTGGCCACATTTCATGATTGAAAGTAAGATTAGGTCAAGGTTCATCTAGGGTGAAAACTGTTTCAGTCATAATTGACTTCATCATATCCATGAACAACTTGCCAGTAATTGATATCTGGCCAGATTTGTCATGCCTATAGAACAAGATGGTTCTTTGGGTTATATTTTATTTGGACTTATAAGTTATAACTACCAGATTTGAAAAGATGCATATAATGAAAATGTATCTCTCCTTGTACAAATTTAAAACAAGACATCATTTGTACAACAATACTAGGAGAGCATTGGCAAGTTCTAGAGTGGACCTCCTCTCCAATCAATGGAGCTATCAGGTAAATACAGGGTGCCACTGCTACTACTTGTGGGATTCTGCTACAAACAGATTCATGGCATGGCATGGGCATGACACGAGGAATTCCGAATCGAGTTTTTCTAATGGTTCTCTTCATGTTGATGGTTATAATTTTAACAGATTCAGTAGGGTGGCTGCAACTGGCACATATTCTTTTCAATATCCAGATTTTGAAGGCACAAGAAGGAATAATATTTTGAAGAAGTGAGAAGCAGTTCACCTTATTATAGTTACCATGCTAGGTCTTCCTTTAAGAGATTCCCAGCATCAAATCATTTCCATAAATATGGTTGTGTAAGAGTCGTGATGGTGTTGTAATGTAAATTATGTTTCCATAGTTGAACATCTGAAGTATTTTGCGATATTGTTATGGTACCATGGCACCTAGATCGGATCCAATTTTTATCAACACTTTTTTAATAACATGTTTTCTTTTCTTCCCGTTGTTGTTCATTTCTCCTCAAACTCCTCTCCAACCTCAATATCAGTGCTAGTAGTAGCATGAGCAACAACACTACGCTTAGCAGAACTAGAAGAACGTGTTTTCCAAACCGCATGAGAACTACTTCCCTCATGAGTCACCATGTGCCATGCTTGGTCTCGGTGGTTCTCTTCCTTCTCCTCTTGGTTCAACTACCATATCTTCATTGGAACCAACACCACGAACTCCACTAGACAACGAATCACCATTTTGTAGTAGTGATTTGCCATTTGTACTGGTGATTCGCCATGATTTTACAAGATAATATAATCTCATGAGAAATTTGCCAAAAAATTATATATACATATTATATTATTAATAAAATCGCCTTTCATTTTTCCTATGTATCATGGGGATTCGCCTATTTTTTATATATATAAATTTAGGGGGGTTCTTAAAATTATCCCTGGCACACAAATGAAAAACACACACCTATGTACACACACCACACAAAAAATGACTTTAAGCATAGTATTTTTTCAGGTACAACCCATTCCTGGGCTGCGCCAGCAGAACTCCTTCATAACCTATAAGCTCATAAGCCCTATTCTTCAAAACGTGTTTTACTATGTAGGCCCCATGCCACATAGGTTGGAACTTACCAGCCCCAAGCTTGTCATGTGCTTGATCGTACAGGAGGATGAGTTTCCCTTCATCAAAGGAACGAGGAGAAACCGATTGATCGAAGTGAGCTTTGACCCGCTTCTTTTGTGCTTCAATGACTAGAGCAGCCAAGCGGCGGTTTTCATCTAACCGTTCCAGATACAAAAGACGCTCTTCCTCAACAGAAGTGTCAGGTAGAAGTTCCATAGCTAATTTCAAAGAAGGAATCTCGCATTCAACCAGAAGAGTTGCTTCCAGACCATACACCAATTGAAATGGTGTGAATCCAGTTGCACTCTTTGCAAATGTCCGGTATGCCCATAGAGCTGAGAACAGTTGGAGGTGCCAATTGTATTTGTGAATACCAACTGTTCGTTGAAGCATAGTGACCAGAACCCTGTTCACTGCTTCAACCTGGCCATTTTCCTTAGGGTAATATGGCGTTGAGCTATCGTGGTGTAAGCCCAACCTTGAAGTCAGCTCGGCCATCATATAATCTTGGAAATGAGTACCATGGTCAGTAACGATGGCTTGAGGGACCCTGAAACATGCAATGATGTGGTTGAAGATGAATTGGGCAGCTGTCTTACCGTTGGCAGCTAGTGTGGGCATCGCTTTGGCCGACTTGGTGAGGTAGTCGACAGTGATGATTATATACGCATGGCCCCCGTCCGAACGAGGGTTACACGTCATAAAGTCCATGCCCCATTTTTCAAAAGAGCCAATGGTAATAACAGGATGCAAAGGGAGAGACGGCGCGCGCATCTTGCGCTAAAACACCTGGCATGCATGACATTTACGGACTGCACCGATACAGTCTTTGAATATTGACGGCCAGAAGTAACTTGCTCGCAGAATTTTTTGGGCAGTGGCATATCCAGACATATGACTGCCACAGGCGCCACTGTGGCAGTCATTTAGGACCCTTTCAGCCTCTTCCAAGGTTAGGCACCGACGGAGCACCGAATCTACTCCAACACGGTATAAGGTATCACCTATGATGCGGTAGGGTTGGGACTGATGCCGAATCCGACGTCGGGCATCTTTTGTCAACTCAGACCCAAATGTGGAGGTCTGAAGATAAACGATTATGTCACCATACGAAGGGTCATGAGTACTGATAAGGAAAAGATTTTCATCCGGGATATGATCCTCGGAGTGTGAAGGAGTGGAGTCTATTGGGAGTGAGCATATAAGATCCGTGAAAACGAGTGATTTGGTTGACTTAGTAGTGGTGAAATCTAAGTCAAACTCCTATAGGATGATGATCCATTTGGAGTATTTTCCCCCCAGTAATTTTCGAGAGAGAATATATGTCATGGGGTTGCAATCCGAAACCACTGTTATCATACGCAACAGGATGTAATGGCGAAAACGCTGCACAGCCTATACTGTGGCTAACGCCAACTTCTCGACGTGAGCATAACGCGTTTCTGTGTCGAGAAGGTTCCGTGATAGATAATAAATGACATGTTCATTACCATCATCGTCATCCTGCACCAGAACCATAGCTATGGTGCTAAACGTGGCGGCGAGATACAAAGTGAAATCACGGCGATAGTCTGGCAGACGAAGCAAAGGAGCATTAACAAGTAACGTATTCAGCTTCTCAAAGGATTGTTGAGCAATTTCGTCCCAATGGAAGGGAACGTTCTGCTTTAATAGGCGCGTGAATCCTTTGGCCACCTTGGCGTAGTTCGGGATAAAGCGTCGAAGGAAGTTCGCTTTTCCCTGCAGACTCTGTAACTGATATAATGAGGAGGGTGATGGGAGATTGATGATAGCCTCGAATTTTAAAGGGTCAAGGAAAATTCCATCCTTGGAGACTATGAATCCCAAAAGACGGCCAAAATCCATGCAAAAGACGCATTTATGAGGATTAAGCCTAATATTGTAGTGTCTACAGCGAAGGAAAATATGGCGAAGGTGTTCAGGGTGGTCCTCTTGCCTAGCTGAGTGAGCTGGCAAGTTGTCCAGATAAGGCTGAATGATATGGCGAATGTCATGGAAAGCGTAAGACATCGCACGCTGGAAAGTAGCTCCAGTGTTCTTCAAGTCGAACGGGAGCTTTTTATAGGCGAAAGTACCCCACGGACAGATGAATGTAGTCTTTTGTTGATCCTCAGGTGCAATATTGATCTGATTATACCCGGAGAAACCGTCCATCGGGGAAAAAATCTCACTTCCGACACATTCATCGATGATCTGGTCTATGAACAGAGTGGGATAGTTATCTTTTGGACAGACGTGATTAATATCGCGGTAATCGACACAGACCCTAATAGTACCCTGCTTTTTATCGACAGGGACAATGTTAGAAACCCATTCTGTGAGGGGGATGGGATAAATATAGCCCGTGTTCAGAAGTTTTTCAACTTCTTCCTTAATTGCAGCGGCTTTACGAGGATGCATCAGGCATAAGCATTAGCGCACGGGCTTCGCACCAGGGTAGGTTGGAATCTCATGCACTACGATACTGGGATCAATCCCCGACATTTCCTCGTAGGACCAGGTGAACACATCTCTAAATTCTTTGAAAATATCAGTATAGACTTGAATCTCATCAGGAGAACAAGTCACTCCCACGTGTATATTCTCAACGATCCCCAGCTTAATGGAGATGTTGATCGGGATGGTTTGAGTGATATTAATTAGGTTTCCCTCCGAAAAAACCTTGTGCATTAAGATGGGCGTTTAGAGAGGAGGAGTAGCAACCTGAGATGCATTACACTCTAGACAATCTGACATTGCCCCCAAGCTAGGCATGAAAGAGGAACGATGATGTCCATCTCCCCAAGGCAGCTCCTCGAGAGACATAGTTTCAATGATGGCTTCATCGGAAGGAAAATTCTCTTTAAGAGGATCCGACGAGTTGGCCTCGCCAAGCCAGGGGGATTGAGAATAGATGTCTAAAGCCATGCTCGAAGGAGCATGCTAAGGGGGTGGAGGATCAGATTCAACAACGATTTCATAGTAACTAATCTCTACTAGAGTTAAGGGCATCGATTCTCCAAACTCAAATACCTGCTCAGGTGTAGGGATGAGCCAGGGGTCATCAGTCCTGGAGATCATATTAACTTGAGCGGTGTGCGGTGGTGGTGCGGGAAAAATACCCATGAGGACGGGGTCTTTGAAGAGACCGGGTCCTATACTGTCAGGGGGATTCAGGATCTGATCCACGTATGGAACCTTGTTCTCGGAGGTGGAGGTGAAGAAGGAAAACTGATCCACCGTAATGATCTTGCCCTCGTGAGGGAACTTGAGAAGTCGAAAGACGGTGGACGGCACGCATAGCATGGCATGAGTCCAACTGCGACCGAGAAGTGTATTGTAGTTGAGCCTGGCATAGACCACTTCTACTTCTATGATGACAGTCTTCCCCTGTAAAGTGATCGCTAAACTCTTGAGAACACCCAGGGGTTTGGATTCCTGACCATCGAATGCCTCTAGGGCATTAGGAGACGATGAAAGGGCCGGAGAGCCAATGGCCTTCCAGCAAGCGGATGACATGACACAGGTAGAGGCACCTTCATCCACAACGGCCCTATGGATGTTAAGACCGTTGATCCCGACTTGAATAACAAGAGCGATCTGATGTGGAAGTCGCGGGGTGAAATTCTCTAAATCGAAGGTGAGAAGAATCGAATCGGCGGGATCAATGCCACAGATTGTAGACAATAAAACCTTTCGTTGCGAAGGAAAACTTTGAACAACTTCTAGTGCAGACATAGCAGAAGGTGTCTGTGCCAAATCCTCAACAATACTGTAGTGCTGAGCGGCACGGGCATTCGGATTATAAGAAGATATTCGTAAAACACCTTTAGAAGGTGGCGTCACAACAGGTTCAGGAGTAGGCTTCTCGATTTCCAACGAACCAGAGACAGATGGGGTAGGTGGTCCATCCACAACTGCCTTCCAAGGTGCCTGGCGCGATTCGTTGTAATCCTTCGAATGCGTAGCGATAGAGATAGGTGCGGTACCATTCATCATAAAAACCTGGGACCCAAATGGTGTAGATGGTGAAGGTTGTTCAACCATCTGGGTCTGCTTAGACGGGAATGGCTCTTTAAGAACTGCCAGAGTCCCTTTGGAGCCTTTGAGAAGTTGAGTAACTTTAGATCATTGTGGACAATCCTTGGTATAATGGTCTCCTTCACAAATGAGGCAGGGGTACTTCGGTTTACATCGAGAACCATCCTCAGTGCGAGATTTGGACTCTGGCTTTGGGGCGTCGGATTTTGATTTACCTTTGCCCTTCTTTTTCCCTTTGGAGGTTTTCTCCATAGGATTGGCCTGAACGGCGTTAACCTCTGTAGTTTTTCCAGAATTGGTTGGAGCAGGAGGAGCAGAATTATTGGATGAGTTGGACTTCTGCTTCCCATTCGAAGATTTCTTCGAATTCTGAGACACGGAACCAATGACACCATCCACCACTAGGGTAGGTGGAGCTTTAGAGGTTCCAGACCATGGAGCATCAGGCAAGATATCGTACATCATGCCAGACTATGAATATACCAGATCCAGATATTGGGCACGCGCTATGGCTTGTTCTTCATTTACACACGCTCCCATAGCAATATCTTGGGCAATTTTGTTAACAAAGGAGGTGGTAAACCAATGAGTCAGTATCTGATCAGGTATATGAAACTTGATCAGCCTACGATGACGTTTCCACTCATGAATGTAATCAGAAATGTGAGTGGCTTTGTCTTACTTCAAAGAACTCAGGAGGTGCGTCCCGACTTCATAGCGAACCGGTAACTGAAGGTGCGTCAGAAAAGCCATGGTTAAGGAATTGAAATCTTGGAAGATGCCACGGGATAACTTGATGTACCACTTAGCAGCAGCTCCAGTCAAAGTGCACTGGAAGAGGCGCAAACAAATTGAATCATCGACCCAAGAATTAGACGAACACCAAAGATGATACTTCATCACATGTGCTTGGGGGTCCTCCCCAGCTTTACCCTCAAACTTGGGGCAATCACCTGGTATCTTGGGAGGAACCGGAGGCCAATAAGGATTATGCAAAATCGGATCATTGGTCAATTTTGAAACATCCGGCAACTCCAAGGTGTCCAGGAATGACAATGGCGGATTGACCGGCATGCCAGGCCCGGGATGAGGACCGGTACCTGTACTCCACGCTGGTTGGGAATATCCTTGCCCCCATGGGTTCTGTCCCGTAGGATTATGACTGTAGGGGGTGTAGGTGGTATAACCAGACTGATTTCGCTGCTGGTAACCAGTGTGTGGGGCTTGATAACCAGAGTACGGACCCAAATTATATGTTGGCCCAGTGTAAGCAGCATTTGGATTTGGCTGCTGAGTATAGGTAGAACCGGGTTGATGAGGATAATACTAAGAGCCTCGGGGCTGGTTATAATTTGGTTGAGATTTACCATGAGGATAATAACCACCCTGAGGATGAGTCGGCTGTTGATAGGTGGAACCCTACAGAGCCTGATAACTAGGGCGCAGCTGTTGATTTGGCTGCGGCATCAAATAAATTGGCTGCTGGGTAGGGTTAATGGAATGAGCGAGCTGCCCTGAGTGAACAGGTTGACCCGGCTGAGCGGGTTGCCCTGAGTGAACAGGTTGACCCGGATAGACAGGTTGCGCCGGTTGCGTAGGTTAACCTGGATGTAAAGGAGCCCCAGGTTGTGCCAGATGGGCCGGTTGGCCTGGAGGCGGAACACCAGGTTGTACCGGATGGGCCGGTTGGCCTGGTGGAGGAATAGATCCAGGTGGTTGTTGGTAACTGGTTTGACCTGGAGCAGGACCATAGGATGGTCTCGGCTGATATGCAATGTTGGAAACAATAGGATACTTTTGTTGCATAGGTTGAGAAGGCTGGATTTTCCCCCCAGGACCATAGACCGGTCCTGGTTGGTACCCCAGCTGAGGCTGCACTGGTTGACCAGAAGGGTTGTAATACTATCCTTGTGGACCGTACGATGGCCCTTGCTAGCCCGCAGGATAGCCTTGCACGGGCTGCCCCTGTGGGTCATAAGGATAGCCAAGTTGGCCTGAAGGTTGGCCTTGGAAAGGTTGCCCTTGCGGGTTATAAGCCTAGTTATAAGGTAAACCTGGAGCATGGAGATGAGCCTTAGGGGTGGGTAGACGCAAAATGTCCCCGTGCTCATCATACTGACCTGGAAAAGCATACACGGGCATACCATCCTGTGCATAGTGCGAAAAATAAGAGCGGTTGGGATCTTGGGAGGATGGTCCAACCTCGTCGTTTGGATGTTGTAGAGACAACCGATACTCCTCCGGAGAAATGTTCTCCGGCATAGCAGTCGCTAAATAAACGTCTTCAGGAGGCGGCATAGCCCTTGCGGAGGGTGTCGTGACAGCGGGTACAGAGGCGACCACAAAGACAGTGGGTTGAATGGGTACAGAAGTGACGGGTGTCTGAGGAGACAACCCTGGTGAAGGAGCAGCCAGCCTCGGAGAAGGAGCTGACACTCCCATAGAGGCTGCGGCGGAAATGATCTAACCCAAGGACCTGTACCCTGGTGGTAATGAGGGACTAGATGACATAACAACTAGTTCAGATTTGTCTCCTGGAAATAATCTTCATGGGAAGAGTTGATAGTCTTCACCAGCCATTGGGATTTCCTCACCAGAATCACTCATGTTTGAGCCTGCCACTAGATCTTGCAATAGACGGTGAGGACTAGGAGGAAAGACAGCAGCTATAAAAGGCGAACCCGATGTAAGAGAAAGGAAATCATATCCTAATCTCAATTCAGACCAAGGGTCAGAAAAGGGCCAATTGAACTCAACTGGTCCCCCAAAGGGTTGCTCAGAAAGAACTCGTCCCCCATTAGGAAACTCGGAAATGATGGGTTGTTGTGGTTCAGCAGAGGATTGGGAAACCTCTGATGAATCGTCCGTATAAGGAGTACCAGTAGACGAAGCCGAGGGTTTTGCCACTGTGGCAGAAACGACAAGAGAAAAATATCAAACACACACACGGGCTAAAAAAGAGTCAAGAGACATGATCAAACGATCAACAAGCAGAATCTAACAAGGTGTGTGATCGTGGGTGATTAATTTTTTACCACATTGAAAAATGATAAACTTCACCGTTTCATGTTTTAAGAGTCGATAAACGGTCAAAAAGGTGACTCTATATCTTTCATATTTGACACAAGCGTGAAAGGACAAGCGCTTGGTGATCCTTTCAAATTTAGGGAGTCAGAAAAGATCAAATGACTACTTAGGAATACTAGGCAAAACGGTGTGCCAAATAACCGTGAACTGTAATATACACCTTGGTTTCATTAATGAAAGAGAAATCAACCAAGGACTTTCTGTATGTGCAGGCAATCTCCCTGAATGCTGTGTCCGGTGTATCACGGGTATAGGGCGGCAGACTCGGCTTCCTATGGATAAAGGATTGAAACCTAGTGGGGTCTCCCTTTATATACCCAACGGTACGGGGAGCACAAGTCCGTACTAGTGATGTTTAAAGCCAAGAGGCGAACGACAGCTACTAGGTTTTAAGACACCGGAACACGTGTCTAGCCTAGACTTCTAAATGTGTTTCGTTAGATTTCAATGCTGCCTTAGTGTAAATTGAGTAAATTTTAAAGTTTATCTTCAATTACGTTTCAGTTTTCAGGCCCTAACGAATGTGATGTCTCAAAAATCTCCTAAATGCAAAACTACATGCCACAATATATCATTTTGTTCGATTAAAGCTAGCCACAGAAGAGTCAAGAGTTTTTTACACAAACAAAATGATCGGAAGACAATCAGTGATATCTCTAATGCAGCTAATGAAACTAAAAACTTTTCTTTCAAAGTCACTAATTACTAATAACATCAAAAAGATTTTAATTTGCACTAATCAACCAAAAGCAAAAGAGATTTTTTTATTTTCAATGTTTGAGAGCTAGATGCACTAAACAAACCGAAAACAAATGAGAAGCAATTTGAGAAATGATAATAAGAGAGCAAAAACAAGCAGATTTCACTCAATGGCACAAACAATCAGATCTCAAATTGACCAAAAGTCTCTCAAAACCAAGAAAAGTCCCAAAGACACTAATGAGCCGTGTAATCTAGGCCCAAAATGAAGCAAAGCGAAATTCGAATGAAAACGAAATCAGTCACTCAAAAAGCGCAATAAAATGATAGACAACTGTCAAACGAATGCAAGGAAGCAATCCCAAAGTCGACTGAACGAATGAAAACCAAAAACTCCCAAGGGAGGCTCGACTCACAAAAGCACCTAGATGCCCTAGGGCTCGAATGCAAAATCGAAAGAAATAGGCAAACAACCAAAGGATGGAGGTTACAATCAGTCAAACTAGGCTCCATTGCACTCAAACAGCCGAAAAAACAAGATCAAAATCACAAGTCAGTCCCAGAAAGCATAAAACACAGCAAACCCTAATAGCTCACAGGATTGGCGCGACTGTGAGCTTGAAATTAGTGCCAGAAAGGCAATGGCGCGGGTGATACACAAGCAACCTGCGCCAATGGGCGCGACTGTCACACTGAAAAGCGCGCCAGCCGAGTTTACTATGGGAAAATGAAAAACAAGCAATCTCAGACACAGAAAAGTGATGACAAGGCTAAAACAAAGCCAAACAAATAGAAAAACCAGTCCAAAGAGCTGACCAAGCAAGCAAGGCCAAGAAATTGACCGAAAAGAGAAGACAATACTCCAAGTTGTTCAGTCCGTAAACTAAACCGGAGATTGACTGAAGCAGCGTTGATCTACTCCGCTAATGCAGAGCAAAAGCGTTTCGAAGGCTATCTGGCTGCACTTCAGGCTCCGTCTATAGCTTACAAATCAAACAACAAGCTGAGTCCCCAGTGGAGTCGCCAAATTGTTGAAGAGGTAAATCCCCTCTGCGGACAGAGGCGATCCCTACTAGCCCAGATCGGGTCTAGCAACAATCAAACACGCTACAGTGCAGGTTCCTAATTGTAAATAAACCAACTTGCGAGGAAGGCTTACCTGGAATCCAACGTTGTCGTTTGTAGAAGAGGTGGTGCTCCCATTCCTTTGCCCTGGCAGATCACAATCCTCACGATCTCCGTGATCGGACACCTGCACATGCAAGAAACAACACAAACGCAAGCATAAAATCCAGTATATACAACTATATGTCAGTCAAAGAGGACATAACTCATGAACATGATCAAGAACAAGAGTGGAACCATAACCAATAGTCGCTTATCATTAATGAGTCAAAAGAAGAATACAACCATAGCTTTGACGCAGCACTCTCCTTTGGCAGGTCGTCAGCAAAACATGTCTCAATAAATCCTGTCAAGGATGGGACAAGCCTCTCTCTCCAGATACTTGACAATAGTCTCCTTGCTTTGATTTGGCCTTAAGGGAATCAAGAAGGCTCTTGCAGCATAAGGATGTGAAAGGTCTTGGGAACTAGCTTGCAAAGGAGATGAGCAAGATTTTATAGATGGAGGAAGGGGAGTTGGGATCCCTATAATTATGGGATTGGCCCTATCATCAAGGAAACTTCCATGAGAGATGGCAAACCACTTCCTCTCTATGGAAATCCGTAGCCAAACCTCCCAACTCAAGATAGATATCAGTCCAGGAATTTGTTAGGACGAAACTTCCGCCATTTATTTTTAAAAAACACCTCTTAATATGGTTGGCGCAGGTGCGGCTCTATGACAGAGCGCCAATTGGTGCGCCCTCTTTGGAGGATTTCCCCCCTTGGCACGAGGGCTGAACTGTAGAACCGCGCCAATGGAAAAAGAGCTATTTTTATGGTTTTTTGCAGGGAGATGTCTTCAGGGCAATGAAAGCTCATCTTCAGAGGGATGCAATGAAAGTATTTTCAAGTCTTGTCTCTGCTCACAGGTCACGGAATGAGCCCTCCAATGTGTGGGATGGGGAATGGTAGGGATGGTGACAAATTGCTGTGTAACACATAGGGAAGAGTGAATAGCTCTCCTTAGCACTTGCACCAATTTTTCTATCACCAAGGAAACATTTAAATGTCAGGGATGCGGTGAGCGTCACATGTTGTGGGACTTCGCACACAAAACTTGTACAATTCAGAACATTCAAGCAGTGCAGGAAGCAACCACAGTGAATGACATTTCCCGAAACATTCCACGGATTAGTGTAGCATAAGAAGACAGACAGGCTGAGCACCAATACACCATGATTTAAATGGAAGGTATCATTTCTAACCAAACTGTATATGTTTTAATTGATCCAGGATCTTGTTTAAGTTATATCAGCCCCCATATAGTCGAAAAATGTAATTTAAAAACAGAAAAATTTCAGCACTCTTGGCTGGTACGGTTGGCTACAGGGAGAAAGTGGAAGGTCTCACATAAACTACCAAAAAATTCTATAAATTTAAGTGCATACAATAATAATTTCAAGTTAAACATCCTTCCTTTAGGGTCTTATGATCTCCTAATTGGAATGGATTGGGTGGAACAACAGAAAGAAATAGTAAATTGCTTAGAAAAGTAGTGATTTGCATTGATGTTATAGGAAAATATGTGGTATTGAAAGGGAAACCAAAGCCTGTGTCTATTAGGCAGATTTCTACATTACAATTGAAACAGACAACAAGGAAATCTTGTCCAGTATATGTTGTCCAGATGGAATATTTGGAATAGGCAACAGAAAATGAATTTGTAGAAATCTTACCTGTAATCAAGGATTTTCAGGATGTATTTCTTGAAGAAATTCCTTAACTTCCCCCTCAAAGAGACATTCACTTTTCTATTGAACTGGAACCAGGAGCTACCCTAGTTTCCCAAACACCTTATAGAATGAGTACTACTGAACTATTATAACTGAAATTTTAGTTACAGGAATTCATAGACAAAGGGTATTTTAGACCGAGTGTGTCTCCATGGGGAGCACCAGTTTTTTTTGTTAAGAGGAAGGATGGAACCTTCCAGATGTGTATAGATTATAGATAGTTAAACAAGTTAACCATCAAGAATTGGTACACTCTTCCACAAATAAACGACTTGTTTGATCAAGTAAGGGGCACAACCATATTCTGAAAAATAGACTTGAGAACTGGATATCATAAACTCCATATTAAAGATGAATATATCCATAAGACAAGCTTCTGAACTCGATATGGACATTATGAGTTTGTAGTTTTACCCTTTCAACTCACAAACGTCACAGCTACTTTTATGTGTCTCATTAATAGTGTTCTACACAAACATTTTAATAATTTTGTGTTAATATTCATATATTCTATTCTATTTTACTCCGAAAACAAAGAGGAACACTAGGAACATCTTAGAATAGTGTTGAAAACACATAGAGAACACTAGATGTATGCAAAGATCAGCAGGTGTGAGTTTTACAAACCCAAGATTCAATATCTGGGACATGTTATTTCCAAGGAAGGATTGGCAGTAGATCTGGAAAAGGTACAAGCAGTCTTAAATTGGCATTTACCCACCAATTTACCAACAATATAATCATTTATGGGTATTACTAAATATTACCGCAGTTTTGTGGAAGGCTTTTCCACATTGGCCTACCCCATCACATCATCATAGAAAAAGTGAGTGAAATTTGAGTGGATAGCCAAGTGTCAAGAGAGTTTGAACAACTGAAACAAAAATTAACTACTACACCGATCCTAAATTTTTTTGATCCAACTAAATATTTTTTTGTGTGTACTCATGCTTTTATATAAGTTTTGGGAGGATTATTGTTGCAAGAAAATGTATTAATATCTTATGAGTCTCGGAAATTGAAGAAACATGAGCAGAATTATGCAGTATATGACCTGGAATTGGCCACTGTCATAAATGCACCAAAAATGTGGAGACACTATATGTTGTGAAAGAAAATTGTATTAATGAAAGGTCATATAATTTTAAAGTATTTCTTTAGCCAACCAGATATAAATGCAAGAAAAGCAACATGGTTTTATTTCCTTAGTGAATTTTATATGGAAATTAAACACATAAAATGGAAGGAACATTGAATTGTTGATGCCTTAAGTAGACATTCTCATCAAGTTTTAGCATATACAGGGAGTAGTGTAAAATTTTATGTCTAAGAACAAATTTATGAAGTGTTATCGCAAGATCCTCAATATGTGAAATTGCAAGAAAAATCACAGTAAGCTGAAATTTTAGGATACACTACAAATCAGAAAGGATTGACAAGGCACAAGAAGAGGTTGTATATTCCAAATATATCCACCTTAAAACATGAAATCTTATACGAGTACCACAAGAGACCTTATTTATGTCATCCAGGTTATCAAAAGATGGTGACAGCCTTGCGAAAAACCATGTTTTAGCAGTAATTAAGAAGGGGTAGCTGATTACTTGGCAAGGTGTTTAGAGCACCAACCAGTTAAAGTAAAACATCAACATCCTGCAAGTTTATTGAATCCTCTCCCTATTTGAGAATTGAAGTGGGAAGTGGTATCAATGGACTTTATTATACGACTTCCATGTACCAAGTACCAACTTTATTCAATTATTGTGGTGGTGGGCACATTAAAAAAATAAATATAGCTTTTGCATGTCCAACCCAGTTTTGGGATAGCACAAGTGGCCAATGTTTTCATGAAAGAAATTTTTAAACTCCACAGAGTACCAAATATGACTATATATGATAGGGATGCAAAGTTTAGATCGTCTTTTTGGAAAACATTGTTTGGAGGAATGGCGACAAAGTTGAACTTCAGTACAACTTACCATGCTCAAATAAATTGACAGACAGAGAGAAAAAATCAAATATTGGAGGACATGATTCGCATGTATGTGATGGATAGACCCACCAAGTGGGAAGATTTTTTGCATTTGGTAGCATTTTATTAAAATGAGTCCATTTGAAGCTTTGTATGGTAGAAAATACCACACTCCACTTAGTTGGAGTCAACCAGAGGACAAATTGGTAATACATGAGATGGAGCGGATTGTGAAACAATTCAAAAAAATATTAAAGCAGCTCAAGACCGTAAGAAGGGTTATGCCGATAAGAAAATAATTCACAGAGAATTCATAGTTGGAGATCATGTGTACATAAGAATTAAACCTCGAAAAAGTACCTTGCATACTGGTAGTTGTCATAAGTTAACACCTTGAAACTGCGGACCCTTTAAAGTTTTGGAGGGAGTGGGCCTAATCGCTCACAAATTGGCTCTACCTAGTCATATTAAAGTTCAAAATGTTTTTCATGTTGCATTGTTGAAGAAATATGTACATGAATCTTCTCACGTGGTTGACTGGACTATGATACAGGTGGAAACATAATGAGAATTTATTCCATAACGACTTCGTATATTGGAAGGGGAAGAAACCATGCTCCGGAATAGAACAACAACTTCGGTGAAGGTGTAGTGAAAACAATTTTCACCTAAGGAAGCTACATGGGAGCGGGAAGAGAGTATAAAGGAATCATACCCAAATTTAATCAATGAATAAGAAGAAGTTATTTTTCAAGTTAATAAATAATTATGGAATTAAAATAAATGTGTAAAGTCAGAGTAATGGAGACCAAGAATTCTTGTCCACAAGGATGGACTAGAATACCAAGAATTTCCCAAAACTTTCCAGAAATCCTTGGAAAAAAAATTAAATAAATAAATTTTATTAGATGGGACAAAAATATCTAATAAAATCCTTATTAAAGTGAAAATTTACAAAGAAGAGGTAGGAATAAAATAGAGTTGACAAAAATCTACCTTTAAAATAATCATTTGTGGAAAAACTAAAAGAAAAGGCTAGGCTATGGGAAAATACATCTCATAATAATGTGACGTCGATATGGAAACAAACCTAGGGAAATAAGGCTTAAATAAGCCATCAATAGTGTAACAAAGGGGTTGTCTACACTGGGGAAGAATACGTCTCTTCTTGGGAGAGAGTTGTGGAGTAAGATTTTTGTTGGGAGGAGAACCACATTACATAGTGGTATGTGATTCCTATGATTTTTCACTATATGGCTATCATGAATTTCCAATTCTGTTAAATTGATAGAGACTGAGAATGAATGTGAAATTATAAATCGATGACTGATACGAGGAATATATATCTATCGAATTTTATTAGTAAAGGGACTACTAAAATTGGTTTTATAGAGTTAAATAAGTATTCATCTGTGTATTGTACAATTTCCATTTTATTATGTGTATTTAAAAATTCCTCAATTGTAATTAAATATAGTTAAGTCTCTATTCCTGTTACACATGTTTAGGAACTTGTATTAGATAAGCAGTTAGCATATCTATAACCAGTAAGGGGTCTAAATTTGATGTTTATTAATTAGTCTAAGAGTAAAAACTAATTGTAAATTATTTGCTAGTATTCATCTAAACTTGTTTGAAAGAAATATATAATTTGACAAGATGGTTTAAACCATTGTAATGATCCTAGTTATCCTATCATAAAAATTTAAAAGAAGATGATATAAGTTACAACAAGTAATATAAACCAGAGAAATAACTATATTCTGAGAAATAAAACCTAGATATTAAGCAAATGGAAAATTTAGATCAAAAAAATATATATGGAAATTTAATGTATACATAGATATATTGATACAACTTCACAGTATATGAAACATAAAGAAAATCATGGTCAAACGTCATATACCTAAAATGTAGTTATCAATCCTCTTATAAATATTATAGTACTTTAACCAATTTGGAATTTATACATTGATATTTGAAGAAATATTGTTCATACCAATATGGTCTTAAAATGAAATTTACAAAGTTGCATAATTTAGCTACATGTCCTACAACTCGAAACGGTGCCACAACCGACCTAAGAAAGGATTAATTTTCTATTAGTTCCAGTTGAGAAGGGGACTCAAGAACTATTAAATTATTTATGATGATGATAAACCTGCAGAAGAACCGATTAAAATTAGAATATAAAGTAAAATTAGATTTTAATATCTGTATATGAAAATAAATAAATATCCATAAGAAATGAAAAGTATATTAGTTGAAGCTAATATTTGTCGGTAACTCCATCGTTCACCTGCAAGGTTGCATATACAATAAGGAAGATGTAATTAAGATGAAAATTAGCTACAATGGAATAATAATTCAGAATATGAATTAGAAATGAGTAAGAAGTGAACTAACCTGAAGGAGATTCACACGGGTACATGCGACTACATGTCAGTTGAATGAAATAATCTGGGTAAGAGGTTACCCATATTAGACCTAAAAATTTAATGGAGGGAACAAATTCTGGAATAAATACTTGTTAATTGTGAATTGATGAAACAAGAAAAAAAAATGAAAATAGAGAATGTATAAATGCAAACCTCACGATCAGCGTAGGCTTTGTGAAGAGACTATGTATGACATTTATGATAGATTACGCATACTTCAACAATTTATAAATAAGAAATAAGGCATTGAAAATATCTACATGTCTATTATGCTTAAAAACCCTTTTGATTGAGAAAAATTATGAACCATTAAAATCTAAGTAGAGGAACCTCAGAATATATTTCACAATCATAATTCATAACAACAACATGGAGAGTAATTAGAACTCATTTGAATCCCAAGAAGAATAAAGAATGAAGAAACCGATTTTGCTAAGAGTCTTTGCATACAAAGAAAAAAGAGACCACGAGAATGTATGCAATTACATTAAACCTATATCAATTGATATATAGGAATAAAATATATTTATATCGTATATTTATATCGACGTTATTAAGAATTAAACATTATAAATATGTCAATCAAATAATGATTAGGGTTAAGGACTCACTCTCATACCCATAAATTTCTAAACTTATGTAAAAATGAAATTTGGACATTTTCACTTATCTCTGCCTCATATACAAAGGTACTGTGTAGAATAGAGGCTAGAACAAGAAACACATAATTCACATAAATTTCGAATTCTATTAAGGAATCATTAGAACAAAAATACAAACGTTGTATAAACTAAATAAGTCTTATATGTAGCATGAGCTTTAAGATGTAAAATTTATGAACAAACACGTTGTTTAGAACATCTTACGTCGTAAATAACATCACAATTATGTTACACTGTACACTAAGTACCTTGAAGAAAAATTAAAATGATAAAATGAAGATGAGGACATAACTATCTTTATACGAAAATTCCAAACCAGAAGGTCGCACTACACGATAAATTTTTAAATTAAATGAAATAGAAAAAGGGGTTGTGGAATTAAATACAATTATAGTGATCTGCAAATCCCACTTTCAATCAATTAACTAAAGGGTAATATGACCAACATATTATTATCTTACCCCGACCAAACTACAAAATTCTGGTGTGTGAATGGATATGGAAAAATTCATACATAAATTGAATAGATATAATGTAACCAAACAGAGATACCTTGTGTGAGAGCAGGTTACAAATAAAACCATTTAATTCATGAGAGGTATGAAGCTAAAGGGAATAACCAAATAAGTTCCGATTATATAAAGGTCCATAAATAACTAACTGGCTCATAATTCAATACCCCAGGAAAATTTGGGGGTTTTAGAACTTA
This sequence comes from Pinus albicaulis, assembly GCA_034641835.2. Lineage (NCBI taxonomy): Eukaryota > Viridiplantae > Streptophyta > Pinopsida > Pinales > Pinaceae > Pinus > Pinus albicaulis. The sequence goes on from CM076569.1 coordinate 526,925,122, forward strand.
AAACAGAGATTAATACTCAAACAAACTCATTTCCCAATTACATCGAGAATAGCATCTTCGAAATGTGGCACAAAATCCTTCATTGTTCAGAAACGGGATGCGTATGAACTTACATTAAGGTTGAAGTTTGGTCTAAGTGGTGGAATGGGGGAGGAAGCCATTGCGATGTCAAAATAAGGTAAGTTCTTTAGCTTCTTACAGAGGATAACAAGTTATATCTGCACACATAAATCGATAAAATATTAACCATGGAATAATATAATTCTGTAATTTTGCAAACCATTGACATGTATAAGTACAAAGTTCCTTATCAATGATTATTAATGAGTCAATGGAAGCTTTTAGCACTATTCCTACAATAGTAAATGAACCACGATTAATTAGAACCCTTAGAAACTGCAAAAAAGTCAAATTCTACAAAAATAAAATAAAAAATGAAATGGAAAATTTGAACCTGAGGATGAGTAGGCAGAAAATTCTAAAATTGGTCATAGAGGAAATTCCAAACCCTCAAAATCTTTGAAGAAATTCACGTACAGTAGTTGAACCAAATAACTCTTTGGTGTAACATAATGATAGCTCTATGGTCTAAACCATGGCAGATCATATTGACCACTTTCATGCTGGAAAAATGAAAATGCAGACCAGAGACCAGAGCGACCGCATAGTAATCGAAAAAACGACAAATGAAAAACCAGGGAGGGTAGTCCAAACCCTTAGGGTATCTTACAAGAGATCTCAACCGTTAATCTTTGTGCTATATCCACAACATACATGTGGAGTCTCGAAGGTACCAGGATACCATGTGAGGCCCACATGAATGGGCCGCGTGGAGGTCTATTAGAGGGCCAATGTTGTAGGTGGGAAATGGTAAAATGAAACAATAATTAATATCATAAACCATTCGTACATACCTTAGTTGTAAGTATTCCTCCAAAATTGGTGATAAGATAGATATAATAACATTTTGTCATGAATATGTTAAGAGTAATGGTATACAAATTTAGTAAGTAAGGATCATGGTAATGGTGGGTTACATTAATTTGAAAAAATAAAGTAATTTAAGTTAGGAGTACAGGATGTTAGAGGTAAGAGATAATCATATGATATATATCTATTAAGGGATAAAAATGGATATGGTTATAAATGCAAAGACATAATGAAGAAGAAGATAAGAGTTTAGGTAGGATGACAATGGTTTTAAATGTAATAATATAAGGAGGAATAAAACAAGGATCTGGGTAGGGTGAAAAAAGAAGATTATAATAGTTCATAACATGAAAGTGGACTTATGAAATGCAGTGTAGGAGGAAAATAAAGTAAATTCAATTTTAGTAGAGATAATGTTAAGAGGATCAGTATTTAATTAAGTGAAGTGTACAAAGCCATATTTTCTTCAACACACTTGCTAACCCATCCTCTGTCCTTTGTATGGCAGACATATGATTAGTAAGAACCTCCATTGTAGATGTAAAACTTGAAATAAATTTATTAAATTTTATTTGTAATTTAGTGATATTTTGTGTAGCTAATGCACTTGTTTAATAAACCACCTTTTTATTCCCCTTTGATTAATATACTTTTTGGAAATAAGACTTAACATACACCTTAAAAAGTAGAAAGAAATCCTATCCTACAAAAAGTTAAAATAAAATTAAAAACCTTCACAATGACCTAAAAGAAATCCATGATAATTAGATAAGAGCACAAGGATTTACTTTCAGCTCACATAGTTCTCCAAGATGTTAATAAATGCTAAGAAAAAATTGAGAACCATTTAGAAAGAGATCTACCACATGCACCTATATTCCTATGAATTTGGGCCCTTTGTTCCTATCAATCATCCATAAAATGAGTAGAATACGGCCTTCCATCTTGATGGATGTTGGAAATTTATATACTATATGCCTACTATCCTTTCCTATATATTGTAAAAGAAAATGGGAGACCCTCCATTTTTTTGCCAAACTTTCCTATTATGGGTATTTTTTAAACACTTAATGATTGAATTCATTGAACATCATTTACCACTTCCCATCATAATATGCATTAAATTCATTAATGTGGTAAGTGCAATAATACATAGATCTATATTACAGAGAATACATTAATATGACTACTTTTCATAATGCTTATACCTCGATATGCCTTGTGAATTTTATGGACATAATGATCCCATACAAGTATCCTTTGTACATCCTCATGAAAGCCACACTAGTGATATTAGGAGGAGATGGATAAAACTAATGAAGATATATGTTAAGTCCGTGATTGAATCTACATGATATTTTCCAATTTATAAAGGTAATATAGAGGAAAATCATTACTCTAGACATTTTCATACCAAATTTTCCTAATTTCAATTCATGAACATATATTGCCATCAATGGAACGAAAACTATATTGTTAAAGGATTTCATAATATAATGATAACAAATGCAAGTTCAACTGAATCGACATCAATGAATATCCTACTCCCAAGGATTAAAATACACAAACTTCATGATTCCTTCCTTCATTCACATGCTTAACCCCAAGAGATTTTTCAATCAGGATTTTTGAATTCCCTTAGTATACATCTAGTGTGTAAAACCATCTAATCATCCATGCTTTCAAACAAAAGAAGGTTTGACTTAGAGCCTATACTTATGGGGCCTTATCACAAGCAAAGGTTTAGTCCACCTCATTATGGCGTATGATGAAATTACACTTGTCCATTGATAGAAATGTTCTCAAATCTAGATTAATCTCCTTTAAAACATATTTTCATCTTCTTGGTTATTCTATTGCCAGACATTATACACTAAAGAGGAGAGGAATGGAAATTGAATAGGGAATATCATTTTATTTTCATTATAAGATCTACCTTACCTTTATTGGAGAACTTCCTACCACAATGTGGGGTATTCTAGTCCATGAATCCCCAATAATTACTATATTAAACAAATTGTGAGCATAGGCCAGAGCTAAGACTTGGAGGATCTATCGACATTTGCCTAATTATTGGAGTCCTTTCACAATTTCAATAAATAACATATTTTAATTTTTCCAATGAAGCTAAGCATAGTCTCGAATCTCCATTCCGACCAAGCCCCACACCTAACACCCCTAATCAGACTTATATATATATATATATATAACAATGTTGATTAAACAATCAATAATCAAGTAAATTTTGTATGAGGAAATCATACCTACTACCATTTCCTTAAAAATGGATTGTTTAGTTAATTAAATTTTGTAAGACTAGCGATTGCACACAGAAAACACACGAATAATATTTCTATTACTCTATATCAAATCACATGAATACATCACAATATTTATAGTGTTGCTGAGATCCAACCACTTCTAAATATGAATAGGGAGGTTGAGATATTCTCTCAACATCCACCTACAGATCTGCGACTAATTCTAATATGAGTATGGAAGAATTATCTTCCAATTCTCCCCTTTAATTCTTACATACATATCATAACAATAAAAATTATCTTAGTCTCACTGGTCTTCATCAGCAACTCTACCCACTTTGTAGCCTTTTGGATTCCGCTCTTTTTTCTTCACATCTTCGAGCTTACCTTCCAACTGATTTAAACTACACCTGCTTCTGACCAGCAATGTTGAATTTGTAAGATTAAAAATTTTTGACACCCCCGAAGAAGAGTCTCGACACTGAACTACCCTATTGAAATATTTCCATCTATGAAATAACCCCGAAGAATAAATTTCAACAGTCATAAAGGAAAATATTCTAGGTACAGAATATGATCAGTGATCAATCCTACAAAGTGACCTTTTCCCACACAAGGATCTCATTGTATAACCTGTAACCGATGCTCTTGAAGCCCGAAGCACAACAAGACCCATCAGCATATAACAGATTCTCACAATCACATTAGCAATACATTCTCTCAGCACCAAAGAACGTCAAGAATCACTAATTTAGATTATGATAATGTTCATTGATTGGTTCTACAATATAAAAAAATTACAATCAAACAAACAAAAAATGATTCAATATAGCACATTCTTCTTATGAGCTCACATCAGATCTTCATAAAGAAAGAAAAAAAATCCAACATAACCCAGATCAATCTCACAGAATTAGTGTATACATCGATCCAAACAAAACAAACTTTCCAGATCGATCATACACACATCCAACAATTTCAGAAATTGGATATTCGTTCCATCGTAACCTCAGAAAAAATGCATGGATCTATCTATGACTTGCCTCAAACCTTCGTTGACCATGCGCTGCTCATTCTCCAAATCTTCTTCAAATACCAAGACTCTTCTTCAAATCTTCGATTGCAGTCCAGCAAATCATCTTATTCTCCTCCACCTCTTTTTTTTTATCATGCATTCACGCTTCAATTCAATGAAATTAGTCTTACTCCTGCTTGGTCTGTATGTCGGCGTAGAGCTCTGGGCTAAAAAAAAATTCAGACATAATATTTTCGAAGCACTTTGGCACCAGGTCTGGTGAGAGACCCAGAGAGTTTAGATGCTCCTGATATATCCCGAAACATGAGACAGTAGTGGCATAACTGGGAAACTTGAACACAGATGCATCTTTCAAATACTGAGAAAATCTTATGTCAACCAAGCTCTGCAACGTTTGGCAATAATCGGCTTATTCCAATATGTTAATGTGAGGAACAATCTGATGCCCTGCAGAAACCAAACTGGATTCTGGCATTTCAATAGACCCGTGATGCACAGTTGAACCATTGGACAACAAAAGAGTCGAATCGAAGAGCTCCAGGATTCAAAATCCAGGCTGATGAATGCTCAAAATCACAGTCCTCCCTTGCAATTCCGCCATGGATTTCAGAATTTTCATGATCTTTAAAGCTGGAAAGCTGTTGAGACGAGATGTGGGTTTATCAAGCAATAAAACCGCCAGATCGTGAATTACGTTCACTCCAATTGAGACTCGCCTCCCTTTCTCTGCCTCGCTATGCCTGCGAGAGTAGAGCCTCAGATTGGCACTGAACATGAGAGTTTTATGGACTGTAAGAAGCAGGAAAAGCGCATCATCTTGTGTGAAAAATCTCAATATTTTCTAAAATTTCTCGCTGTTCATGGGCTGATGATTAACCAACAAACTCTTTGTTGCACTGCAGTTTTCTCTTTCTGATCCAGCGAACGGATCCTAATCACGCACAAAAAAATAAAATAACAAACACACAAAAAAATTTCACCCAGAAAATAAATTCACTAAACTATCTACTCTCCTACATCATTGCTCTCACATCTTCCTGGCCATCCCGTGAGGGATTTAAGCCAGTAAAGGCTCTGATACCAAATTAAAGTTTGTAAGACCAGCCATTGCACACAGAAAACACACGAATAATATTTCTATTACTCTATATCAAATCACATGAATACATCACAATATTTATAATGTTGCTGAGATCCAACCACTTCTAAATATGAATAGGGAGGTTGAAATATTCTCTCAACATCCACCTATAGATCTGCGACTAATTCTAATATGAGTATGGAAGAATTATCTTCCAATATAGTTTACCTATATTCTTTATAGAATTTATTCCTTTCTATTTTAAAGAATGGTTATTTTTAAAGAATGATTTGTTAGTTTCTCTTAGTTAATTAAAAATGGATTGTTTAGTTTACCTATATTCTTTATATAATTTATTCCTTTTTATTTTAAAGATTAGTTATTTTTAAGGAATGATTTATTAATTTCACTTAGTTAATGTTATTTTACTTCATTTTACTCCATCATTTAACTCTTTTATAGTATCTCAGTTTGCACCAAACATTATTTTTTTGGGTTATTTGTTAATCTTCCTTATTTATATATTTTTCTTACGTGAACTTATATATGTTTTGGAAATTTTTGTATTAAAATAAGGGACAAGTATGTTTCTTAAAGATATATTTTAATAGAAATTATTCTATTTATAAATTTAATTCTTTAGATAGGTTAAAATTTTATTTTTATGGTTAAATAATAATAATTTTCTAATAAATAAATATAATTTATAAGCTAATATTGATTATATATGTTTTTATTTAAGTTTTATGGGATTATTTTTGAAGAGAATATTATTTTATGGTTTCAAACTTACATTAAAAAAACATAACGATGAAGATAGGTTTAGGAGATATCATTTAATTGTGGGAAATATTGTTACTTTTGTAATCATGAAATATTAATGTTGCAATAATAATATTGATATCTTACGTTATTTCGTTGAATTAAAAAAAGTTGTTTGACACCATCTCTAAGATAAATTTATGGGAGAGGCTAGAAGAGAAGATGGTTCCTCTCCAGTTGAGGTTTTTTGTAACATGGTTGTACGAGAATGTTGTTACTAATCTCTGGACCATGGATAATTGGTTGGAAGAATTTAAATGCAATATAAGAGTCAAAAAATGATGTCCCTTGTCCCAAACTCATTTTTGGATTTACAATGATAATCTATATGAATATTTAGAAGATATAGGTTGTGCTGGCCCCACAGTCACAGCTAATGTCATTTTTCTCCTCCTTAATGCTAACAATATTATTGTTTTAGCAATGACCCATTACTGGAAAACAACTAAGAATCATCCAAGGTTCCTACTCTAAGGTACATATTACTGATAATACTAACAAATCTCAAGTCATGATAATAAAATCCAAAGGGAATATGCTTCATACTTTCATACATAAACTAATTGCAGGCAATTCCTTCATTCCAATGCCTTGAAATTAACATCCATCACAAACTTAGTTGGAATTGGATAGCATTGAGAAAAGGATTTAAATGAATGACGGAAAGCTTACTATGGGCTTGAAAGAACTTATAACTCAATATAGAATTGGATATGACATTATAAAAACTCCTATGTTCTCATTTCTCCTATTATTTTGTATGGATGTGAGATTCGAGGTTACAAAATATTTAGAGAGTCGTGGAGGAAGATTTTAGAAATATAAGTTCAACAAATCTAAAATAAATTTATAACATATAGTATCAGTATTAAAATGAATACTCCCTACTCTATCCTCCAAATGAAGAAAGTCATTTCACATTGAAATAATGTTTTTAAATATGTGTCTTATGTGCAAAAATTAGTTATACAACATATAAGTCAACATATTTACTAAAATTTCTTCAAACTATATCCAAAACCCCACTTTCGGCTCAAGCAAGGATGTCATAGGGATGTTGAGTCTTAGCTACAACATTAGGGTATAAAAAAAGGAAACAATTTGTAGAATGACGATATTATTGAAAATATTATACTTCAAAATTGAAGGAGAAATTGTGGGGCATTAAAGAGTTAGAGAGGAAAAAGAAACTAAGATATTATAAGGAGGTGACAAACACCAATCTCTAAAATAAAAAAATATGTATCGGTCTTAGCTAGTGTTAAGAAGAAAATGAATACGGTTGAGATAAGAATTATTTTTCATGATATCTAAAATGAAATTATGTGTTGGGAAATTTCCAAAACACTATTGGATGAAAGAGTTTGTCACATTTGCAACACTAAAAAGGTCGAAGATGGAAAGCAGTTTCTATTAGATTGTCCATCCTATACTCATTCAATTTAATGTTATAAATATTTTTCACATTACTAACTTTCTAGACATTTTAAGTCAACAAAACTATAATGATCTTGGAATACTTCTCTCATTTCTTTTATATGATAGAAATAAAATGATAGATATTAGAATTTTGTGATCCATATCATAGATGAGAATGTCTTTCGGAATAATTGCATCATGAGGATTGGGTCAAATAAAAAAACATGTTTCGAACCAATTAATGTTGTTCATCCTCGGGAGAAAGCTGAAAAAATAAGTCAAATATATATACTAAATAGAAAGATGCATCAAGTTCCAGAGTTGGCTGTTTGGAATTAGTTATTCAATTAATTATATTAATATATGATTATAAATTAGTTGTTTGGAAACTAGCCGAGTTGAAAAAGAAAAAATAAAATAAAAAATACCTTTCGAACCAAGTAATGTGGTTCCTCCTCAGGACAAAGGTGAAATAACCAATCAAATCTATAGAATAAATAACAAAGATACATAAGGTCCATGGTTAGCCATTTGGAATTAGTTATTAAATTAATTAAAGTAATATATGATTGTAAATTAGTCTCTTATCTTCTTAATGTCTAGTAAAACATATAGGTCTTAATGAGTGTTAATCATCATCATATTAAGAATTAATCATTAACTTACTATTTCTTAATTAAAAATAGTATTAATTCATTATTAAAGTATATATTTTCAAAAATTAATTAACTAATACTATTAATTATATTAAACTAGTTGACCCTAGAGGTCCATTCTACAACCCAATATGACTAGACATGTAACACGTGTAAGTTTGTTCGTGCCTAAGTGCCCTTTTAAAATAAAAATAAAATTAAAAATTATGTTCTAAATAGAAAAATAATGTGAGCTATAATTAAAAAAATATAAATATGTTGTAAATTAATTAGAAGTAAAAAAATATTTTAAAAATATTTTTAACAAGAGATTTAAATAAACTCTCTGAAAATCAATGTTAACTAACTTGAATTATGTTTTTATGGTTATATTTCTTATTTGGTCTCATATATACTCTTTTAGCATTTAAAAATAAAATTTAAACAATAAAAAATAAAACATTGTATTTTGCGTCTAAAAAAAATTATACATGAAAAGATTTCTGAACTTATTGTAAATAAATACTCAAAATAAATATACATTTTTTTTATTAGATAACAAAGAAAAAGATAATTGAACAATAATTTACCCTTAAATTATTGGATGATTATTAATTAATACTATTAAATACATGATTTTAATTGCTAATGTGATTTTCATTTTTTATTCTTTCTATGTATTCCTTTCCATAAAAAAAAATTTCAATTGTTATCCTCCCCTGTTGGACTTCAATTCGCTGATTCATTAAGTGTGATTACTTTGTCTTTATTTGAATAAAACGTTATTGTCACCTGTTATTGGACATCGGACTTGAGACCTGTTATCATCATTTAAGTTGGATTACCGTGTTTTTATTAAAATGAAATATTTATATTTTTTCTTTTTTACAATAAAATAAAACACAATTTTATATTTTAATTTATTTAATATTTAAAATTATAAATTTAATATTAATTATTAACTTTAAAGTTTATAATTATATATATTAATGATTTATTATTAATTTAGTTGAAAATAATTTGATATTTATGTTAAAGATATATGATTAAATTGTTGATGAAGAAGATTTTGGATTGTTGAGTGTTATTATTGAGATGTCTTACATTTAGTTTGAACATTTCATATATTATCAAAATCATTTTTTATTATCTTTAGAAAGGACAATGGTTTTTTCTCCCATCAAGTTTTTCCAAAGAAAATCCATATTGAGCATATCTTCACGCTGGTTCACATCACTTCCCTCCTTAAAAATTAGGCGTCCTCAACACCTTAGCCACCAGGGTGTTGAGAATCTCTGATGAGTCTCGCCTTGAGGGAGAAAATACCCATATCCTTAGTGTCTTTTGTAAAATTGGTTATAGTATGTTGCAAGGCCTTAAGGATTTTCTTAAAGCAGAAAGAGGTCCCTTAGTTAAAAATAAAAATATAAAAGAACCTAATCAATGATCCTGCAATGTAAGGCTTCCTTTCATTCAATGAACCATTGATAGGATTGCTAGGATCCTTAAGAAACATAAATTTTCTTCTTCCTTCAAGCCCCTTAGCACAATTCAGAGCTCTTTTGAATCGGTTAAAGATCCGGTAAACCCTAGCGATGGAAAAGGTGTCTACATTATTCCTTGTTCTTGTGGGACACCTTGCATTGGTGAAATTGGTCATTTTATTAACGAAAGGATTTGTGAACATGTTGCTGACATTAAGCATGGAAGATCACGCACATCCGCCCTAGCTGAGCATGTGGAAACGACTAACCATCATATCTGCATTGAAGAGGCTAAGTTCATAGCTAGGATTGACCATTTCCATCATCGTAAATTAAGAGAGGCCCCAGAAATTGAAAAATGATCCGCAAATCTCAATAGAGATGAAGACTGGAATATAAGAAGATGTTGGATCACTGCCCTATATTCTTAATGGTCTGATGTTTTCTGCCCTTACTTTTTTTAGGCCTCCAAGGAAAGGAGAATAATTGGAATATAAATTTATATATAGATAAATAAATAAATATAATATAATAGGTAATAAAGTATTAAATAATAATAATAATGATTAAATTTCGAAGTCAAACTAGTCGTTATCCTAACTTCCAGATTAGTCATTTCTGCATCTATTTAAACTCAATGTCCAGATTGATCTCTCACCTAGTTTGGATGATGAACTACACTGGTTAGTTCGAAACTCATTTATAATGTTCATTTGAATGTGATTATTACCAAAAAAATTCTACATAATTTTAAGATGGATCACAAAAACTAAAATTCTATGTAAATAGAAATTTAAATATATTTTAATAATAATTTTAATAATATTATTTAATATTAAATTATAAACTTGTAAATTTGTTACCGTTTACTTGAATCTATTTTATATTTTCAATGATTTATAATAGAATAAAATAATTATTATATGATTAATGTTCAAATCTTTTTCACTATCACTAATGGTTATATCGTATTTCTAATGGTCACATTTTACTACTATAATAAACTACTATAAAATAACATAAATTAATTATTATATCCTCAATGTACATATCATTTTAACTATCATTAACTATTATATCCTATCTCTAATGATAATATTGTGCCACTATTTATTCATGGTTAGACACTCTTTGCATCATCAAATTAAGTTTTTTGTCCTTGAAGATGGGTGAACTGTTTTTTAGAGAATCTAGTATGGTAGATATTAAAGAAATTACCTTATCATTGATAAAATATTGTGAACTTATGTTAGCTTTTTATTATTCTTAGTTATATTCATTTCATTGAACAATTATCGAGAGCTTAAACTATGAAGATTATAAAATATAATGGACATAGAATATAGCCTCCAACTTACGGAAAAATCTCTCCAAACAGGAAAACCAAAAAATAATCTCTTCTCTTCTTATTGAATCAAATCGAATATGAAATCCAAGACTCAAAGACCAAAGTCAAGATTCCATCCAAGCACTAAGTCAACCCTCTAAGGAATCCTTCCTTGAACAAGTCGAATTATTCAAAGTCAATGATAGCCAAATATGTTATAATCACAGTTTTGGCCCTCTACTTCAAAATTTCATCTCAAACCTGCAATTATTGGCCTCTTGAAGTAAATCAATGCCCTAAGTTCACATGTGTGGGTAGAAAAGATCAAATTTTAGTTTTCTTCTTTGGGTTTAACTTTCTCCTTTGCTTCCATAACTTTTTCGTTTATATTTTCTTCTTCTCTTTTTGGAGATCAAATATATTTTTATGGATTTTGAAGTTAATTCTATATATATGCTTCTAAAAAGGTTGAATTACGGCTATTTTAGGTCGACTTCCTCTGGCACGACTGGCTTGGTCTTATAGGTGAACTTTGACTTTATAGACTAAAAAATGATATATTTTATGTATGTTAAAACTTTCCCAAAAGGGCCTTATACAAATTATAATGACTTTCCTGAGTCATGATAAACATTTTTTTGCTTGAAAAATCCTAGGAGCATAAAATGCATGTTTGACCTAGTTTACCGATCAAATTAAATATGAAAACCATGCATGAAAACAATTTTTTCCTTCCTGTTTTTCTTCTTACATAAGATATACATAACGATATGAGTACAACGAAAATTATGAAGATTGAAACCAGTTACATTTTCCAACACTCCCTCTTAGCTAGGTAGGTATTCGTAATTTCACAACTGATACAAGAATATTCGCAAACTACATCCTTCTCATAAGAAGATTTAGATTGACGAGCCATCTTTAAGAATCAAAATCATAACCAATGCTATCAACATAATAAGGACTTACCTGACAATATGTACTTATATCATAGCATAATTCTAGGAGGCTTTACGTGAGACACCACACTGCTTGTTAAGGGACATAACCCATCCAAATGTTCACTAGGTATGTCCTTTTAAGACTATTATTATCTTCGATTACCAATCCTCAAATAATATCAATGTTGTTTGACCACTCTTATATTGGGTACATGTCCAATCCTTAAAGAGTTTTGGTTTACTTCCTATCTTGAATTCATTATTCTCAAGGAGCATTAATCTCATATGCTTATCTAATCCTCCATTCCCCTTCCTACTTCCTTCACTTAGACTTACAACTGTTAGTGTTGGTCGAGAGCATGACATATGGAGAATATTATGTCTAACATAACTCCCTCTCAAATATATATGATATTTTTATTTCCTCTTGAATAGGGAATAGAACCTTGCTTCAACTTAAACATTTAAGGATATTCCTTACTCGCTCTCAAACATAGAGGATATTTCTTACCTCCTTTCAATTTGGAAGTCATAAACACGAGTTGTTTATATTTTCTTCATAAATAAATCAACAATTAGTTCTTTATGGAGATCTTCAAATAGTATTTGCATGCCTCCTTTTTTCCTTTGCATCTCATCTAATTATTTTTGTAATAGAGCCAAACTTTCTTTAGTTCCTGACATAGTTTGGGCCGTCAAACTTTCATATCACTTTACTCAAGCCATAATTAACAAAGGAATTATATTGATCCAATTAAAGTAGATCTAATCATATCTTTCTATAAATATGAATGTCATATTCACTGTCATCAAAACATAAACATTAGGTTATGTTCTTGTACTACTACCTTACAATCCTAAGGTGATGTCTACATATTGAACATATAATATTCCAAGGATTATTAAAGCCATAAAATTAATCCATAAATTCATTAGATTGAGTCCAAAATAAGAATATGTAGATACATCTTCCTCAACTCACATTATGCACTTCTGCAACATTCTTCCAAGTATCAAACCGATGTACCAACCAAATAACTAATATCAAAATATCAATATCACAATTACCTCATCATGATGGCCTTTAATCAAAATATCACAATTTCCTTACTTGTATCAACTATCCTTTTAGATAAACAACCTTCCTCCTGGTCTATCATCATATTTAACAAAATTCATTCTCCATGCTTTCAATTCTAATAAAAGTTCCCATGGAGTAAGCTACAATATCTCCTTTTTTTGGAGTTTTCATTGCCAACATTATTTCTTTATTCAAGATACCATGTTTTATGTTGATAAATATTATCATGTATAATTAATTCCATATTATGGAAGAGTCTTGCTCTTTAGTCATTCTAGAGCATACCAAACTTCATTTTTTAAGCATCAAGTAACAACATGGAAAAATTACCAAGCACATTCTTATAACCAACTCTTTTTGCAATATTATTATAGGCATGAATTCTACTTTAACGAGACGGTTTCCTTAAAATAATGCATCCCTTTACCTCCATACAACTATCTATCCATGTTTTCTTTGAATGAAATTTCTTCTTATCCTTATCTAAAATAAGCTTCCCTTCCTTAAGAGGTGAAATACTTCAATTTTTCCTTTCAAAACAAAACATGAGCATGATCATCCGTTCATCCTTCAATATTGTTAATTCCATACTAAATGAAATATAGTCAAGTCATAATTCTTCTTTTAAATAACCTTACTTAAATGATGATTCTTATTGGAGGATCTTGATGATCTTTTCTACAAGATGAATACCTCTAACATTATGTTAGAAAAAAATTGGATGAACTCTGTTGTTCAAGATGGTCCAATTTTTCACATTCTTCTCATCTATATAGCTTCCTCCAAATCAATTTAATCATCTAGACTTTAATTCCTTTATTATCACATGTTTATTTTTATGATGCCATGTTTTACTAAAAGAAATACTCTACTAGAGAATAAAACGATGCATGATAATATACTTTATACTTTCTAATAGAAGAAAGACAAAATTTAAATGAACCTAATAAAAGTGGAGCTCCTTTAATAATAAATATACTTGGCATCTTCTCCTTTCTTCTTCTTCTCAATTTCTTCCTTTTCTTTTGGTATGTGAGTTCCACTTCATTCCTTCATTTTATTATTTTTCTTCTTTGTACAATCCCTCTTAAAATTTCCATACTGATTGCATGCAAAGAATTAAATCTTGGACACATCTTGTTTTCCTTTGGACATTTCAAACTTTCCCTTCATCTTGGATTTTACAAAAAATAATTGAGTCTTCTCATTTGATTTGATTCCAGGGTTTACATGCCATATTTTTTCTTCCAAGATAGATTAAGCCCATAATTCATTGAAGGAATTAGTATTTTTCCTTGAGGAGACACTATTTACAAAAGGTAGAAAAGCATTTAATACACAAGTGGTCATATCTGAATCAGAGATGACTTCCCTAATCCCATAAAAATGGTCCCTCAATTGTGATATCTTTATAAGATATGTGGAAATATCTTTATTCTTTGATATCCTCATTCTATATAATTCATTCCTCAAGGATATTTTCTAATATGATGTACTTATACAACAAAACTTCATCAACTTATTATACATAGATTTAGACATACTCAAATCAACAAGAAAGGGAATGAGATGATTCCTTGTAGATTCAATAATAATCATTTGTGCCCTCACTTATTCCTTCTATTATTTTGTGAATTCTTCATTATTTTCTTTGTATGGTACAATAACTTCACCAAGAATATATTCCATAACTTTCTTTTTTCTAAGCACCAAATCAATCATCTTCTTCCATGCTAGGAATGTTGCTGATCCAATGATATTATTTCTTTACTTGAAAAATGTAGCCCTTTTATCTATAAATTGAGACATGGAAGATAATATGTTACCTTTTTTCAACCAAATTTCCTTCTTGATGATGCCTTTAACTATCTTGATGCTTTTAAGAACCTTCAAAATAGTTTGAAGATTTTTTTTTCTTAAGATAACAAGGCCTTTAATCAGAGCTTGATATAGTAGGATTACTTCCTTCAATGAGATCTTGATCCTTCTTAATATGATGAGGAATTATTCCTTACGCCATTCCTTATGTCCTTAGCAAATGATTCACTTTAAAAAGAAACCTCCTGGTATGCCAACAAGATTATCTCCAAGATACCTTCTCTTCACCTTATCTCGATACCATGTTGGAGAATCTTCCATGGAAGCTATTAAAACCATTCTCCTTATCCTTGATCAAATCTTGTGAACTTATGTTAGATTCTTATTATTCTTAGTTACATTATTTTCATGAAACAATTATAAAAATCAGAAACTATGAAGGTTATAAAAGACAATGGACACAAAATGTAGGCTCCAAGCTAGGAAAAAAAAAAGGTTAAAACCTTGAAAGAGTCTCTTCTCTTCTTATCAAATTAGAAAAAATGAGAAATCCAATACCCAAAGACCAAATTAATGATCTTCTCCAAGCACCTAGTTAACCCTCCAAGAAATCCTTCCTTCAACAAGTCAAAGTCTTCAAAGTCAACAAAAGTGAAATATGCTCTAATGATAGTTTCATCCCTCTACTTCAGACATGAAGTTGAGACCTACAATTGTCAGGCTCCGACAGCTCATACCTACAATTCCTCTCTTCTGCACACATGTAGATAGAAAATATTAAATCTTGGTCTTCATATTTTTTTTTTTACTTTATCCTTTGCTTTCAGACATTTTCACTTTATATTTTTCTTCTCTTGTTGTAGATCGAATGTGTATTGATGGAGGTCTCAGTTCCTTCTATATATATGCCTCTCATGAGGATGAATTAGGTTTCTTTTAGGTGGATTTCCTCTCAAAGGGTTGACTTTGTCTTGGAGGTCAAATTTGACTTTATACACTAAAAAATGACACCTTTTACATTTTTAATACAAATTATAATTACTCTCTTGACCCATGAAAAATATTCTTGTGACTTAAAAGTCCCTAGGAGCATGAAATGAATGCTTGGCCTAGTTGACCAATCAAATGAAGCATGCAACATATGCCTGAAAATACATATATTTTATTTTTCTTGTCACATAATAAATACATAATGAAACGAATACAATTACAATTATGAAGACCATAATTGGTTACAATTTCCGTTCAAAAATAGATATCCAAAAAAACTCTTCATGATCAACTTATGAACTGTGAAAATCCACATGGTAAAATAATACTAAGTTATTTAATAGTTCTTTGTTATTTATGTTATTCACCATTAAATTATTAGTGAGTTGTTAGCTATCCACAATAATAGGTTAATTTAGTTCCAAAATGTCTAAATTGATGTGCTAATAAGTGGATAAAATAAACCTTTCCATTAGATTAAATTTATTCAATCATAAAAAGTCTTAGTTTCTCATATCATAAAGTATGTCAAAATCATGACAAGAAAAGTCCTATAGTTAAATTTATCATTAATAAGATATAGCTATCATTTTAGGCCATTTTTGTATTTTAACCATAATGGCAATACTGGATTCATAAAAAGTGTCATTGTGAACACAATAATTACAACAAATCGATCTATTCAGCATCTCACTTTCACACGAGGCTTCTAGGATTGCCCTAAAAATAAAAACGTTTATTTTCTTTCATATTTAAACAATTACGAGTATTTGGGTAAATAATCCAAAAAACTTGCAAAATTTAGAACACACACATACACAAGGCTTGAGTTTTAAAAATAACTCATTATGAAGGATGATCAAAAGAAAGAAGCTTGGAGATTTTTGGTAACTTGAGTTGCTTTCTTTATGGTATTTCGTACGGCTTGTCAAAGGAGAGGAGGGATATGAGTTTTTTTTAACACTTTTGAAAAAGATAGAAATAGAGAAACATTGTCATCTTCATTCTTTTTTAAGAGTGCAAAATAACTTTCATTCCTTTTCTCATTTTACAATTGTAATTTGATTTTCATTTTTTTACAATATTTTCTTAAAACCATTCTAAAGCATTTCCCAAGCTATTACTCATACTCAAATCTACACATGTACATGAAATATTTTTACACCACCATTTTAAAACAATTTCCAATTAATATTCTATCAAAAAGTTAGACACATGTACATAAAATATTTTTTCAGAGCTCTTCTATTTTCAAAGCATACAACTTGCTCACAATGTGCATATAAATAACACAAGTTGTAGGAATAATATTACTTACATAGCGTAGCATTCAGGAAACATAAATATCAGTATGTATACATAACTATGAGTATGTATATCTAATGGCCATGGCCATATCTATATCTTAATGAAAGTAATAAAGAGTAATACATCAACGGAGCATGATGTGGATTTAAGCGTAGACGTCTTCGCGCATAGACGTCTTCTATCTTTTAAATTCACTTACAAGAAAAAAAAAAAGGTTTTACCTCATGACCTACCCTAACCCTATTTCTGCATTATCTAAGGGCTCTGCAGCAAAACAGTACTATTTACCCAAACTAAACTTCTATCTGCTTAATTAGACTCACCACCAACATTTCTCTCTAGCTTTGAAGCTTGTTCCCTGCATAAGTTACCAAGTTCCAATTATATTCCTTGGATCAATATAGACGGATTCATGGCAGTGAGCAATCGCTTCCTGAAGGTAGTTTTCCATGTCCGAATTATTACTGTTGATGCTTATTTTCAGGATTGCGTTACCGTCGGTTTGAGCTGCTCGGCTTGAAGAACTGAAAAGTTTTGAATATAGTTTACATGCTATGTATTTCACAATAACTATTAACTAGAAATTTTCCCTAAAGGTGCAATGATATATTGAAGGAATAGAGTATTTGCGAAAGCCCCTCAAATTGTGATAATAAAACAGATCAATTTTCACACTATTACTTATAGCTGAATAATACAACTTACAGGACAACTTCAAAAACCTAGAAACGGACAAGGCAAAGATTGCCACACCAAAAAAAAAAAAAAAAAACGGAATCAGTATTGTAAATAGTGAAAATTGGTTGGTGGATCTACATACAAAAAGCAACAGAGATGTTTGTTGTTGGTGTCACCACCTGCATAATCCCATTCCCGTCAAAGTGATGGAAGCAATTACTTTGTTTTCCAGTTTCTTTCTCTTCCTCTGGCAACTTTATGATGTTTTCTCCATCTATGATAACTTTTTCGACATTTTTTCACCAACAACAGTAGATCACATTCTTGAATGTGCTTTGTTTTGTAAAAGGCTAGCTATAGATGGAAATGATGTTCTTCGCCCTCAGAATCGAAGCCTTGGCTATGGGTATGATATGTGAAAATGGCAAGTTTTGTGCGAGTTTGGCGAGTCCGTGGTAAAAGGTATTTTGTGGGCACAAAGCACTTGGCGAACTTTGGCATGGTGAGGAAGTTTGATTGCAAGGTGGAAAAGAACTAAGGAAAAGGAGTGATGAGGGGCCAAAAGGATTGTAGCTCATCCTATGTCATAATTTTTATTATGCGCAAAAGGTGATCATGAAAAATTGAATTATAATTATGTTTTCAGCTAAGTAATTCTCATTGTGAGCAAGGTGTAAATCTTAAATATTTGAATTGTAATTATGTTTCCAACTCAGTAATTTTCATTATGAACATTGTAGTGTGGAAATCATGAAAAATTGAATTGTAATTATGTTTCCATCTCAATAATTCTTATTAGGAGCATGGCAGTGTGTTGGGTTTAGAGACAAAATTCATGGTTGAGTTCGGAAAATTGATATATGTGGGATATTTCTAGCTCAAACTTCTTTGTAAT
This sequence comes from Pinus albicaulis, assembly GCA_034641835.2. Classification (NCBI taxonomy): domain Eukaryota; kingdom Viridiplantae; phylum Streptophyta; class Pinopsida; order Pinales; family Pinaceae; genus Pinus; species Pinus albicaulis. The sequence goes on from CM076569.1 coordinate 526,943,828, forward strand.
TCTCAATGTACAATGTATTGGATTGATATCTATGGGATATTTCTAGCTCAAACTTTTTGTAATTCTCATTGTGAGCACCACAATGTATTGGGTTTCGAAACTAAAATTCATGATTATACTGTGTCAATGACTCAAATGTTGCAGATGGATGATATGATCATTTTACACCCTTTGTTAAAATAGAAGTTTTTAATTTATTAATTACATCAAAATAAAATTTACAAAATTATATATGAGAAAAAGGAAAAAAATAAAAACCGCACTTGTACCTCATTCCGGCCAGGACCTTGCATACCATGTGCCACTTTACCCAAGCCTAGAACAAACAACACACTCTTCACTCTAAAACTATTGATCTGACACTCTGCAACCACCTAATCCTCTGCACTACTTCCAACACATCTCAGATTTTGTATCCACCATTGAAGACTAGCCTCGGGAATATATCCGTTAATACCAAAGGAAATGCACTTAGCTCCATATGAAAATATTTCACTTAGCAAGGCTTAAATCCTTCGAGGAGTTGAATGACTTCTAAGATTCCTTGTTTATGTGTGGCGTGGAGGAGAGAGACAACTTCTGGAGTGGTTTACAGAGAAAGGTATAACACTACGCTATGAAGATGGACAATATTAACACTATATGTGGACGATGCCAACGTTTTGGAGTTCGTTGCACATTGATGCCACGGTTTTTCAAACTACCAGCGTCAAAATTGATAACTATGGTACTTGTAAATGCTCTTAAAATAGGTTCAATTTCAGGAGATTATTTACAGTTATTCCATTTTGTTTTTTAATTCTTGATGAAATTATGAAGTAAAGTTCGTTGAAATCCAACTGTTGTAGGTCATAAAACTACAGCTTCTTTGGTTGTTGTGAGTAGTCTCTATTATTTCTCCCATCAAGATATAAGTTTATCTTGCTACATGTTTACTAATATTTAGCAGGGAAAGCTGCTAGAGATGAACATCTTCGACTTCCCTTATAGAAAAATCTCTAGAGACAACCACGAGTGTTACCCTCCTCTGCCAACCCTTAGAGTCGATCTTGTAGTGGGCACGCAACTACAAGATGAGTAGAAGCCCTCTTCCGCTCACAAAACCCTCAACCCTATGCTCCCTTCTTCACCAATGTTCAGATGAAAAATTGGCGTCACGCACTGCACCAGCAGCGGCCTTGTGGGATAATCCTCTGGAATTATGAACTCAAATTTGTAATTCGTGCCGTCATAATAGTCGAACTATTTACTATCTCCCCCATGAGACTGATCAGCACATCGAATCTCCTCGAGTCAAAAGACCCATTGGGGAAATGGATGTTCAAGAAGGAAGGAAGGCATTTCTTCATGGCGGTGAATTCCCTTATCACGCGACTCTCGGCAAGTGGGTACTTCTTAGAAAAGTGGCTCCAGCGTACCCTCTTACCCGTCCTGTGTAACCTGCTCCTTTCCCTCATTCAACCAGCCCTTAGTCGTGGCTGGGCTGGTTTGGCTGGTAGAGAGATAGCAGAGGTTACCCTTGGCTTGGAGCTTGTTTACTACATTAATTTAAATTATCAGCATGCTTTGTCGATTAATAATTGTCTATCCTCCCGCAAATACCCAAAAGAATATAAATATGAGTGAAATATATTTGGGACAACCAAGAATGATGCCTACTATTATAAAGGTTCCCTCACCGGCCTCGCATGCCGTAGGTGGTGTTATTTTTCTCTGTGATGATCTCTGCCATTGTTTTCTCTGTGATGATCTCTGTCAAGTGGAAAATATGGTAGCATAGGTGGTCGTGGGCAAGAGGGTGCTAGGTGTGGGCCTGTGTGGGATCCTGTACGTGATGGGAGCAGGTGGAGCAATGGGGCGAACAGGCGGTGTAATGAGCGGGCTCGCTCTGCGAACATTTCGTACTCTGTCCCGCTCTGCAAAGATTTCTTACTCTGTCCCGCTCTGCAAAGATTTCTTACTCTGTCGAGTTGAAAAAGTGAAAGATGCGAGTTTAAAATGAGAATGACAAATGTTAAAATATCGTTTTCTGGAAAGACTAAAATGATGACTTCAGATTGGTTGGGCTGAATAGTGTTTGCCCAACCAACATCAACACCTTGGGTGTAATTACTAAATATAAAATTGTTAATTTTATACCTTAATAGTTGATTATTATTTTAGTCCAAAATAATTTGATATTTAAGTTAGGAATATATTAATAAGTTCTTGATAAAAAAGAATGGTGGATAATATTATAACAACTAAAATTTTAATAATTAGTTTCCATTAATACTTTTATTTAATTAATATATATTCAAATCTTTATATATATGATATGTAAATTTTAAATTATATATAAGTTTTGACTTTATCCACCCAAAATAGAAAAATGATTCACTCAACAGGACCAAACAGTCTTAAACGTTTCCGTTTATTAAAAATTTAAATTCAATACTAGCATAAGAGTGTACCATCCCTTTTCAGAACACCAAGTTGTATACTATTATTACGACGCTGGGTTAAATGTTATCCCGCTTTACGGCGTCATTAAATTAATAAAATAATATTCTTATGACTAAATATCACTAAATATTGACTTATATTAAGAGATTTTATGACTAACGGTAAAAAATATGGAAACTTGTATGAAATTAGTTATATATACGTGGAAAGACGGGCTCGTAACAGGTAAAAGTGGCAGTCCCCGTTAATCACGATAACGTCTTCCGTTTTCGAATTCCAAACTATCACTCGTGTAAAGGGTGTCAGAAGTAGTTATGCGTGGTTCCCTTACGTTTCTTCTTTTCACTCTAAATATAGGTCAAGAAAGATAAAAGATGGTAGTGACTGCTTGATTTTTATTTTGTTCGCACAAGGCCGGACAACCTGTAACAGTTAATGGCCTCGCGTTCACCTATTTCAACGGTGGACCCCTCTGAGAGGTTCGACATGCAAGCACTTCTCCAAATCCATGACTCAACTCGTAAGCTATTGGCATGCAATTTTCAAGCACGTTTGTCCTTGGCAAATCCCATTGGCAGCAATGGTAGAGCTTCTTCGGTTCCGGTGGAAATATCCTTGGTGGTGTCTGCAGAATCTGAGATCGATCAATATGGCACGTCCTTGCCCTCAAGCGTACCACAGGTTGCTTATCATGCTATCGAGTTGACTTCCTCATCCCATTAGTCTGGTGATGCTATATCGGTACCCGGTGATGATTTATTTTCGCCTTCCTCCACTACTACACTAATGGTATTTTAAGACAATTTTTTTAACAAAGATTTCTTAGAAAGTCATTTTTTATTTTAGTTATTTTATATTAAAATTTAATATCAATTGAATTTCTTAAATATAAAATTTAAGACAAATATAGTGTGAGACAAAAATAATTTGAAACAAAATTTTATATTTAAGACAAAAACAATTTGAGACAAAAATATTTAAGACGAAAACAATTTGAGACAAAAAATTTAAGACAAGTATTCAAAGACAAAAATTTATATTGAAGAGAAAACGAGTTTAAGACAAAAATATTTTAAGACAAAACTTTATATTTAAGACAAATGCAGTTTGAGACAAAAATATTTTAAGACAAAAGCAATTTGAGACAAAAAAAAATTTAAGACAAAAACACTTTGAGACAAAAATATTTAAGACAAAACTTTATATTTAAGACAATGGTGAGTTAAGACAATGACAATTAAGATGAAACCCATTTAAGATAGCTAGCAATTAACACAAAATCATTAGCATTGGGAAGTTTGCATTTAAATATCCATGAGTGGATAGTGGATAATTATATTTTTATTTTTGAAAATATATATTCAAACCACATAAAATTTAATCATGTCATATTTATTTCTTTTATATTATATTTTTCTTTTTACATTAAACAACATTCTAAAAATTTAATAAATAAATAGATAAAAAATATTATTTCTGGTTGGCTACTCAAGGGGATTTTAACTTTGAATTTCATGTTTTAACATAATACTTCATAACAAGGTGATTGTCAATTGAGTTACATTCCATGAATTAAAATTGTTTATTTTTTTAAATATGTGAAAAAAATTAAACTAGCAATTGCACCAGATGTTCCAAAGGAATCGTCGTAAGGCATGAAATAGAGAGAAGAATCTTGACATATAAGAAATCATTGAATGATAAAAATTAGTAAAAAAAACACCATTCAAGAAAATATTCAATGAAGAAGTCTCATTAGGTACAAGGGATGAAAATTTGGTTTTCAAATAGTAAATTGGCATTTTACATTCACCTATGAAACATCAGATTATTCGAAAAATGTTATGGGCACAATAACATAAATAGATTGTTGGGGGTATATAAATGATGCAATTGAGTGAGTTGTTGAGGAAGTATTGCCTGATGAAGGAGAAGGCAGTGGTCCTTGAGGGAGACAAGTTGTTAGCTTCATGAGTAGAGGTTGTTGTTAGCTTAAATTTTCCGAGTTGCCTTTTTTTTGGGTGTGCCACAACCTTGATCTTGTTGATAGTTCATCAGCTGGCTACTTGAATGCCTCCTCGGAGAGCTTATCTTCTAGTTGATTGAGCTCATGATAAATGTGGGTGAAGGATGGCCATTCTAGCTCCTGAATGTGCGACCAAATTTGAAACGTCAGGGATTGAAGCCACACATTCTACCTATAAAACTCGCATTGGCCCGGTCAACAACTATTTGAGATTCTCATCTCTTGCAACCTCTTCAAACCAGAAACACTTTCCAAATAAATAACAACAAACAATGTTGAGAACTCGACCTTTAAATTGGAACTAGGAGCTAGAGTATATCTGATATGAATGAATTGAAATTAATTTATATAAAAAACACAGTGAAGATCAAGAATAATCAACATATAAGGAGAAACATACTTTTTTAATGAGATCACCTGGAGATTCTCTGATAATTTGAGTGGGATTTCCTTCAAAATTCCTGCAAGATATGTTTCTAGTCGAATGTATGAAAAAACACGAGACATTATAGCTACGTAACTTGATCTTGTAGGAAAAATGAATTACTTCACCCAGAAAACTTTATTATGAACACCATTTTCATGTGATCTCACGATATGGGTAAAAGTGCATTATATAAGAAAATAAAAATGTTCATGAAATTCCCATGAAAGTGAGTGCATTGATTGATTTTAAGTTTGTTGTTCCATGTTGGTCTCTCTACTGTAGAGTTGTGGAATAGTTGTATCATGTGACTAAACTATATTCAATAAATAATCTTGCACTTATCCTAATATTTGAGGAGTAGTGCACTTTTATGTGAAACTATATGGTTTGCAATCTCCTAATTGTGAACTCTGTATAACATGTCTAATTGGATGTTAGCCAAATTTTTCCATAGGTATAACATACCCAATTTTCACCCTATAAGGGTTTTCTTGCCCATGATCACAGACAACTTCTGATAACTATTATAATCATGCCACTTGCAATGCTTCTTCTAGAGTTTAAAGGAAACACCTCCTTGAAGAAAAAATAAATAAATAAAACAAGAAAAAATTTTGCAACAATTTAGTTAGACAACAACTAACAACCCTCTTGAGGTGGAAAATTCTAGCCCAATTGAAAGAAGCGAGACAACTCAAGGTATTATAGAGATAAATCAGGACAATTGTGCAACTTTTTCAAGGATGTAACAAGAAATTTTTTTGTACATAATAAGAAAATATTTGCAAAAGAGAAGATACCACAATGGGCATGCACAAGAAGAAGAACCAAATAAATCAAATTCAATAAAGGAAGCACAACCACCACTCCAAACTCGCTTCTCTAAAACACATACAACCACAATAAAGCCACTGAAGCTTACAAATTTATCAAACCCTAACTTACATAGAAATTCAATAAGCCAACATGCTACAATTTGTTGAGTCACCCCCAAATCAATTAATAATTATTGCATGAATCTACACTTTTATGTAATTTTGTTTAATTGGTTGAAATTCTCTAAATAGTGTATAGAATATATCCAAGAGTTTAAAAAATGGAAATTTTTCCTACCTCCACAAGGTATCATCACACCTGGATAGGTGACAACATACAAGTATAAATCTTCTACCTCTATATCTCAATGACACTTCAACATCTCAATAACATACATGCAACAATTCTTAATGAGTTTTGTCTATTGGCTAAAGAAATGTACATCCATCCATCCAAAAATAAACATCTCAATCAATCCAACACCATAAATTGTGCTAAATAGTTCATCATGTTATTTCAAATATTACAATATGGTATTATATTAGCTCACATATTCCTTGAATATTTGAAAGCCAAACTACCTTAGCACAGTACACCAGAAAGATTCGTACTCTAAAAGAGAAAAAAAGACAACTAACTGAAATAACAACTTTAACTCTAATCCAGACACTTCCTTATTAGCAACACGATATCTAATGAAGATGATATGTGGAGAAAAAGGCTTCATATATTATCTATCACATGTCAAACCGAGTGAACAAACACATGCACAAAACACATCAGAAATAGGGTTCATAAATCGACTTGTATTCTATGGTTTCAAACCCTTCTTGTCTCCTTCAAGGGGGTTTCTTGAGGTATTCAAAAAGACTTCCTTTTGCTAACCAAATGGATTGTTTCTTTCACACATGTATGGAAATGTACTTTCCAAATCATATTGTAATAGATTCATAAGGTGATATTATTGGTATTAACTACATCTTATTTGGAGACATCATTTTTATTGTAGGGGTTGGTACCTTTCTATTGGATATGGTTGGTGATGTGAAGACTACTCAACCTCTAGTAAAGATTCATGCTAACTCTAACAAGATTATGGATACTTGTTTACAAAGGGAGACCCCTCTAAGCTTAACTCATTGGATTCTCTGTTTGTTCATGCTAATTATTGTTCTCAAATTTCCTTCTCCAAGGGGTTGAGACTATTTGCTTCATTTATTTTACATGGCCCGGTGAAAGAAGAAGAATGGATATTGTTTCCACATCTTTTCCATTTCTCTAAGTTACAATTAAAAAGAGTCAAATTCTATAGCCAATAGACTAGTAGCCTCTTGATACACCTTTTGTGAGCTATGCATAGCTCTCACCTATCACTGTAGCTCAATGAAATGACATCTAATAGCTCCAAGACTCTATTATAAATGAATTAGTTGTGAAGTTGTTGTTAAATGATTGCCTCCAAATGTTCAATTCTCATGAATTTTGGGGGAGGGGGGTCTTTTGGTGTATTGAGCGGGGCAAGAGGACATAAGGATAGCATGGATGGGTAGAAGTGAGAGGTTCGAGCATGGTTTAATGAGATCTATAATCCTAACATTAGAGAATGAGAAGGAGCCTTAGGGCCTTATGGCATAGGGGCTAGGGGACCTATAGGTAAGGCAATGAGATAAATTGATAGGGGAACCCCCAATAGTTGTGACAAAGGGATTAGGGGCCACATTATCACAACCCATACACACTTAACCCATAACCACTAAATTCCCTATCCCTCTAACCCCAAAGCCATAATCCCTTAATCCCTACACCCATAACTCATAATAAATTAACCCCTTGATCCCTTAAACCCAAAGCCATTAACCCCTTAACCCCTAACCACTAACTTAGAATCTTTGAACCCCATAAACCCTAATCCCATATCCTCTTAAACCTTGACCCTTAACCCATAACGCCTAACCCCTAAACTCATTAACCCCTAACCCCTTAATCCGCTGACACCTAAATAACATAACCCTTAGGCACTTAACCCCTAAATCCCCTGACATGTAAGCCCTTGATGGTTAATCTTTAACCCATAAATCCCTTAACCACTAACCCATTAACCTCTAACCATTAAACCCCCTATACCTCAACCCCGTAACCTCTAAATCCCATAAGCCCTAACCCTTTATCCTTTACCCTTAACCCTTTGCTCCTAAACCCTTAAACCCATTAACTCCTAAAACCCCTTATCCTTTATCCCAAACCATAGGTGCTCCAACACTAATATTCTTGGGCATATTATGCTTTTTCTTGCTAAATGCTCCGAATACAACCTCTAAGAACTAGTAGGGTCCAAGGAAAAGAGCTACAAGTTCCCCAAATCCGATCTACATTTTATGGACAATCACATTTCCCCCAAATTTCCTCCACATATTTGCCTTGGTGTATTGGAGTTTGAAAAATACATAGGATGCCACACGTAATCCTAATCATAAGACTCAACTTTACTAGTGACTAGGAGACCTTAAAAAATAAAAATAAAATCTTAACTTATGCTAAAATTACTAAAATTTGCTATCCCAAATATGAAGTTATAAATTCTACAAAATTATAGGGCAACAAGGAAACCAACTTCCTCTTCTATAAATATCTAAGACCTTATGGAGGAAAAATACAAATTTTGAAATAAGTTGTTGAAATTATGCTCTTGCATCAGTAGCTACCAATGTATCCTTGTAGGCCACCCCCTTTAACAATAGTAATACCAATGGCCTTTTCCTAGAAGGAAATCCTTACATAATTCTCTCTTAGATCCCCTTAACCCATTGCAATGATTTCCTTTGATGCCTACCTAGTTGAAATCACATTAAGAAGCAATGTAGCATATTCCTGGTTGAGGATTTCGATAAGTATGTGATTTTGTTGAAATCTTGTGACTTTCCCGTAATGGAATATATAAAATCATTTTTTTTGTACCAGTTTAAGGACTTATACCATCAAGTGTGTGCACTAACATGGATGGAACACTAACTGCATGTTGTATATATTGTAATGTAAATGAATAATCTCTTATGGAAAAGGCTCCACTCATAATTCCATTTCGCAAATGCTTGCACTCAACAATTGTGGTCAGATTTTAAGGTGCCATGTTCTCGTAAGGGTAAACCTACCTATCCATCTCTTTAAACGCACACATCACACATTTTTACTTGATCTTGTGCTTTTTGGGGGGAAAATGTTGTTGCAGTGGAACCCCCAAATCAGATTTATTTGGGTTGACCCTGATTTGAAGGGTAGATTTATAAAGGTTCTGCACAGTACATATATAAAAAATATGTCGGGTTATCCATAAATTTCCTGAGAGAACTCCCCAACACAACAAGTAGAATACTTTTTGTAGTAAAACAGATTAACTGTTGCTAGTACTTTTTTAGAACTAGTAAAAACTATAGAAAATCCCTTTTGTTTCCCTGACACTTGGCCCTCACACTCCCTATCATGTGTTCATGTCACACCCTGGCACCTGCCACATCTTGCCATGCCTATCATGCCTTGGAACTGCCTAACATGTGTTATTACTTCTAAGAATTCCCTGACACACCTTGGTATTCCTTAGCTTTCATGTCGTCATAGATAACCTTACTTTTTTTGCGACTTGGGAACCCAACCAAGTCATTGGGAAAATGAATGTTGTGCCCAACCCAAAATTTCCCTTTATCTAAAACTAATTTGTCCAACCCTTTAGGTAACCATAGGCTTACCTCCTACAAGTCTTATTCTGGCCTTCTCCTAACACACTTTATCCTTGAGACACTTGGAATTCATTGACACTACTCGGCACACGCTCTTATTCGTTCATTTCCATGCATTTTGAGCTAGTTCTCCCTTATAATGTCCTGGCACTCCCTAACAATCCTCACCATCCATTGAAACTTTCTAGCATGTGTTAGCATGCCTTTTCATTCCTTGGCACACACTGACACTCCTTCGTTATCATGCCCTCATAATTTCCGTTACTTTTTTGGAACTTGGGAACCCAACCAAGTCTTTCCTTGACTATAACAACTTGACCAAGGTATGGTTACTACAACTATATTATGCCTTGTTCACCTAATAAATTTCTATAACCCCTCACCCATTTAACCCCCTAAACCCTAAACCTTTAAACCCTTAACCCCTAGCCCCTAAACCCTAACCCCTTAAACCCTAATTCCTGACCATAACCCATTTAACCCCCTAAACCCCTAAAAACCTAACCCATTTCACCCCCAAACCCTAACCCACAAAACCTAACCCCTAACCCCTAACCACTAAAATACTTAACTGCTAAATCCCTTAACCCCCTAAACCTCTAAACCCCTAACCCATTTAACCCCCTAAACATCTAACCCCTTAACCTATAACCCCTTAACCCCTAACCCCTAACCCCTAAAATCCCTAACAGCTGAATCCCCTAAAATCTCTAACTGCATAACCCCTTACCCACTAACTCATTATTCCCCTAACCTGAATCCCTAATCCCTTAAATACTAACTCATTATGCCCCTAACCCATAAATGCGCCTAAATCCCCTAACCCTTAAGCCCCCAATCCCTAACCCCTTAACCACTAACTCATTATTCCCCTAAACCCTAAACCTCTAACCCCTAAGCCCCTATTCCCCTAACCCATTATTATACCAGGCTCATGGTATTTTCTTGAGGCCATACAAGGATTTTACCGTTTGCATGCTTTATGTTCCTAATCCTTCACAAAAATTCCTTCTGGTTGGGACACAAAATCATTCTCTTTCATATCTCCATTCAAGAAAGCAGTTTCTACATCCATTTTATGAACTTTCTAACTTTTTGAGTTTCTAGGGAAAGAGTGTCCAGATGGTATCCCATTTTTCTATGGGGGAAAAATTCTTCTCATAATAAACCCCTTATTTTTGTGTAAAACATTTTGCCACAAGCCTAGCTTTATTCTTTTCAAGTGATTCATCTGTTTTATACTTGTTTTTGAAAAATGCTAGCACTTAATTTACCAAGGTTCCTAGGAGGGGTTCCAAAGGGGCTACTACCAAATCAATTGGAAACAATGGGACAAGGACCCACTGTCACCTCATTCAATTTCCCTTGCTCTTTATCCCCTAAAATCTCTAACTGCATAATCCCTTACCCACTAACTCATTATTCCCCTAACATGATCCCTAGTCCCTTAAATACTAGCTCATTATGCCCCTAACCCCTAAATGTGCCTAAATCCCCTAACCCTTAAGCCCCCAATCCTTAACCCCTTAACCACTAACTCATTATTCCCCTAAACCCTAAACCTCTAACCCTTAAGCCCCTATTCCCCTAACCCCTTATTATACCAGGCTCGTGGTGCTTTCTTAAGGCCATACAAAGATTTTACTGCTTGCATGCTTTATGTTCCTAACCCTTCACAAAAATTTCTTCTGGTTGGGACAAAAAAACATTCTCTTTCATATATGAATTCAAGAAAGCAGTTTTTACATCCATTTTATGAACTTTCCAACTTTTTGAGTTTCTAGGGCAAAGAGTGTCCAGATGGTATCCCATTTTGCTATGGGGGAAAAATTCTTCTCATAATAGACCCCTTCTTTTTGTGTAAAACCTTTTGCCACAAGTCTGGCTTTATTATTTTCAAGTGAGCCATCTGATTTATACTTGTTTTTGAAAAATATTAGCACTTAATTTAGCAAGGGTCCTAGGAGGGGTTCCAAATGGACTACTACTAGATCAAGTGGAAATAATGGGACAAGGACCCACTGTCACCTCATTCAATTTCCCCTGCTCTTTATGAACTTTCACTGATGGGAGGAGTCTTGGTATAGGGAAATTACTAGAATGATGAGACCAATAGTGATGCACAATTTTATTTCCAATGCCCATTCAAAGAAGAGGATCACATAATAGGTTCCCTACTTTAGAACCAAAAGAAGGACTCTCCAAGAGAGGCTTGAGGGAAAGATGACCTCGGGTTTAGGAATATTAAAAAATGATGAACGCCTAAGATCAAAACTTCCAAAATCCCTCACTTTTGATTGACGTGTTCATACTAGGCTTCAAAGTGAGGCAAGGAAAGATTCAATTGAAGTGTGAGCTTTGGGAGAATCTAGGGTGACTTTCCATGATTTTGTTTTGAGAGAAATACTATAAGACTAAGGTTTTGGAGATATACTGTGGTAAAGGCTCATCCAATGGTCATTTATAGTTAAGATAATAGGTTTTTAATGATGAACTACAAAGTGAAAACCTTCAAGAAATCCTCAAGTCAAAGGAGCATCAAGGGTTCCCTCTTGGTGTGATAGTTAGGGCATCAATTTATTTGAAATTCCACCATAGTATTTTGTTCAAAATTGGAGGATGCCTAGACCTCTAATCTAGCCTAGGAAGTGATGCCTTGCTTGAGGGCCTTTTTCTATTTTTGTACACCTTATCCTTTTTTATTTTAGCCTCTCTAGGCATCATACTATTTTAGAGAAAATAAACCTTTATTCCCACACCTTGCATGTGAGCCTCTTCTTGGAAACTCCACATGATGCAATTCAACCTAGCCATATATGCATCGTTTATTTTCTTCATGAAGTTGAATTAGACCTATTTTCATCCAAACATGGTAATTATTACAATGAGAAAGGTAAATATTGAGAGGTGATGTAGTCAAAATGGATTATTATTGGCATATTTCGTGCTTCAACCATGCAAACGGTGAATAGTCTTGGAGAGGGTGTGCTCAAGGAGGATCATTCTAGGAAATGTTTGTATTTCATCCATACAAACAACAATCAATAGATATATATGGCTACTAAAGGAAAACAACAAGTTATTACAAAGGGGGCACCATACTGAACTATTTCTAGTAGGTTGGAACTTCATAATAAGAAAAAAATAGATATCATGGAGAAGTAGTGTTGACTTGTTGATCATACATTTAATGCACTATTCTGAGTATTACGTGCTAAAATAACACATATTTTAGAAGAAATATGCCTCACTAAAGATACTTTAAACACAATTGTCAATTAAAGGGAAATCATTAGCTACAAAGTGTTTTGAGGAGATGTATGCTTTCAAAAAACCTAGTTTTGAAAGAGAGAAAATTCACTAGAGAGAAATTGTGACATCCAAAATGATCTAGCACATAGGCCTTTAACCCACAATTTGAGCCTCTTCTATTTCATCGATCACATTCTCTATCTCTGTATTCTGTTCTATAAAGGAGAGGTGAAAGTCCTCATTCTAGAGGGTGGATTTACTACATAGTTGTCAAGAGCTTCTCATCATCTGCCCTCATCCATTTCATACTTGAGAGCACTCCCACTACATGCACTTGATAGCGTATCCCATGGTATAGTGTCTCTATGATTTACTTTCCGACACTTCATTCACATATCAAATGAATTATAATATACTTATTTTATAGCTCTTTGAGTTCATGTGTTTGTTTTGTATATGTTATCATGCTACAAGGATTATGTTGTCATTACAATGCACTTATTTGAATGTTACTTTCATATTGGATGCATATTCTTTGCCACTTTTCCATCTAATCATAGGAATTTTAATTAGGAAACTCGTCACTACCCTCTATAATTTAATTTGTACTCAAAGAAACCATTGTATATTGGATTATTTTAGACTTACACTGGCACAAATATCTTAAAATAATCCTTATAAATAAAAATAAATAGTAATAATCCTCATTAATTAATAAGGTTACTTAACTATTGATAAAAACACTAAATGATGAAACAAGAACAACAATTATATCACTAGCATATAGAGATACTTTAAAACATTTTTTTAAGCAAAACTAATATTTTGTCTTAAAATCCTAAATTATCATTTGAATTATTTTAATTTAAAAATTAAAACTTTTTAATGGTCTTAAATTACAAATTAAGACAATTCGTTCCATTAAATTAGAAATTAACACAATTCATTCAAAGACGCGGCAAAATTCTGAAAAAGAAGAGGGGAAGTAAACAAATTCATTCGTTTCATTTATTGCCGCCATGTCTTAATCCAACCTAAAAGAGGTCACATGTATAACACTCCCATGAGACCGTAAGAAATTTGGATGAAGGCGGTAGAGAGCACTCAGGCCCAACACATGTTTATTTGTCCCCCCACCCACTTTGAAACATTTTTTTTATCCTTTACTGTTTTAACCAATCCCTCGCTTTACACTCGATCCTTTCACTTTCTTTGCAACAAATATTTTCCCGGTGGATAGAAGCATTCATGGGAAAATGAGGCGAACGGGCGAACGATTCTACAGGTGAAGCTTCCTGCTCACAAACATGGGGGTAATTTCCCACGTTCCCTTGCTTGCTTTCATGCCGATTTTCTAAAGATAACAACACCCCTTTTCATCCCCATTATGAACTTGATGGACTTGCATTAGTGATAGGGTTCTACAATTAAGGGTTAGGGTTTATAGTTTGTTGTGTGCTTTGATGCAGACTGAAAGGTTATTTAAAGACGATGCGAGGGATGAGAAGGGTGAACAGGCCAAGATGGTAAGTATCTCCTCCGATTTCCCATTTTTGTTCTTATTTTGGGTGATTACCAACTTGATGCTCATACAATCCATTTCAGGATGCCAAAGAAGTTCTCTTTGTATGGCATAAGTAAGTCATTCATATTGTTGACCTTGAAAAAACAAATGGGCATTTCCCACTATAACTTCTGCAAGCGGGCCGTGACCATGGCCTTAACCCTTCCTCTGGCAAGGTGAAAATCGTAGACAGGAGTCATCATTGGTGATGGACGAGCTCATCCACATTTCCATGGTGCTCAGCTGAGCCTTGAGCCTTGAATGTGTTCGCCCTAAAGTGCTTTGGCTCTGCCAGAGATTGATGAATCTGGGTCGTGGTTTCCTCGAAATCCTCAATACAATCTTTGAGGGCCGCCTTTTCTCTTTTATTCATCTTGGCTCTTCTTGTTTTCAGGCCCGTGGCCCAGACATAAACATTGCGAGAATTAACAAGGCTCACCATCACGGATGCCTTCACAACATCACTCTGCTTGGCCCTCAGAGACCCGGATTAGGAAGAGAGCGATGAAAAGCAGAGATTCAGATGCAGAGTCACTTTGCAAGAAGTTTTGATGATGCCTATATGGCCGTGGTAAAGGGGATTCACGTCCTTTGCTGCTACTGCTGAAGCTAGTATAACAACAAACAGACAGAAAAAGATGATGAAAACGTATAGGTGAATTCATTATGAGCATATCTCCATGAGCATCACTTTGCCATAAAATCTATTTTCGTCTCTTCATCTCTCTGTAACTAGGGTTTTGTCTTTAATTGAGTATGCTTTGTTTCTTGACCATAAGCTTAGAAGAATCCCAATGTTTTTCTGCTACTATTTTCGACTCTTTTTATATTTTACAGGGTTTGAACTCAGGAGAAATTTTTAAATTTTTATTCTTTAAAAAAAATCCATCGAGCAAGCATCTATGAACTTATAAAAGAGAAAATTAAATTTATGGTCAATTTTCACTTGTTGTTAAAAGTGATTAATTTTATATTGTTTTCCACAAGAATCAACTGAATTCTAAAATATGCTGAATTAAGTAAAATGAGTGGCAGTTGTTCTGAAATCTTATGGAGCTAACTTAAGATTAGGTTTCATCAAACTTCCCAAGCAAATAAGCCCTGTATTCTTTCAAACATTTCAGATTAAAATCATGCATCATTAAGTTTATCATGATCAAATATCTAAATGAAAATGTGTTGAGATAAATCCATTGCATGCAGAAGTTTGTGAGGCTCATGAAAAGCCAATCACATTTTTATTTTATGTTGGCAACGCTCATGGATCAAATGTAACTCCACACTCATTATTTATTCTTAACATAGCATTGGGGTTCCACGCCTTACGAAAATTTTTTTTTGTTGCGGTTCACCCACTCTGAATCCTCGATTTTGTTCACAACGGCCCTAGTGAAGGGGTACTCTCCAAAATCATCTGTCGCTAAAGGGAGGGTGAGAAAAAGAAGCTTTGGATCACTTTATATAAAATTTAGGTCCTACTAGCATAAACATCAGCTCATTTGTAAGTACCCCCAAATTATTGTCACATTGCTACTAATACCCAAAAATAGTATATTTGGTTGTGTTTGAATGGAATTTTCTTTGTTCGTCCTCTACTATGTATGTGAAGTATGCTATTGATACTAAGTTTTGAGGTTGGAAGGGGATCCTTATTTTTATTTTACCTTTGGAGTTTTTCAATTTGATTGTGTTTCTATCTTGGATGGTGCTTTGGAACGTGACTAGTATGATTTTTCTGATACCATGTATAAAATAAAGGTTTACTAGAATAATAAATTTTTGCCCTCATTCCTAAAGTTTTTGACATTGAAAAGGTATTGGATTTTTTTTTCAAGTAGTTGGATCCCCCTCTCATAGTAGTGCATACCTACCTTCTGCTATGCCACAGTGCCGTCACAAGTTTCAATGAAGTCAAGTCTTGCTTCTCTTTGGACCTCATATGTGATTTTTGGGCACATTCTAGGAAAAATCGAATGGTTATTTTATTGTTGAGTACTTCTTGTTGTAAGTTATTCTTCCAGATGTTTGGTATTGGCTCCGATTTTGTAATAGGTTACCCCTTATTTCTACTAGTTTAGGGTGCCTTGGTTACCCAATCTTGATGTTAGGTTGTTATTTTGAAGTATTTCCGATTTTTTGTGCTCTGTGCATGCTGCTCCAAGAGTCATAAGTTATCCTAGTAGAATTTTATTTCTCTTATGACATTAAAGTTAACATATATCGATCTTAAATCTAGATCTATCAAACACCAAGATGGACCAAATCCATTAAAATCCAAACCTTCCTCATGTTTTACTCTCTTATACAATTTTACACATAATAAAATTAATCTCTCTCCATCCTTAATAAATTTAAATTTATAATATCACCCTTATATATATATAATCAAAACCATGACTTGATATGTTAGTGAATGCGCAAAATCCTTACAATGTTTCAAAATATTTTTTCATTAAATGCCATTTCTTTATCCAAAATTAAAAATAAACCTAATTTATAGTGAATATAGGCATATTTTTCGCAACAACTAAACATTTATCTTAAAATATATATTACAAACTATACGTAATGTTCCTACCCATATGCGTTATCTAGTTAAGTGGCCATTACAAACACCTCACTCTAATCTTATAGTGGTATGTAAAATAAGCGAACCATACTTTTTATCTTTATTTTGTTGTTCTCATGGCTCCATAATCTTTTACTTTCATTTCAAGCTACCATTAGACAGAACCAAGTTATTTTAAGAAATTTATTTTGTCTAGATTTCCATATTATTGGGTGGATATGAGGAGTGATGTAATTTGGAAAGCAAGTTTATAGATTATGTCCATGGGTTTTACTTTATTTTTAAAATATATGAAACTTATTTTTTTAATAAAATGAATACTTTTTTACAAGTAATATTGAAAAAACTGATTCTAACCCAAAAAAAATGAGTAATCAAACTCCACCACTGTACTCACAACCTTTGCCCACAACCAAGGCAAGAAGAGGGGTAAAGTCAAATTTGAATTTCGTAGAACGCGCTTGTTTTCTCCCTACACGTGGGGTTTTATAGACTGACAGAGGTTTTGCAGTGGAGCAATAGAGGAGAGAACGAAGAGCACCGCCCATACAAAGCGGTTTCCCTCACTGATTGGAAATTCAAAATTAGGCGGGCACTCGAATGCACAACAAAAATGGGAGGGAAGTTTTGCAATAACAGCCATTGCTAACCAGATATTGTTTCAATCCGTGACCTAAAGATCCTTTGTCTCTTTCCCTATTTGTTCCTCACCACAATACATTGCTTCGACGAAATTCAGATGACCGCTCTCAACTATTATAGTGACTGCCATTACCGGTAAGCTGGAATTTCACCAACTGCATTTCTTGCCTTCAAACTCTGATAATATTTGCAAGACTTTCACTGTAAACATTTTTTTTCTCATAAATACTAATTTTCCCAAGGATTTCTTAGTTTTTACACGTTTTCATAGAGCAATTCCTAAACCTTGTTTTCCGTGGTGCACTACTGTAGATGCACTGTCAAGTTCTCATTTTAGTATTTCGCTATTTTTTGGCCTGTTGTTCCAATGAATGAGAAAAGGTTCTTGATGTCAAGAAGTCATAGGAACGGGTGATCTGTTAATGCTATTTACTAGGAGGGATTGCTAGTGCTCTGTTTGTTAGCTGATCTTGTTTTTGGTGGGGAGGTTAAAGATGTCAGGGGGCAGGAAAATTGTGTCCGTATTACTCGATCTCAAGATACCTATGTTTTGAAAGCTTCTGCTCCTGTGATTCAATCGCAAGAAGATGAGAAGAAATCTAGGAAAAGAGTTCCTAAATGAGCTGCAGTGGATGATCCTGCTGCCAATGCAAATGGTTTTTTGACTAAACGGCGTGCAATTTTAGGCGGTTTCACAAATATTCATGCTTCCGCTATCGATTACTTGT